>JARHVA010003346.1:777500-982500 GCA_037957365.1 Torreya grandis | reverse complement strand
GTAGTCAAAATAAATCATGTAGTATCTATCTTAGTATAATGTCTCAACATATCTACATTCCTCATCCCCACAATACCATCCCACCTCTCTATCTCAATTGTCTATCAGGTCACTTATACCAAAATCCCTACCACCTTGATATCCTAATCACCTTGAATCCTTTGTATCTCTATTGTCATTTGTGTGACCTCTTCTTTGAGCCATACTACCTTGGCTTATATCAAAGTAATATATGTCTAATTAATGGAAACTATACCCTAAATTCATGCTAGTTCAACCTCTTTATTGGATATCTTTTAAAAAATGTTATCAATCAATGCTACATCATCTAACTAAGGTGGTAGCTATGATGGACCTACCTCATCACCTTATGTAGGAACCACTATATCCCATGTCCCCATAAGATATACACCTATTGTCATCTGACTAATAGACCTAACTAATTTTTGATCAATGCATGTACTATTAGATAACCCACTATTAGAATGACTATATACATAGGGGAATTTTTAACTAATATGGATTATCCTCCTCCCTATATATCACCTCATCCCTACCCACCATATCCTCCTCCATGTCGATTACCCCTCCCCCTATCCATCTAATTATCCCAGTCCATTTCATCCTCTTTACACTAGATTTTCCCCTCCCTACATTTCCATGACTAACCTCATTTATCTCACCTGTATCTATCACTTATGATAAGAAAACACTGTCACTATTTCCCTAATCACATACCATATTCTTCAGCTTCTAAAGTGTAACTATCAATATCTTAGGCATAATTATTGACCACTAAGAATCATACCTAACAACAACCCCAAAATATACCATTGTAGATTTTTCATTCCAAGGAAATGTTTATATCAATTCCTGATCTATAGTGGCCACTACATGATCTACCCTTGATCCCCGCTATAAGTTTTATCTATAAACCTAAGTAAACACATGTGGGCATATGGTAATATCCTATTAAATACCAGATTATATTTATATCCCATTAGGTCTACACCTCTCAATGATGAAATCTTGGTAATCTATAATATAACACTATGACACCATGTATTCTATATAACCTAGGTCATCTAACCAATGGATGTACATCCTCTTATAGGGTATCCAGTCAATAATAATAAGATATAAATCATTTATGGCTCATTTTTGGTATTATAGATCACCCATATGTCTATACCACACTACTTGTACTGACTTAACTAACCTTCTTTGTCTTACCTATCTTTATCACCTCTATCAGGGAAATGCCCTCACTATGTCTCTGATCCTCTATTTTAGAGTCCTCAAAATTTGATTTAGAACTATACATATATCAAGCCTCATATTTGGCCATCAATAATCATACCTATTATCCACCCCAACATTTACCTATGTATCTCTATCATAATAATGAATTATTTATATAAATTCCAAATCTATAATGGCCACTACATGATCTACCCTTGGACCCACTATAGGATCTATTTGTAAACATAGGCAAACACATGTGGGCCCTATGAATATATTATTGGAGACAAAATTATCTCTAAACCTTCATAGGGTTATACCTATCAATGATGAAATCTTGGAGTTTTATAATATAACACTCTATAATCATGTAGTCTATATAGCTATCTAATCTAAGCAATTGAATTTTATCCTTCTATAAGGTCTCTAGTTAATAGTAATAATATATAACTCTTATATCTCCCATCTATAGTATTCTTTATCACCCATGTGTCTACACCATCCTTTTTCCATAATCACCCATTCATAAGATACTGATTCTTTCATACTCCTTTGTTGATATGTATCTAAGGGCCCCTCTATTTTTATATTATCTTAGGCCCAAACCTATAATAATGTCAATGGCCCAATACCTTGACTATCCTCATATACTATCAAATGTATATCCTTATATAATTTAGAAAATACTATAGGTCCCTCATAAAATACTTTTGTATAGTACATCATGTCACAAATGATACCTATAAACTCAAGCTAAAGGAACCTTCCATTATTTTCAAGCAACAAGATACCCCTAACAATTTCCATAAGTACTAAGGGAAATGTATCTATCAAATCCTCTAATTTACATACATTCAAATCTATATCCTAGCCTCATAGATCAATGTCTATCCTTTTTATCAATATATACAATATAACCTATGTCCTCACATCTCTCTATAAAATATGTCAAACTCAAATTAAGATCTATAAATAGACATCCTCTAGGGTAATGGTCATCTCATTTATCTAAAGATGAAACATGTTGGTATCTATGTGATATCACACTAAAAGTATAATTTAGAGGGATTTTTCATAACTAGTCTTTGGCATCAGGGCTATATGATATAGTCTAAATCTATCTAATATCTTAAACTTAGCCTCATCCATCTCTCTCACTAATGTTAACACCACTAAAAATTACTCCAATGTAATTATAATTGAAAAACATTTACAAAAATAATGAATCATGTCATCACTTCTATATTTTCACCTATTATTTTCTTCCATCTTATCAACTTATGAGTAAATTTCATGAACTACAAAACATCATAATGTCTATTAAAATAACATGAAATATTACAAGTGTTATGACATATGAACAAATGTAAATATACATATATGACATGATTTTTTTCATAAATGGAACTATTTATTCATATAATTACCACTTATGCATAAATACTAAATGGTAAAATACATGCACAAATGTTATGATAAGGTGCACAAACTGGTTAAAATGTATGCACTAAATGTTGGGATAGTGCAAATTCCATAAGAAAATGTTTCCTAAACTATGTGTACTACCACATTCCTTTACACCCCTAAGAATGGATAAAATGACAAAATAAACTCTATATATTAATGTTATATTATCATCTACCTCTGATACTATCAAACCCACTCACTATAATGCCTCTTAGATGATACATGAAACATAATAACAAAAGGTTTACAACACAAATCATAATTTTTTTATTCAAATTATTGGGGTAAAAATGAATATTTTTTCACCTTTAACCCCTATTTATCCCCCATAATCCATAAAAATTTCAAACATTTTCCCCCCATATTCACCCATTTTTCATCTTGTGAGCTCAATTTTCACCCATTTCAACTCTTCTCTTCCCATTTTCACTAATTTGTGTCATTTATCACTCTTATTTGTTTAAATGGCTCATACATGTCATTTATTCTTTGAAATACCCCTTTATGGGGAATCACACCTTCATCACATTTGAGGCATCCTTATTGCATGTTTTTTGTAGCTTCTTCATTCTACCAAAAAATCATATCTTTTTACAAGAATTATATCTTCATTACATTAATTGGGCCATCTCCATATGACCATTTTGATTTCAACCTATTCATAATTTTAAAATACATTACTCCACCTATGACCTTTTAACATCCTTCCAAAGAGGAGAAAATGTAGACAACTCATTTCATCCACCCCAATGTTACAAGTATTCATTATCAGAGGGGAAAATGTAGACAACTCATTTCCTCCACCCCAATGTTTCAACTATTCATTATCATCAATATACACTATTCCACACACTAAACCCTATTTTATCTCATTATTTTAAATTATTAATATGATTAAAAAATTTAACCCAAATCTACACATCATATCCCTAATCACATTATCACACCACATCAAAACCCTAATTTTTTAAAGCATGTCCTTAATCAACCTATCACTTTTAAACATCACCCTAAACAATAAATAAATTGATACAATTGTATAATTAAACCTTACCAACCACAATAAATTCATAATATATATTAATTAACTAATAAATTAGATTTTTTAATTAATTTTTATTCACAAAAAATACATGGAATTATAAACTATGTAATATCTTAAATCAACAAATATAAAAATCATCAAATTATTTCAAATCCCTAAGTCAGTCACCCCAAATCCAAGGCAAGGGACAAGAAGTGAAATCAATCCAGTCTTCATAAATCCAAATCCTTACACACTCAACTTTCCATATTTAACCCTCAACTTCCCTCATTCAATGATGAGGTTTAATAATTCTCAACCCTTGATCTTGTATTAATATCAGTGGTCCACATTCATCCTAAAATATATAAATTTATATCATACCCCTCACTTTCATCAAGCTAAGAGACCCTAGATACATTATATCAACATTAAGAGCAAGATTCACTCATTAATAAATCATTCATCAAGTAATCAATACATCCACAAGGGGACATGTTGTCAATTTTTTCTTGCACAATTTACTTTAGCATACACATCCCATTAGATCTTTAATCACAATCCACACATCAACAAAGGATTATTTCATATTTGGAAAGTGAAGGTACACACACTTATCTTTTTTTCTCATCTAAGGTGATTTTTCATTTATTAGAATATGATTTAAGTTGTTTTTTTTGGATTTATAACTTTATTTATTAATATTTCATTAATAATTATACTTTCATACATTATGTTTGCATATAAGTTGGATTTTTAATGAATGAATAATTTGGTAGTGTATGAGGTGATATTGTTGGGAATCAATATGAAGTTTTAATTTGAAAATAAAAATATAATTATGTAGGGTGATTCAAATAGGGTAGTGTAACAAGTGAGGAAAATATACATAACAAAAATAAAAAGGATGTATGGGAATCACTAGAAATATAAACATAAACAATGTGGTTTTAGGTCTCTACATGTATGATGTACAAATATTAGGGATAACCTCTTTCCTTAATAATATAAATTATTGTAAAATGTTTGAGGATGATAATTATATTATCAAATTCATGACTTATATAGTTGTGTTTGAGAATTAGCTAATTAATTTAAAAGCCTTACATTGAAGAATGTAAATGAAAGGGATTTGTCTTGGGTTAGGAAGCAATTCAATTAATGAAAAATGAAATATAAAATGGCTTGGTGACTATTAAAAAAATCCTTTGGAAATGCTTTTCAAATTAAGTAGTGTATTATCCTAAATTTTTAAGATGTTGTAGACATCAATTTAAGAGCAACCACTTCACCCAGACCAATATTTTTTGGAAAAAAATTGAAGAAGGATGAAGAGACTACCTTACATGGTCATATCATGAATTTATATGTGTAATCCAATATGTTATCCTATTACAACTTGATTTTAAAAAATCAAGAAAAAATAAAGACTCCTCAATATTATTTTGGTGACAAAAATGGAGAGAGTGATAAGAAAATTAAACCAGGGTAGTGTCATTTAGAGTGTATGATATTATTCATCAGTTACAAACCTTTTTCTAGTTAGAAATAAAAATTTAGGTATCAATATGTGTGTGGAATTCAAAAATTTGAAAACAAAGTCCTTTAAAATAAATTATCCTCTACCTAACATGGATAACCTACTTCAAAACTTGACCATGTCATAATTAATGTTGATGTTGGATGGTTTTTGGGGATATAATCAGGTTGTTAAGGATTCAAAACAACCTAAAACAACATTAAAAAAACCTTTAGGCACATATGTATATGTGATAATCGTATTTGGGCTTATGAATGTTGAGGCTTTGGTTCAAAGTGTGATGTATTATTTTGTTGTTGACTTGATGAATGGGATAATGGTGGTCTATCAAGATGACATTACTCTTTTTTATAATAAAATATTAGACTACAAAGAGAATATAGAAATATATTTTTAGATATGTAGATAAAAATGGATATACTTCAATCCCAATAAAAGTGTCTTCAATGTGGAAAAATGAAATCTATTGGGTAACATTTTATTTAAATGAGAGATGGTCGATTAAGAAAGAGTAAAATAAATTGATAACATCCCTATTACACACTCTAAAAAGGGTATATAAACATTTTTTCAGTTAGAATTATTTTTTAATATGTTTTGTCTCCAATTTGATATAAATTATGATCTCAATAATAAGGATGAAAATAAGGACCAAACTATTGATTGGGCCATGATCAATAATTTCTATGACATCAAGAAAGCCCTCAAGAAAGATCCAATACTAGAATTTTTAGACTATAACAAGGAATTTTAAACATATCATTTTTCATCCCCATGTATATTAGTTTTTTATCTTGTTATAAAATAATTGAAAATGGAATGCATAACCCATAGCATTCTACAACAAAGCACTAAAAATGTTGATCTAAAATATTATATCATGGAGAAATAAGTGTTTACACATTTTAAGGATGTGGAAGAATTCAAGTATTATATTATGAGTTATAAAGTGAAGGAAGTTATCCCCCACACCATTTTAAAGGATATTTTAACCCAATTGGATACCTCATGAAAAATGTGTTGATGGGTGAATAAAATTCAATATTTCAAATTAAAGGTGAACACTACCAAACTATTGAGGGGATAGGGAATGTATAAATTAATGCCAAAATAAAATATCAATTTGTTGAGGTAAATTTTGATTTAAATTAACTACCCTAGTATAAATATATCATATAATGGGTAAGTCACAAATATTTGTGGCTAAAAATATGACAATTCACATATAAAAAACATGATATTACATAACACTCATTATTTTGGGTTCAATGCATATGCATTCAATATTTTAAAATAACAAACCTAAACATGTATTCATTATAACACATGCCTTATTGTGTGTACTTATTTCTTAAAGTAGACATAGAATAACAAAAATAATATTTGGTGTGTAAAAATATATACAACATATTATAACACATACATGGATGCATCCATCTATTATATTATTTATTTGTCACAAAATGACACACTCATCCTTCTCAATCTAGTGAGTTAAATATTCTAAATAGAAGAAAACAAAACTTGTATTTTTTTAGCATGCACATAGATAGGTAAGGGCTCAAGGGACAAATATGAAATTAAATAAATGTGGCCCCTCACACATAAAATTAAGAAAATTAATGAATATTTATGGTAATGGGAAACATTATAATAGCATGTGCCTTTTTATGTCCTTGTGTAACCCTAATTTGAGTGCAGATCCTATTTTAGTGGTTAGGGTTAAGGATATAGAAATGAAAGGGCATAATGGTGAATATTAGATCTATAGAAGGCCAATTAATATGCTAAAATATAATTTACTATATGTTAAATTTATAAATTGAGATAGGTTATTAATGGAAAGTACAACTATGTTAGATATACAAACTGTATAAATGGAAGTAATTAGTTGTTTTTTATACTAATATAGTGCTAGATCTAGTACAGGTAGGATGAAAGTAGTAAGATATTTCTAGATCAATTACCAAACTCTTATGATGCCTTTGGCTCACTAGACACTTGTGTTATCCTGGGATAGTTGTGTTTATACTAGTGTCTAAGTTTGATTCTAGTGTCTTTTATGGAATACTCACTAAAATGAGATGTCACCACCTAGATGCTTTTAGGTTTGGCTCTGCATTCCCTCTGGTGTATCCAAATTTTGGTCATGGACTATCTCTCTTGGGAAAATGGTAAATCCTTACCTTTGAGTTTTTTAATATGACCTTGGGAAAAATGGGTTAAAGGTCACATAGTGTCTATATGACCCACAATGATCATACTGTTAAAGAGTGATACCTATATAGCCAATACTCTATAAAAATGCCTTAGGATCATGTAGTTCTCCCCTACATGTTATCTTGTGTGTGATTCATGTAATGTGTAAAGCAAGTAAAATAGTGACCTAGTTTGTAACTTGGAAAATATGACCTTATGACTACTCCTTTAGTATTTTAGACTTGTATCTTGGATGTTCCTTTAAATGATACTATAATATGATAGAATAGGAAATCATTCATTAACCACCTATGAAAGTTGGAAATCAAACCAAAAGAGAACCCTCATTCATTATTGAGTTCTCTTTTGGTTTGATTTCCAACTTTCATAGGTGGTTAATGAATGAGGGTTGATATTGTATTTATATCAATCCTATCAAGATATAAATCACATTAAAACACTTATGTTAACCATTGTAATACATTTCATTTGTAAATTGGATGAGTTTAGAGACTTTTCACTTGCATCAAGCCAAGATAGTAACTTTGATTCTATTATCTATCTTAGACATTAGTGTCCATGGAGATGGAGAGAAGGCCGAGACTCAAAACTTGTAGAGGCATATGATAAGTAAATTTTAAGCATTTTATCCAATATGAGATGCTTGTGTCATCAATATAAAGTTGGTCATACTAAGAGATAGGCCAAGGGGTAGAAGATAAAGTAGATGTGAGGCTTACATAATCAAGTCATATGTAAAACTAAGAGGAATAGCCAAGGTCATGAGTTTGCCAAGTGTACAATGCTAAGGTTCTATATAACCACATAATATTTTATACATTTCCCCTACTTTATTATGTAATGAAATTTTTTAGTTTAAAATAAATGAATAAGTACATGGGTGTGTATACATATGTTGTCTTGACTTGATTTGAATTTGAGTGTTTTGTTGGAGCTGGATTTGAGTACTTTATTGGAAACTGACCTGTAACTAAGAGCATGTTATGGTGTATAATTAGTGCATATAATTTGGGTTAAAAGTACTTGAAATATATTTAAAGAGAAAGAGTAAGGTTTGAGAGTACGCCTATGTGTAGATGTAATAACCTTGCCTATTATCAAGTTATTTTTGTAAAATATGTACCATTATAAGTCTCTAAAACTGAGCCTAGGATAAATATAGATAATTTTTTTAAAGTGTATATATCCAAGAAGATATATAGGGAAAGGTTGAAAAGCACATGCCCCAAACTTTGGAGAAAAAGGTAGTTACCACTTGGTAATTAAGATTATCTCAATCATGTAACCCAATGATACTTGTAACCTAGTGAGTTTGGATTATCAAGTCCAAACTAAAAACTTGGTAATATTAAGTGATTTATTCACCCTAACCTTACCAAAAGGTGAACCAATTATTGTAGTAGATTTTCTTGATAAAATTCATAAAAGTCTATTGGGTATTAATGTATGCAATAGTTTTAGAATATGAATTTGATTTGTATTTTTAAATATTAGGCACATGTTTCATAACATATGCACCTTAGATTTGTCTCATTCTAAAAATATGTGTAACAATTATACTATGTGTATAATTCTATTGGAATAATATAAGTGTGTTTTGGCTAATTTAAAAACTTATGTAAGTGTGGAGGGCATGCTTTCGAATCAAGATTCCACTATATATATATATATATATATGAAAGTTATATAAGTACCAATATGAATGACATGTTTCCAAAGCATACCCCACTATAAATTTGAGATACTAAAAACTAAGTAGGTGTGGAAAACATGCTTATAAAGCATGCCCCCACTAAAAATATGAACTATAAGTACCATATTGAATGAATGTATAGAGCATAATTCTAAAGTATTCCACCATTATAATATAAAAAAAGTGAATGTGTGAAATCCATGTCACCATGACATGTCTCCACTGAATCTAAAAACTAGTGTAAGTTTCATACACTATGTGAATGTGGAGAACATGCTTGCAAAGAATGCCCCCACTACAATTTTGAAACTATGAAAAATGTGGAAGATATTTCACCATGACATTTCACTAATAATATTCCCCTATTTTCAGTGAGTTAAATATAGTACTTGGTAGTTATCTCATCTCAAAATGGTAAGATAACTATGCATGTAACCATGTAACATATAGAATGAAATATATCTAGGTAAATGTAACATTGAACTACATAGAACTAATATAATCACATGTAGGACTAAGATGCATTATAAATATATGATAATGTATATATAGTAACAATACAAGCTCAAAAATAAAATAAGCACACACACAAGGCCATTCAAAATCAAGTCAAAAGGTAATGGTCTAAGGATACTGAAAACAAGGTGCATGTTTGAATATTACAAAATCAAATGGACGTGACTTATTCAAATATACATAGAGGAAAATAATGACATATTAAAATTTCCATATAATTTAATGACATATTAAAATGTATAAGAAGACAATCATAGGAATAAGGGCCACATACAATGGAGCATATTAAAATGCTCAAAAAAGCAACACAATAATAAGGGAGAACACTTAAGGAAGTGTGTAAAGGAAAAACATAAGCAGCTAGTATTTTTTTTCCAAAAATTATGAGCCAATATTGGAGTTCTTATGAGCTTATGACCACCTCCCTCCATCATGTCATAAGAGAGGCTTCTCCCTTACTTATTATTGAATATCTATGCTTATATCTATCTACTATGATTCTTATTATAAGATTGAAGATTATCATTATTTCTATGAAGAGTATGACATCTTTTTAATGTGGATGAGGAGGACCTTAATCTTCCTCTTATTCCAGGTGAATTTGAAAAATGGAATGGAGAGACACTATAATCATGAATATAAGGATTGAATAAAACCATAGGATCCTCAATATTAGGTCTTCACTCTCCCATCAAGAGGTGTAGGGCCATAATAAACTACTTATTGATTTTTATAAAGCATTTGCCTTTTCTTATGTAAGAATGACTAGTATTCAACCCAACATAGTAGTACACAATATAGTCACCATGTCTGACACAAAACACTTTAAACAAAAAATCATGCCACTCAAATACAATGTCACATTTATGGTTAAATAAGAGGTGATTAAATTGTTCAAATTAGGGTTCTTAAAATCCATTGACTATTCTATGTGGATGTCCAATAACATCCCCATTCTTAAAAAATACAAAAATTAGGATATGCATAAATTTCATGATATTAATAAAATGTTTCCTAATAAATATTTCCATCTTCACTCCATTTATGTCATTGTTAATGCTAAAATACTTTAGGATTTTCTAACCCTCATGGATGGTTTCTATAGATACAACTAAAATTTAATTTGATATGAGGATCAAATAAAACTTCTTTTATCACACCATGGGGAAATTTATTCTATGTAATCCTACCTTTTAGCCTTACAAACATCTGTGTAACATATCAAATGGATATTACCCATATCTTTCATGACCTTATACATAATATAGTAGATTTTTATATTGATGATCTTCTTGGAAAGGTTAAAATAAGGGTTGATCACCTATAGGGCCATCATCACAAGTCAAATTGAGTATGGTGTCATGCTCAATCCTAAACAGTGTATTTTTGGAGTCACATGAGGAAAACTCCTTAGATACATTATTTCCCATTACATAATCTACATTGACTTGGTTAAGATTTGTGCAATCTTATACATGTCCTCTTAATAATGAATAAGGAATCAAGGCATTCCTAGGGAAGTTGAAAACCATTCATGGATTCATACTAGATCTTACCTATGTAATAAATCCCATTAAAATTTTTAATAAAACTGATAGTGGCTTAAATTACATAAGGATTTCCATGACGTATTTGAAATATTAAATGACTTCTTCGTGTCTTCACTAATGCTAATGGATCCTAAATCTGATAGGCCTCTCATACTTTACATAAGGATAATTGACATATCTTTGGTGTATAAACTAGCCTTATAGGATATCTATGTCAAGTAATGAACCATCTACTTCATTATCCACACTCATTAATTATGTAATTATTACACAAACAAAAAAAGAGTGTTTATCCATTATCTTTTTAAATAAGTGGTGGATGTGACATTATATGTTTTATCAAGAGATAAGGGTCATAGTGAGGTCCTAATACTTATGAACATTCCTAACCCATCCAACCCTCTAAAAAATATTTTGGTTATTTCATCACACTTTTGAATAAATTTTAGATTACCTACATCAACCAAAAGTTAATCAAAGGACAATTCATTATCAATTGGTTGGCAGAGTATAATTTATAAGTTGATGATCTCATTAAAATTTATTTTCCTTACAAAGTGATATGTTACATATATATACCATCAATTGTCTCTTTTCCTTGGTATATTGACATTATAAAAAAATTAGTTGATTTTAGTTACCCCAAAGGTACCAATTCATAATAGAGGCATTACCTTCACATAATTAAAGTTAATTAAAATATTATTGATAAGGTTATCTATATTAATGTCTTAGATTAAATTTTATTAATATTTTCCAATCAAGAATATTTGGAAAATTTCCTCTTTGATTGTCAAAATTGCATTTGTGTTAGACACTTTGGTGGCCATGCAATTTACTAAAACATTTATAGGATGGGATACTTCTAGTCCATTGTCAAGCATGATATTGTTAAGTATGTAAAAAACATTGAGAATTTTTAGCACTTATAATATTAATATTCATACTATGACACTATATACTATTATCACTTTGTTGACATTCTCTAGTTGGGGGATCAACTTAGTCAACAAGGTCTCTCCTGTCTCCTCAAATGGACATCACTTTATCATCATATCCATAAAATACTTTAATAACTGGGTGGAACATATTCCTTTGATAACTACTAATATATGAATTATTTCCATGTCCATTATAACCAAATCATTTAAACGTTTGATATCCCATAGGTAATTATCATAGAAAATGGGTCTCATTTTAAGTACCATGAGGTGCATGAATTTGCTAATAAGTTTTTTATATCTTATGACTTGTCTTATCTAAAGTAAAAAAATTAAAATATCCAAATCAAGTCCATAAAAAAGACCTTCAATTTAACCCTGGTTAAAACCATGAAATATAATAAAAGATATTGGCACCTCCAACTCTATCTTGGGTTGTGGGCCTATAAAATGAGTATTTTCATGCCCACAACGGTAACCCCATATTCTCTTTTTTGAATTTGAATCCATTATACACTTTTAAGGATAAGTCCATACTATACATGTTTCTCATCAAGGTCTTATCGATTATGAAGAATACAAAAATAGATGGCTAACTATTAGAAACCTTAGATGAGCACCAACTTACGACTATGCAAAATCATGTTGCTTACATGGACTAGATGTGTTGATAATATAATAATAATGTTCAATAATGACTCATAAAATTAGGAGACCTTTTCTTGAGATTTGACAATAGAATATCTAAAAAAATGGAGGTCATATATTTAATTTATATTGGCTGTGCTCATATTTGATGACTTGGTATTTTAATGGCATAACTCATGAGTTGTTCATTTTAGAGGGTAAGGAGTTAAGTATTTTAACTCTTTACACCTCGAAAATTTAAACATATAGTCATTGAATTTCATTTTTCCCACTTTGTACAGTAGATAAGTTTTCCATTGCTTATTTTTTATTTTACATATCAATCATTTTATTAAGTGGTTGTTTAACTATGAATGTGCATGACATAACTTCTAAAATATATCATATGATCCCATATTATTTTTTTATATTACCCTAATATCATTTAGAAAAATTTCTCAAAATCATCATGACATAGGTTATTATCTTAGTTATTATGAGCACAATGTACCTCATTCATATACACTTTCTTTTAACATTAGAAAACTCTATTCTATAGCCTAGAATAAAAGCCTATCCATGAGAGAGTATCTATTTATGGTTACCTCTAGGTAGAATCACTAGCTTGTTTGAAATATCTAACCTTACTTTCCTATGTTGGTCTTTGGTGATGAGGCATTGCATCCTATTATTTTTAGAAGGCCAAGATTTGGGGTTATGAGCCTTCTAAAAAAGACACTAACACAAAATCAAAGCTTATGCCAATCACATAAATTTCATATCTCTCTTCATTTGTTAATATTTGGTATTGATCCCTCATATATTACTAGTTTTTTTGGGTTAATCTTGTGGGGAGATACCCTTGCCTAAATTTAGAATTTTATCATAAGCCCATGTAATTTCCTAGTCATAGGAGACTAAGTTTAATTAGTATAAAAAAGAAAAGAAATCAAAAGAAAAAATAATTAAAAAAGTGTCTAAAGAAGAAATAAAATTCCCCATAAATCTTGTCTAGGTTTCTATGTTGAAATTAAAACTTTATCACTCTTACCATTATATCATGGTTGGACACTTATAGATGAATCCAATGAAACTAGTGTTTTACAAACATATAAAGGAGTAAAATTTTCCCTTTGCTAACAAGGATTAGGTCAACCCCTTATTCCTTGTGAATTTTGGATAATTTTTTTTATTCCACTATCTCACATACACCCCATTCCCCTTCCATTCCTTTGCTAAAATATTGAAGATGTATGTTGCATAAATAAAATAATTCAATCCTCACCTAATAAATATTTGTTAGCTCATTTTTAGTTTAGTAAAACATCCATATCATTACATGTGAATACATTTTGATTCCATGTATCAAATATATAAGAATGTCCACAACATTATAAAAAATAGAGATACATGGCATTTTACCACATGTCTAGACACCTAAAGGCAAAAACATAAAAACAACATGAAAATTAAAAAGATAATAATACATGATGCCAAGTCACCAATATAATCCAAAATATCTTTATATATAATAATTTTCAAGATTATCATACCTCATGTAAAATTACCTCTGTAGATAAAAAATTGTGTCTAAAATCTTTAAAAAAAAATTATAATGGTGACCCTAAGGTCTTGTTAGAGTTTGATTACCACCTTCAAAAGTTGAAATTTTGGAACTACAACTCCTTTTTCTATGAGAAGGTATTGATTTTGAGTAATGATGTGGGTTTTAGATCCTCATCCTATGACATCTACTACTTATGACTGCCTATGAGGTTATTCCTCCTAATATATATCAACTCAAAGAATCCTAACCTCCTCTCATCCCAATGATCTCTTGAAGAGTCTTCATGAGACTGTAGGCTAGCAATCATACTCCTCACCTAGTTCAACTCCAAGGAAGAATGGTAGGTAGGGGAAAAAACATATGTGTGTGTATACTGTAAAGAACACCTATATCCACCATAAGTTGATCCCAACTTAGACCAATTCCCATGTGAAAAAGGTTGCCCATAGTATCTTTGGTCATGCTTCTCCACTAAAGAGGTAAATATTCAATCACATAAAAAAAGACATTAGATATCTAATCATATAAAATTAAAATGATTACTAAGTGATAAAATGGAAAGTAATATGAAAATTAATTAGAAATAAACTAGAAAATTAATTTACATATATCATTTGCTTATGAGTTTAGGTATATGTCTTAATCAAATCTCATATTAGCCTCCTCGTCCTCTCCTATTAGATCTTATCTAACATATGTTTATCTCCTCATATTTCACCCTAACCAATATATCCTCCTCTTCTAACATGTGTATACTACTAAAACTAAGGATATACCTATGGTGGTGGTTTTTATGGAGGTATTTTTACCTCTTGTTGGCCTCCCACTAGTACTAAAACTATTATTTCAGCCTATACAGGTTATTTCATGCTTGTACTCCTCATCCTAGTACTCTCCCAACTAAACCCATGATGGAAATCCTAGGTGTAAGGGTATGCCATCTAAATATCCCTAATTTGGCATCTCTAATCTATATGTTCACCTTGAGCACTACCTATATAATGGATAGATTATCTATAGAATATAGTCCTTAGGGTATACCTTAATATATAGTTGCATGTCTCTTACCTTCATAACATTCATAAAAGCTATGAGAGTGGATGATTCATCTTCCCATTATCATGGTATACCTTGATATGGTATATCCACTTGATATATTATTATTGACGTGCCAAAATCTTATGTAAAGTCTCTAAATAGTTCCATACCTATCCACCTAAATTCCATGATGGACCCCATAACTCTGATCACTGCCCCTTACTAGTAACGAGTGATGTGTTTGTACACAATCAACTCATAATGAGTGTAGGGTGTTTGATAGATAGATCCTCCAATCTAAAAATATAGTATAGTTTTTTTTAGGTATTATCACTTGGATTTTCACCCTTTGAGGAGATGTCTTATCTCTCCTCATTTGAGTAGCACAATTGAAACACCTCTAGGCTTGTGGGTAGCCTATGAATGAGATGAATTTCTAGATATGGATAGCTCTTTTGATGTAACACTTTAGATCACTTCTACACCTAAAATTTTTGAGGGAAAAGGGAGGGAGAAAACTAAAACAAAACTATCCTAAGGGAGGTAATACACCAAATAATTTAATGACTTCTAACTAGATGCATGTTATGCATGAGAACAAAGAACTAACCAAACATACACTTATCCAATCTACATCTTCTCACATCAATGTTACATTATGAGGTTATGGATAAATGTTTAGGAAATGAGGAATATAAAAGAGGCCCTAAATGGAATTAGTGAATATACTAACTCACTCAACCTTGACACTTCCTATAACACTTCACATGCCCTACAAGAAGTATCTTTCCAACTACAAATAGGTGAGAGAATGAAACAACAAAGTTAAAGAAAAAACAAGTCATCACTAAGCAAAATCAATCATCCAAGTAAAACAAAATATGATTAGTAATGAAAGAGGTAAAAATCATTATTCTTATTAATCAAATGGTATTCAAATGAGAAGGGATTCACCATACTCAAGTGGAGCATGAATTACAAAGGCCAAAATGGCTAGTTCTTATAAAACTTGAGAGAGAGAGAGAGAGAGAGAGAGAGAGGAGAAGAGAGAAGTCTAAAGGTTAAAATGAAAAATTTAATGATGAGATAATGAGTTACTTATGCATGGAAAGATATTTTGGAATGTACCAGGTAAGGTTAGTAAGTACAAGTGTCCATACAAGGCATGAAACTCATGAAAAGTGGCATTAAACTCCTTGTGTTGGCTCAAAAAATTGCCTTCATCATTGACACCTATTTGAAGATCCAAAAAATAATTATGGATAGGTATTATTATTTTAATGAATGGGATGGATTTCATAAATTCCTCTCCATGCATTGTTGTAGTCTTACTCATCTGAAATCTCCTAAAAATGAGTGATCACTACCTACACTTTAAAAAAATCCTCTTTCCCACACCTTACACACTTGGCATAAAGTTTGGGTTTAATTTCCCATGAAAATACATAAAATTTAGTGGATTACATGTTTTAAGACCCTAAACTTCCTTAGAGTCATCATGCACACTTTAAAATCAGCTCACTTGATGTTCTCCACCCTCTCACTATCTTGGTCATTATGAAAATTTAAATTGGTTGAGATGAAGCATCTAGTTGATGCACTTAGGAGTTATTAAAATGAATTAAATTCATATTGGGAGTTATATTAAGTCATAATATTCCCTTACATGTGATTGTCATCCCTTAGAACCTCATGAAACCTACAAAACTAAAAAAATTCAAAAGTATCCTATTTTGTACCCTATACATACAATTTTATACAACTTATCTTGATGGGGAGTAGCTTGAGAGAGTCATATACAACCTAAAATCATCATCCTAGGAAAAATATTCCATTATAATATCTTTCCATCTCTATTTACTCCATCAGGTTAGTAACTAGGGTTTGTAAGGGTTTAAGCCCATTTTGACATCTTAAGCTTTGTTCATGGAAATTTGAAATTAAAATTCTAATCCAATGCCAAAAATTTTTTTTTAGGACCCTCTCCATAATATAAAAATTTATCATATCTCCATACAATCATAAATGGAGATACAAGCACTTAATGTTGTCCTATTGAGCTCCTTTTCACTTTTCTTGTAGGCTTAGTGTTGTTTCTGAGCTCAAAATCAACTCCTCATGTTTCCTCTATAAATTTAAATATTTAAAACACTTTTAATGACCCTAAAAAAAAAATTAAATTTATTTAAAATTTCTTCCAAGGTTTAAAATTAATATGACCCTCCATTTGGCTTCTAGGCCTAAACTTTCCTAATAAACCTATCTACACCTTAAAGCCCAAAATGAGTTTCTAATGGCTTTCCTTGAAATTTATAAGTTTTTAAACATATTTAATTCCCAATATTAATTTTAAAATGAGTTATAATGTATATATAATTTTTAAATTAACACTAACCTCTCATTTGGACACTAAAACAAAACCTTACGTTTTAGGCTTGATTACAAACTTAGCCACCTAGGCCATCTTGTTGGGCTTACTCCTTCTATGAGGTGTTAATCATGTTTTTTTATATGTATTACCACTTTAAAAACATCATATAAATGTTCACCCACCTCATAATTTACCTTATCACTTCCCTTCATCAAATCTACCAGCCTATGCATAAGGAGAAGTACCCTCTATCTGAGACAAAATAGAGGATACTTCCCATATTTAATCAAACCATTTAGATGTTTTATATAGTTATCCAAGTTTTAATGGTGTTTTACATAAAATTTTATCCCTTTATAACATCATTTGACCCTTCAACTCTTTAAAAGTCCAACACTAACTATGTGAAATGGACTATGCCAAAAGGACTTTACCCTATGGACTAAGTGATGCATCTTTAGGGTCCTAAATCTTATTTTTTACACATAATTAGGGTAATATGAGTATATTATTATTATTATTATTATTATTATTATTATTATTATTATTATTATTATTATTATTATTATTATTATTATTATTATTATTATTAAGGTTTTTAAACCTTAAATAATTTCTCAAAACTTTTACATATTCCTCATAATCTTTTCCTACTTAAACTGAGTGTTATTTTTGACTGTGTATTGTTGTTCTCACTCAAAGTTAACCCTTGTAGATGATCCTACCCAGTTGGACCTTGAAGATGTTGATTAAATACTTCCTTGAAAGGTTTTGAGACTAATTTAAAATTATTTATTTTAATTTTCTTCACATTCATGTTATTTTTACACCAAGAGCATTGCCTTCCTATTCACTATCTATCTACAATCATCTACAATAGTTATAGGTGTATATTTTGCTTAGTTTAGGCTTGAAATAACATATAAAATATCCTTATAGTATTTTAAGATAATTTTTTATTTTTTTATATTATTTTTTCACCCTACATAGCCTAAACCATTACCTAGAAACCTTGTCTTAGTTTCTTATCTATCTCCAGTCATCTACAGTGGTTATAGGGTCCTGCAGGTGTTTATGAACTTGAAATATCATCATGATTGTTTGAAAAATTTTAGGAAGATTAAAATAAATTTTAAAAACTTAATAATAACCTAATACTCATACATTAAATAAATGAACAACGTTTCAAAATTAAACCCTATGTTGGTTGTAGGTACATATTTTCAGGCCATTTATAAGGACTATCACTTCCTTGGTGAATGTAGAATACTCTTTCATGCATGCCTTGGTGCTTATCATGCTACAGTTTGTGTTCCCTAATTAAAAAATAAATTTGAAGTTAGTTCCAAGCATCAAATCCACTTATTAGGACCTAAAATGCTATTGACTCATCTTGTTATAGACAACACTATAGAATTTTAGTGTTTATAAGGCAACTTGGGAGCTCTTGAAAACCAACCTCTTCAACTCAACCACATTTATAATTTTGAAAATCAATATAACTATATGGTATATTTCAAATTAATGTATTTGGAGTCTTATAAACCAATAAAATATATATAATGGTACCCAAAAAGGGCCTAGACCTCTATTTTGCCAATTTTGGGAAAAGGTCCTTGAATATATATTTATCTCTCTTGAGAGGTTTCTTATGGTTTACCTACCAACTTAGCAATCCTCCTAAGTATTTTATGATGTCTCCAAAATATTAGGGTCATAGGAAGATTTAAAACTCACATTTGAATACTTCATCATGACTCCATAGTTCTTTGTTATGGCCACCTATAGGTGGTTATTCTCACACACATGCAGTGAGTGTAAGTAGGTTGGAAAAATGCATGATTTGACCTTAAATTAGTCCTAAACCTATTTAAAATATTTAAAGTAGAATATTATTACTACTTGGGACCTTCATCATCTTAGATACTCCTTATTCTAACATGATTGGTCCCTATGAAGTAGCTGTAAGTGCATTTTAATGTCAGACTGAGTAAATGTTGTACATGACTACAACAATGCTTCTTTTGTGCATCACATGAAATATTTACTCACTAATTAATTATGATAAAGGATAAACTAAGGTCTTAAAACCTTCAACACACCTCTATAAACATGTTATATAGGCCTCATACATGTACTTCACCATGACTATAGGTAGAATTGGGTAAAGAGCTAACTATGCATGCCAATGGACTACAAAGTCAATACTATTTACATCAGATATTGAAAATTTTGAAATAAGGTTGTTACCATGACCATTTATTTGAGTTTAAAACCATGTTATATCATGTTTAATACATTCCAAAGAGAGAGAACTTTTGCAAATGGTGGAATTTGAATGCAAATTTAGTATCAACACCATCTTGTAAGGTGAGTTATTTTAGCTATCAAATTATCTTAAAAAATGAAACCAAACATATATATAATTTTAAGAGTAATATATAATCATATTTAATCATCATAACCAATTGGAGTATATGTAAATTCCCAAACCAAAGCAAAACCTATAGGGTGCACATATTGGCAAGCAAAAAAACATAGTCAAATACATGAGGATGGTTCATAAAAAATAGGACACCATTATTCAAAATATTGTTATTTAAATGAATATCTTTTATTTTAATTTCACCTCCTATATTTTTTTTAATTGGAATTTCTCCAACTATCCATACCAAGGATAAACGTATTGACTAGTTTTATGTGCCTAGAAGGGTGAAAAAGTAGCATAATGGTTTTAGCCCAATTTTTACAATTATAGATTACTTAAATAATGTAAATAGATCTCATAAATTTTAAAATACATCCCATGACCTTCTCCCATGTGTAAAAATCTTCATGGGTTGTACAAGTGCCAAACTTTTCTCTTTTCCCAAGAAAATTACTCTTTCTTTTGAAGAACCTGCCACTTTTAATTATGAATAGTTTATTAAGACATAATAGAATACATGTCACATTACATAACCCCTATTACACATTCACACTTGCCTAAGAGGCTATACAACTCATCTAATTCCCTATTTTGACCTTAAAATTATATAAAGACAAAAATGACTAATGACCAAGGCTAATATGACATTAAATAACATCAAATGACCTATGATATACCTTTTGACATCATATAAGACCCCATATAAACCTATAAATTCAATTTTTTTCCTATAAGGATCCTAATTTGACCTGTAAGGTCAAATTTGGTCAATAAATTGGTGAGTCATAGGGGTAGCATGTCTATTATGCTAAGGATCAGTAGCCTTATTAGTCCATTAGGCTTAAAGAGTCATCTGAAGTTTGAAGAAAACAAAGGAGATCTTTAACAATAGGATTTTATTAATTCAAGACCACTTGATTCCCTCAAACACATAAGACAAAGGACACACACTAAAAAGACACACACATGTGCTCAAAGAACTTAGGAAAAACAAGAATAAAATAACTATATACAACTAAAAATCAAGCATACTTCCTTTTCCAAGATGAAAAGTAAAGTTTCTTGTATCTCTTTCTTCATGAGATGAATCATGGTGTCAAGCATGTTTTTTTTTCTAGATTGGATAATTGATAGATCAGACCTATTTCTTGGTACTTAATTTTCTATGATCTTAAGTGTACCATCTTCAAATATGTATCCTATGTAAAAGTATTCCTCTTGGCCTTGTACACATACCTCATATTGATGCCCACTCTTCATCTCGTGATTAACTTGCATCTTCTTGGTAGGCATGATTTCAAGAGGAATAGTTTCTTGTTCCTTGGAAGATTGAGACCAATAAATCCTATTTTGACCTCCAAAGGCTGATGTGAAATTTTATTTGGCTCTTTTATGACAGTTTGAAAGGTTTCATCTTGCTTACCATCACTTGTAATCGGCTACAAAGAAGCTGTAGACCCCTTGAGAGACTTAAAATCATTACAAATGTTTTCAAACTACTTCCATAAGTCCTCATCCTCTATTTTATCAACACCATGAATAGGAATAACAAATGAATATTCTTCATCTTCTTCTTTATAATCCAAAAGGACTTCATCAAAGAGTTATTCCTTCACACAAGGAAGACATTCTTCATTATCAACCAAATGAAAAAACTCAACACAAGGACTCACCTCTTCATCATCACCTAGGACCTCTTAAGGGCTCTCAAATTATCTCTCAGCTATCACAATATTATCTTTATTCTTAAGGGATATGAGATATTCTATATATTTCTTCTTCTCCTTCTTATTGATGCAAAGACTAGGCATCTTGAAATCCAATGACCTAGCCCAATGAGATTATCAAGGAACTACACTTTATTGAAGCAACAGTTCTAAATTTTTCTCAACCAAGCACTCCTCTTTAGGTTCCCATACCATAGGTCCATCAATGAAAATGGTGATGGGGTGAGGAAACTATGAACTATTTGGTGGAGGTGGAACATAGGACTTAAAATCAGTTTGAGAGTAAATTATAGGGGATCCTATTAGAATCTCTTGAGAAAGGGGAGGCAAACCTTAGGATAAGATAAAATATTTATTTTCCTTCCACTTAAAACCATATCATTCACATATAATTTAGTTTGAAAAAATTCTTAAGGTAAGTTTGATGGGGTGTGTTTAGGCATGGGATCTTCTTTTGGATCTAATCCTTCCATCACACCTTGACTTAGCAATTTAATCCTTGACTCTAACTCTTAAATTTCCTTTTCTATATTCTCTTGGAAAATTTTATATTGAATTTCATAGGAATATTAATGAGTATTATGGGTATAATAGGGATGACATGGAAGATAAGATGTCTCGTGAGGAAGGGTGGGAGGGACTTTCATAGGATCAATTTTTTTCTCAACTTCACATTCCTTATCAAGAATTCTATCCTCTTTCTTTACCCATGACTCCACTATCTTATTATAGATTAAAATTTTAGGATTAGGAGTCTATTTTTGAGGTATTTATGCACTTTTAGGAGTGTATTAAGTGTTTAATAAACTTAGGATCTCCTTAGGCTTGGATTATCTACCTTGTCTTCAACTTGGAATCTCGTATCTAGAGGTCACTTCTTGAGGTGGGGATGTAATTAGAGGGGAAAATAAAGGATTATATTCAAATTATTTTTTTGAATAAATGGAATTATTCATATTCATATTATTCAACTTAATATACCTATTAATATTAGCTTTAAAAATAAGGTTTCTCTTTTCAACTCTCTGTTTCAGCTAATTGGGAAAAGGATGACTTTGATAAAATTGATTGGGTTCATGAGTGGGAACCATGTATGACTAATACAAATCTTGTGGAGGTGGATATAAAGGTTCATATGTTTTATTAGGCTATTTCTCATGAAGTTTTAGCTTATCTTCCAAGGATGAAACTAGGCCACTCACATCTAGCATCTCATTTGTAAGCCTTTGCCAAATAACTCTCTCAATAGGTGCCCACTCTCTTTTGACCATCTCTAATTCATCTCTCACCTTATGAATTAAATTTATAAGAATATATAAACCATATAATATTTGCGTATCAATATCCAACATGTACTTCTCATATCCCAAAAGTGTTTGCTTAAAGGTGGAAATGGATTCAATTAAGAAGTGACTAGGTTGACTAGGAGCAAGATACAAAGAAGGTTGATTTTAGGGCTAATAAAACTCATAACCAAGCTGATAAGGACCATTTTTGGGTTGATAGGGATCATGAAAAGGCTATTAATATTCATAGAGGCTTATAGGTAATTCCATAAGCTTGAAATTCCTCACTGACTTGTGTAAAATAGTTCTAAACACCAAGGTCAGCCTTAGAACTTCATTAGGAAGCAAGAAAATAAGGAATGGTTATAAACAATATTCAAAAGGAATACTTGGGTTGCTTAACAAGCTGATGTAACTTTAGATTCACCATTTATGCTTAGATAGATGCCTCCAAAGGTTGATTTTTGAAAGACAACATCAAAAATCTTTGAACCTCTCTTAGACTACGAGTCCCACCAAGTGTACCAAAAACTAATGTCACTTGTATTTTCACCATTTTAAGAGATGTATCATCTCTCCTCATCCAATTTTCACAATTTAAACACCTCTAGGCTTGTGGGTAGCCTATGAATGAGGTGAATCTATGATAAGGCTAGCTTCATTAATATACCACTTTGGATCATTACTACACCTAACCTTCATGAGTGAAAAGGGAAGGAAAAAACTATAAGAAAAATAACCTAAGGGAGGTGATAAAAAAATAAGTTGATGACTTCCAACTAGATACATATTACACATGAGAACAAAGGACTAACCAAACATGCACTTCTCTAATCTACATCTTCTCAAATGAATGTTACATTATGAGGTTATGGATGAATGTTTAGGATAGGAGGACCATAAAAGAGGCCTTGAATGGAAATATTGAATATAAAAACTCACTCAACCTTGACACTTCCTATAAAACTTCACATGCCTTGCAAGAAGAATCTTTCCAACTGTAAATAGGTGAGATAATGAAACAACAATTCTAAGGAAATAACAAGTCATCACTAAGTAAAATCAATCATCCAAGTAAAACATAGTATTAATAGTCATTTAAGAGATAAGAATCATTAATATTATTGATAAAATGGTATGAAAATGAGTAGGGCCTCACCATACTCAGGTGGAGCATGAATTACAAAGGCCAAAATGTTTAGTTCTTATAGAACTTGAGAGAGAAAGATGAGAATAGAGAAGTATAAAGGTCACAAAGACACTTTTAATGATAAGATAATAAGTTAATTTGAATGGGAAGAGAGTTTGGAGTATACCATGAAAGGTTATGAAGTACAAGTGTCCATACAAGGCATGAAACTCATGAAAGGTGGCATGAAACTGCTTGTGTTGGCTCAAAAAACTACCTTCATCATCCACACCTATTTTAAAATCCCAAAGATAACTAGGGATAGTTATGATTATTATAATTAAGGAAAAGGATTTAATACATGCCTCTCCATGCATTATTTTTAATCCTACTCATTTAAAATCTCTTGGAAATGAGTTATCACTGCTTACACTCTAAAAAACTCCTTTTTCCCACACCTTGTACACTTGGCCTCAAATTTGTATTTAGTTTCTTATTAAAATACATGAAATTGAGTGGATTAAATTTTTAAAGAGCCTCCATGTCCTTAGAGGCATCAGGCACATCATAATATCAACTCACTTGAAGTTTTCCATACTTCTCACTAGTTTGGTCACTATGCCAGTTTTGATTGGTTAAGATGAAGTTGGTTGAGGCACTTAGGAGTTGTTTCAAGGAATTAAATTTACATGGAGAGTTATATTATGTCCTAATATTCCCTTCCATGTGATTGACATCTCTTGGAACCTATAAAATACATAAAATAGTAAAAATTACCTTATTTTATACCCTATCCATACAATTTTGTATACCTCATCTTGATGGGGAGTAGCCTAAGATAGCCTTATAAAAACTCCAATCATAATCCTGGGAAAAATATTACATTATAATATCTTTCCATCTCCATTTTCTCCATCAGGTTAATAACTAGGGTTTGTAAGGGTTCAAGTTAATTTTTACCTATTAAACTTTGTTCAATCAGATTTGACATTGAAATTTCAATACAATACCACAAATATGTTGTTCAAGACTCTCTTCACAATCTAAAAATTTATTGTATCTCCATAAAAATCACAAAGGGATATATAAGCAATTAAAGTTGTCTTATTGAGTTCCTTTTTCTTTTTCATGTAGGCCTAGTGTTGTTTTTGAGCTCAAAATGAACTCCTCATGTTTCCTCTATAAATTGGAATATTTAAAACACATATAATGACTCTAAAAACATGTCTCAATCCATTTTAAATCTCTACCAAGGTTGAAAATGACTGTAACCCTCCATTTGGATTTTAGGCCTAAACCTACTTAATAAGCATGTCTACATCTTAAAGCCCAAAATGCGTTTCATAGGGATTTCATTTTAAGTTATAAGTTTTAAATATATTTAACATCCACATAAACATGTTAAAATGAGATATAATACATAAATAAGGGTGTAAATAACATTAACCTCTCATTTGGACACTAAAACAAAACCCTACCTTTTAGGCCTGCTAGCAAACTTAGCCACCTAAGCCATATTATTGTGTTTCCTCCTTTTATGAGGTGTTAATCATGTTTTTTATATGTATTCCCACTTCACATACATCCTATAAATTTTCATCTAACTCTTTATTCACCTTATCACTTCCCTTCTTCAAATCTACTAGCCTATGCATAAGGGGAAGTACCCTCTATTTGAGACAAAATAAAGCATACTTCCCATGTTAAATTAAACAATTTATATGTTTTATAGTGTGGATACCAAAAGGATTTTATCTTGTGGACTAAGTGATGCATATTTAGGGTCATAAATATACTTTTTTTCAAAATAATATGGGTACTTTGAGTATTTTTTTATTTAATGAATGTATTTTAATCTTCAATCATCCCTTCAAACTTTTACATATTCTTCATAATCTTTGCTTTCTCAAACTGAGTGTTATTTATGACTATGTATTTCTCATCTCACTCAAATTTGACCCCTAAAGATGATCCTACCTAGTTGGACCTTGAAAATGGTTCTTAAATACTTCATTGAAAGGTTTCAAGACTAGTTGACAATGATTTAGGTCAATTTTCTTCACATTCATGCTATTTTCACACCAAGAGCATTGTTTTCCTATTCACTATCTATCTAAAATCATCTACATCAGCTATAGGTGCATATTTTACTTGCTTTAGGATTGAAAAATCATTTAAAATATCATTAGAGTCCTTTATGATAATTTGGTTTTTTGATTTAATACTTTTTGAAATATAAGAGTATTATTCTTAATTTAGTTAAAGGTCTAAGTTAATTAAATCATTAAACAAATATGCAATAATTAATTTAGTGATTTATATAATTTGACTGTAATTTGAACATTTCTAAAAATAGTAATATGGGAGATAAAATAAGACTTAGTTGGAAACTAACTTAGATGGTTGTTGTAGGATCTAAAATTCATTGTGTAGGATTGGGACACTCACAAATCAAGATTTGGCCTTCATTTTATGATTGGAAAAGAGTGCTAAAATAGGACACCCTAGAATCTAGTGCTATAGCCCTCTTTTGTAACTATTTTCTAGGAGACCTGAGGTTTCTAGGTTTTTTTTGTTATGTCTATGTGAGATTACCTATAAAATTTTGATTGTTGGATGTTCGTGTAACTCCCCATACATGTGATTTTATCTTCAAACCCTAGAATCCAATGTTATTTGACCAACTTTGGAAAAGAAAGGGGGTTATTGTCTATAAGATGAACTAAACATGTATCCACACCCCTTGTGTGGGCTTAATGCCTACATACCAATACTCTGATGAGGGATCAAGCCATATGTAATTTTCCCACTTGATGTGCTTTATGTAATAGTTTGTATGAAGATAAAAATTCTAAACTAGATGTGTTTGAGGTGGCTAGGGTTAGTGTAAGGAATTGAATAAGATTGTAGTGTTATAGTTTAGCACTGAAATCTTGTTCAAAGTTCATAGGGATATATTGGTCATGGGTTGAATGTATTTGCATTAGGATGATAATAAGGATGATAGGAACCAAAATAAACTAACCATTAGAGGTAAAAATTTACTTGGATAAGAGCACCAAAAATGGACACCTTAGGGTCCAGTGCTATAGTCCAAGTTGGGTGTTATTGTCCTAAGGTCACAAGACCTAGGGGATGGATTTATCATGGTAAAAGGATCTTGGGTCAACTAAAATCAAGCTTGGAAGGATATAGATGATTGGGAATCAATGAAAATATGCGTATGAGGGTCATGAGAGTAAGTAAGAGGGACATATGGGTTGGGTGTCATAAACCACACTCATGTTACCATTTTTTACATTTTATATGACTACATTTACCCCCCTTTTATTCTAGTGATGTATCAAAGTGAAATACTAGGATAAAGGAAAAATAAAAAGTACACATTAACTTACCTACAAGGGATAAGCTCATGAAGTTATGTGATAATAGGTGTGCATATGAGAGCATGTTCTGAAGTGTAAATTTGAAAGATAAAAAAGAGTAGGTTAGTTCTTACAAAGATATATAAGAGAGAGGAAGAAAAAGGAATGAATATATCTCACTAGGTACATAGACCAATACAAAACCTACTATGATGTTGAGTGATGCTAGATGATGTTGAGTAATGATGGGTATGTTTTGTACCAAGAGTAATATCATGAATGAAGTTGAGTTTTCAATTCTTTAAGAATGGCTCAAGAATGCAAAGGCCAATCTTTTAGCTCCATCATCACCCACTACATGAAGCTATGTGATCATGTGTGTGTTGATCAATTTTTGGACTATGTGTCTAACCCCTCGAAGGAGGTGGCTCAAGAATACAAAGGCTAGATAGTCTTTTGGCTCCATCATTTCCCCATGAAGTGAAGCTATGAAATGATACCAATATAAAATGTGTGTCATATGAGATGGATATTGAAGCCCATGAATTCTCTATAATCTGATAATGTGGAATGGATATCCAAATGTATACTAGAAACTAGGCCACTCTTGGACAATCTAAAAGGTAGAGATTAGGCTTGTATGAAAGCCAATCTAAAACTAGGCACTAGGCTTATATGAAAGACATTCTAAAATGTGGAGGTTAGGATTGTATGAAATCCACTTTAAAATGATGCCAATGAACTACATATGGAATAAGGCATGCAACTACCAAGAATGCTTAGATAATGTACTAAACTCAAAAAGAAAAGAAGATAAATGTGTCATGCATATTTCCCTTAATCACTAGTGTATAAAACATGGATTCTAATCTATAATTTATACCAAATGACCTATCTAAAAATAGAAGTGAGATCTATCATGCCATGTATGATACCCTCTCTATATAGGTTCTCTAAGAAAAACTATACTGATAGTGTTGTATTTGAACTAGTCTGAATGTGCAAAAATTTTAGATAAACCTACTTTTCTACTTGTTTATAGAAAAACTATTTTTTTTTTGTTTAGATAGGAGCACCAAAAATGGACACCTTATTATGCAATGCTATAGTCCAATTTTGGAGCTATTATCCTAAGCTAAATCTAATGACTATTTTAAAATTATCACTATCTACCTGATTTGTTCTACCTAGTTTAAAGTTTGGTTGTTATTTTAGGTGTTTTAAAAACTAATTTTTTCAACCATTATGAGCTCTATTCTTAATGACAAAACCCTTGTTTGTTTCCCCCTCTTCTAAGGGTAGGAATGAAGACCCTGCAATGACTACCCTCAAAAGAAATATCCTTTCAAGTGTGTTATGATACAAACATACATGATATAGCAATGATAATCTAAAATATATCTCAATATACATGGTTTGTAATGAGAGATTGTTAGATCAATAATGGTATGCTTAGATAGATATAAAAATGTAATATAATGTGTAATGTACTGAATTGAAATTAAAAATATGGTTAGTTGTTAGTTATTAGTTGGCAAAGAAGGATGGAACATGATGTCCATCATGGCATCTAAGAAAGCAAGATAATGCATGATGTGAAACATGTTATTGTAAACAATTAAAAAGAAATAAATAAACAAACACACAAACCAAAAACCAAAAATCATATAACAGTGGCCAAGGTGCTGAGCAAACAAGGGACATGGGCACATGCCACTTAAAATGGAAATCAATCATATGAAGCATGTCCAAATTCTACATACACATATAATTGAAGTAATAAATGATGGTACAAGGTCCACATTCACATATAATAGTACATGAAAATGACATTGGTAATTATCCTAAGGCACACACATGAATAAAAGCAAAATACATTAATAAATGACATTGGTAATTATCCTAAGGCACATATAGGAGACAAATAAGAACTAAGAAATGCAATCACATCTAGCTATGAAAAGCAAGAAAAGAAAGCATGTAAATTCTAGAAATACAAACACATCTAACTAATCAAAGCAAGAAGTGACAGTATGCAAGACATGTAGTATAAGACTAGGTATATGCTAAGAAATACACAAGTGTTATATACTAGTGACTGTTGATAGAGTAATATATGTAAGCTAGTAAGTAATGTGCATCATCATGATAACTAAAGTGTGTGGTATAGGAATGGCATAACATATATGGTGTATTCATGTAGAAGATGCCCCTAGTTGGTAAATATATCCATTTATGACTCATATGTATAAGTAGGATGACCCCTCAGTGGGTAGAGTGAAGCAATCAAGGATCTGGAAGTCATTGCACATACTCAAATCAGATCAAGTGAAGCATGGTAATGTAGATAAATTGATAAGCAATAGAACATAACATCAAAATATAAGTCTAAAAATAGTAGTATAAATTTAAATCATGGAAAATGCATACAATTGAAGTGTTTTTGTTATTTTGAATTATTTAAATGTTTTTGTATTTTGAAATTATTTGAATGTTTTTGGATTTATGAAATAATTTATGTATAGTCAATTATAATAAGACTATGTAAAAGTAATAAAGATAATAAATAATACTAACCAATGAGTCTCATGCAATACTCCCAATCATGGTGTCTTGTATCAAGGAGAGTGATTGTGTGTGACTATGAATTATGATGGAAGGATTGACATTATGGTTTTAAAAGCCACATTATTATAATGCTCTAAAATCTCTAAAGTAGAAACTAAATATGGGGTCTCCATGTAACTATAAGAATTGGATGCAAATGTAAGGCTCTTAAGAACCCATATGGTAGTAGGAGATCTCTCTAAACATGTGATCTATGAGTAGAGGCATGAGATCTCAATGATACTACCTTGGGTGTGAACACTGTAGCTGGAAGATGTCTAGAATCTTGAAATTGTGGTTTCTCTAAAAGAGATCTTTGTGGAAGTGTATAAACTTCTTGTGCTTGTGATGGAGCCCTCAATTGTGTCTAAGTCAAAACTAGAGGAAGAACTGAAATTGGTGGAAAAACTAAAATTAGAGGTTGAACTAAAATTGGTGACTGCATTGTAGAAGATGGATTTGAAGTGGGGAGTGGTAACTCATATGGAACTCCACCAAATTTAACACCTTGATTAGTGTGAATTAATTTCATGCATTTATGAACTATATAAGGTACTACTCAAAGTTTATAAATCCATGGTTGACCAAGTAACATATCAAAAAATCTTGCACTACGAATAATAGTAATGGTGTGGCCATATGTGTTGGACTAGCCTGTAGATGACGTATAATCTTAGTTAATGAAATTTTTACATAATCACTAAATCTATTGATAACTATGTCCATTGGGGTGATATCCTACTCTGAATATCCCAAATGCTACAATAATATCATAGTGCATATGTTCACACTGGATCTACTGTCTATGAGAACACTATGAATAAGATGATTATGAATGCAAGCTTTGATAAAGAGTGCATGATAATCTAAATCATCCTCATCTATCTCCTACTCTGAAAAGGAGTAGAAGGTCTAACTAAAACTCTAGAATCGTATACACCAATCATGTTACTTAAAGGATGTAATTCAATTGAAGGTGCCATGTATATATCTAGTGTGAGTGTGCATGAAATGCATTGTAAACCCCTAATGTTTCCCTTATCTCTTGTTTAAAATGTTTCAGAAAGGATTTAAGAAGATTTTTAAAGCTTTATCATATGTTTACTTTGCCTAAGGAGGCTCAACTAAAGTGTTAAGATCAATAATGTTTCCATCTATCAAGTCTTGTATCTTGTGTCTCAAATTGATGCATTTATTTTTTGTATGGCCTGGTGACCTATGAAATCCACAAAATGCATGATGATCATATCCCAATGTAAGAGGCTTTATTGGATTAACTTCCTAAATAGGAGGGAGGGATATGATATTTCATTCCCAAAGCTATTGTAAGACTCTAACTAGAGGAACTGATAGATTGGTAAAGGTTAACCAAGGAGGTTATAATAAAACCACACATTGAGGGGGCTCAAAATTTGCATTGACTATAGGTTAATTATAACTTTTGTTATCATTTACCTTTACTTTGTATGGGACTTTGTTATTACTCTTGTTTGTTATTTTTAATATGCTTGTGTACCTAGGTTTACCCATTAAAATTAGTTTGAATTCTCTTTCCTTTAGTGTATACACAATTGAGTGAAGGAAGATAACCTTTTTAACATTATTGACTCATATAAAGCTAGTAGAAGAATCTGTTGGAAGAGATCTTGTAACTCTTGATCAGCCATGGGGCTAGTCATCTTAACCAAAATAGTCTTATATCAAAGAACATAATCTATGAGATGCTCATTTGATCTTTGTTTCTATTGTGTACCTTGGGCATATGAAACCTTATCACACTAATGTTAATATTGAAATGAGCTAAGAACATGTAATCTAAAGGATTGAATACATTTATCGACTGGTTTGGTAGATTATAGAACCATTATAAAGCATAATCCTTTAGACTATATGGAAATAGCTTTGTAAGTAGCTAGCCATTTGGTACATAGTCCAAGTATCTTGCATGAAAATCTCTTAAATGTGTCTCTAGATCACCCTTTCCATCATATAGAGTAAGCTTGGGTTGAATAAAACCTTGTGAAAAGGGTGTAGAAGCAATGTGATGTGCTAATGTGTATGTAGTAGAGAAAAAGAATCCAAATCATATGTAGGTCTAGAGGCACCTTGGTCAAGATGTAGCACCTTAGATTGAAGATATCTTACCTCTTGCATAAGGGCTATCACATCAAGAGACAAAAATGTACTAGTTGTAATTGGTGGTGGAATAGAGGTAGGTTGGGCTATGATAGGAGTTGTTGGGACATAGTTTCCCCTATAGTGTCATTTGAAATTGGATGCTTTGAAAAATGGAAGACTCAACTTACTCAACATTTTTAATTTCCATGATATATTAAAAGATAAGAGTATGATCTTGAAGCTATTCCCTGAGTCTTTCTTTAAAACTTTATAAGATCAAATATTTGTTGAGGACAACTTGATTATCAATAATAGGTGGAAGTGTATCATGAAGCTAATATGGTGGGTCATGAACATCAGTGTTTTTATCATCATTATTATTCTCATATTTCTCATTATCAAAATTATCATCATTGAAGTTGGTGTAATCTAGATGTGTAGAATCTATAGCAAGAATCTGATCTAATTGTTTATCTGTGGTATATTGTTAGGTTGGTGAATTTAGGAGGGTTGACACTAAGTCTTGCACTTCATCTCAGAGAAAAAGTTGCAAGGAACTTAGGTGGCATGAGGAAAATAAATTGAATAATGGAAGAAAGGACTAAATGGATATAATATAAATAAGGAACTAGAATATGCATAAAAAAAGGATATGAAGCTCACAAATATGTAAAGTGATACCTCAATAAGAAAATAAGAGCTAGTACATGCAACTATGTTTTTGAATGAAATTATTTTTAAAATTTACTAAGGAATTTTAAAATGTGATGCAAATTTTTGATTTAAATATATAAGTAAAAAATTAGAAACATATAGGAAAAATACTGAGACCTAGTCTAGGTAACTAGGGTTTGAAAGACAATTATTTTAAAATTACTATGAAATTTTAAAATTTAATGATAATTTATAATTTTATTATGAAGGTAAAAAATAAAAAAATATAGGAAAAATATTGAGAAAATATCGGGACCTGGTATGGGTAACTAGGGTTTAAAAGAAAATTAATTTAAAATTACTATAAAATTTTAAAATCTCATGCTAATTTTTTATTTTATTATATAGGTAAAATACTAGAAAAAATAGTAGGAAATTTACCCAAGGGTTTCTAGGGGTTTTATGCGTATTCAAAGTAAGTCAGGTTCACCAAATGATTTAACAATTTTGATAATATTGGAGTATTATTCCTAATTTAAATAAGGGTCTAAGTTAATTAAATTGATAAATAAATATGAAATAATTAAGGTACTAGTTTGTATAATTTCATTGTAATTTTAATCTTTCTAAAAATGGTAATAAGGGAGAGAAAATAAGACTTAGCTAGAAATTGGCTGAGATTGTTGTTGTAGGGTTTGAAATTCACCATGTAATACTGGGACACTATCAAAAATCAAAATCTAGCCTTCATTTTATGATTGGATGGAGCACTGAAATAGGACACCCTGGGGTCTGGTGCTATAGTCTTCTTATGTCACTATTGTCTAAGAGACCTAAGCTTTCTAGGTGTTGTTTGATGTCTATGTGAGCCTACCTATGAAATTTTAACTGTTGAATGCCCATGGAATTTCATGTAGTGGTGATTTAGTGTCTTCAAACCATAGAATCTATTATTATTAAACCAAATTTAGAAAAGAGTAGGGGTTAGTGTGTGTAAGATTTACTAAATGTGTATCCACAACCCTTATGTGGGCATGTTGCCTACATACCAATACTCTAAGGAGGGATCAAGACATATGTATTTATCCCATTTGATGTGATTTGTGAAATAGTGTGTATGAAGATGCAAATTATAAATTGGATGTGCTTAATGTGTATAGGGACTAGTGTAAGGATTTGAATAAGCTTGTAGTAGTATTGGTTGGTTGTATATAGAGATAGGGAAGATTGCCTTAGTGGTTTTGCTTGTATTCTTGCTTATTTTATAATAATTTCCAACCCCTTATAAATAAACTTTGAATGGTATTTTATAGGGATGTATTGGTCATGCGTAAAATTTATTCACATTAGTTCGACAAAAATGAGGATAGGAATAAGAATAATCTAATCATTGGAGGTAAAACTACACTTAAACAAGAGTGCCATAAATGGACACCCTAGGGTCCAATGCTATAATACAAGTTAGGAACTATTGTCCTAAGGATATGAGAGTTTTGGGATGGATTTGTCATGGAAAAATGAGCCTAGGTCAGCTGGAATTAGGTTTGGAAGGCTACAAATGATTAGGAATCAATGAAAATATGGCTATAAGGGTCATGAGAGCAAGCAAGAGGGACTTATGGGTTAGGTGTCACAAGCCACACTCAAGTTACCAATTTTCACATTTTATATGACTACATATTTGTTGAGACCCATTGGTTTACCCTGTCTTGCCTAAACCATCACCTAGAAAACTTATCTCAATTTCCTATCTATCTCTAGTCATCTACAATGCTTGTAGGGGCTTGTAGGTGTTTATGAACTTGAAAAATCATCATTCTTTTTTCTTAAGAAACATAAAACCCTTGAGTAAACTTCCAATCACTTTTTGAACCATCAACATACCCTAACACTCATACATGCAAGAAAGGAATAACTTTTCAAACTTGAACCCTATGTTGGTTGTAGGTGCATGTTTTTAGACCATTTTTATAGACTTTCACTTCCTTGATGAATGTCAAATACCCTTCCATCCATACCTTGGTGCTTATCTTGATAGATTTTGTGTTCCCTAGTTAAATAAGACATTTCAATTTAGTTTGAAGCATCAAATCTACTTTCTAGGCCCTAAAATTATATTGACTCATCTTTTTATAGACAACACTATGAAATTTTAGAGTTTAGAAGGCAACTTGGGAGCTCTTGAAAACTAACCTCTTCAGCTCAACCACATTTCTACTTTTGTAAATCAAGAGACCTATATGGGATATTACAAATGAATTTATTTGGAGGTCTTAGAAAATAATACCAATCTATATAATAATACCAAAAAAAGGGCTTAGACCTCTATTTTGTCAATTTTAGGAAAAGGTCCCTGAATATACAGTCATCTCTCTTGAGAGGTTTCTCATAGTTTGCCTACCAACTTATAAATCTTCATAAGTATGCTATGATGTCTCCAAAATATTAGGGACTTAAGAAGTGTTCCAAATCATGTTTCAAAACTTCAACATGGCACCATAGTTCTCTATTATGACCACCTATAGGTGGTTATTCTCATACACATGTAGTGAGTGTAAGTAGGTTGGTATAATGCATAATTTAACCTTAAATGAGTCATAAACATATTTAAAATATTTAAAGTAGACTCTGATTACTAATTAGGAACTTTCTCAACTTAGGTACTCCTTCCAACATGATTGGTCTTAAGGTAGTTGTAAGTGCATTTTAATAGTAGACTCAGTAAATGTTGCACATGTTTGCAATAGTCCTTATTTCTTGAATCACATGAAATATTGACTCACTAATTAATTCTACTAAAAGATACACCAAAGCAATAAAACCTTAGACACACCTCTATGAACATGTTATATAGGCCCCATGTACGTTCTTCACCATGACTGTAGGTAGAAATGGGTAAAGAGTTGGCTATGCATGTCAATGGACTGTAAACTCAATATTTTTTACATTAGATATTAAAAATATTTAAGGAAGGTTGTTACTATGAACATTTATCTAAGTGAAAAACCATGCTCTATCATGTCAAATCCCTTAAAAAGAAAGATGCCCTTTTCAAATGGTGGAATTTGAATTCAAATTTAGTATCAACACCCTCCTATAAGGTGAGTTATTTGAGATATAAAATCAACTTAAAACATGAAACCAAACATAGATATAATTTTAGGAGTAATATATCATCATTTGGAATCAACATAACCAATTGAATTATATGAAAATTCCCAAACCAAAGCAAAACCTATAGGGTGCACAGATTGGCAAGTAGAAAAACACAATCAACTTCATGAGGATGGTTCATAGAGAAAAATCCACCATTATTCAAACTTTATATATATATATATATATATATATATATATATATATATATATATATATATATATATATCTAAGTTTAATTTCACCTCCCATGGTCATTTAACTTGGAATTTCTCTAACTATTTATACCAACCATAAACATACTAACTAGTTCTATGTGCCTAAAAGGGTGAAATGGAGTAGAATGGTTTTATCCCACTTTTGAAAATTATATAGTAATTAAATAATTTAAATTATTTTTATTAATCTCAAGAGACATCTCATGAGCTTATCCCATGTTTAAATCTCTCTCATAGGCCATACAAGTGTCAAACTCTTTTTTTTCCAAAAAAATTACTCTTTCTTCTAAATAACCTACCACTTTTAGTTATGAATAGTTGATTAAGGCATAATATGACACATGTCACATGAAATAACCCTTATTATACCTTCACATTTCCCTAGGAAGATGTATAACTCATGTAATGCTCTATTTTGACCTCAAAATGATATAAGGACTAAAATGACTAATGACCAAGGCTAATATGAAATTAAATAACATAAAATGACCTATTATATACCTTTTTATATAATATAAAACCTCCTATTAACTTATAAATTCATGTTTTTACCTATAGGGATTCCAATTTGACTTGTAAGGTTAAATTTGGTTAATAGTAGGTACCAAGCAAAAACTCATAGGCTCAGGTGAATTATTGACCCTTTCCTCAATGATCCTAAAAATAGGTGCATATATGTAAATGAATAAGTATTTAACCTTATATTCCAATAATCAAGAGGTAAGGATCCATATAATATCCTCACAGAGGGTAAGGATTTTTTACCTCTCTACCCCCACTAGTCTAACTCTATATTTCACACCCACATTGGATGCATCTACATCAATAAAATAGTATACACAGATAGTAGACTAACCTATATCTATTTCCTCTCTCAAGGACATGGCATTATCTATATATGGATATAATAGGATCCTATATACATAAATGAAATTTATGGTTCACTCTCCTCGGGGTTGAGGAAACAAATTATTCTAGTCAGTGTCCTAGTAGGTCATTTGGTTGTATAACATCCTACTCGATGGGGAAACACTCCCCACTTGTGTAATTATGTGTATTAATGATATATATAATGTGGAAAACTAAATGGTCATCAACTACTCTACAATCCTAAGAATCCAATTATTCCCCCTCACTCTACTCCAATGGATATACTCTCCCTACAAAAAATAGGTTAAAATGGCCCCATTCACATTTCTAAACTTGAATATTAGTCTAAAATTTTCCTTATTTTTTCAAGATGAATATTTAACTTTATAAATGTGGTGTTTATGGAATAAATTTATTGGAAACAAAACCACTAGTCTTTTAGATTGTGGTTACATAACCATCATGGTATAAACATTTTAACCATGATAGTTAACACTATTTCTATAAGTGGAAACTTTACTAAAATGGAATAAATGAAACTATTAGTTTGCATATACTGATGTTTCTATACCAACACTAGTTATTCCATTTCTTATTCATTACCTTTCCTTAACCCCTATTCAACTCAAAATTTTACTAAAACTTAAAAAATAACATTTTCCTAGTCTACCCCTCCCCTAAGCACAACCATGCATTCTAATTTATATTTTATCATATGTAATAAAGTTTTCCAAAAATTTATAAAATTTAGGGAAAAACATGAAATTGGGTAAAAATTACCCATCCTTGACATTTACTCATATCCTTGGTATGTTCACCACCATTTCCTTACACTCATCCAATTTGATTACTTTCTGGTGCAAATATGTCAACAAATCCAAATCTTAAATTTGTCAAAACCCAATTGTGAAAATCATTTCCACTTTTAGTAAAATTTCAAATAAATAGTCCATCTTACCATCTATTATGTTTTTAAAATGTCCCACCTTTTCAAAATTTCCTTCAAAACTTGCATTTTCTTTATTCTTGAAGCATATTCAACATGTAACTAATCTAAAATGTGTTAAAAACTAGAAATTTTGATGTTTTAGTTTTTGTATAATTGTTATAGGGTATACTCTTTTCAATTTTTGGTTTTATAGTTCAACATCACTCTACTTCAAGTTAAATCCCCTAAAGGGATGTTTAGGGATATTTTGAGAAGTATCATCACCTATACATGCATGGTAAGGAGGATTGTCTTTATTGTGATTACTTGACAATTTTCTACTTTTTATTGAATTGAATTTGATTCTTTTTCTTGCTTGTAAGTCAAAAATGATTCTCAAATAGATTAGTTACACCCCTTAGGTAAGTAAGGTAATTTTAATAACCCTTTTTTTCCTTTTAGTAAACAACTACTAATTAGGGAAACACCCTCCCTAATTTAGGACAAAGCATTTCCATGAATAGGAAATACGTATGCACCAAAATTTTACACAGTGTAACATTTCATGACAAATATAATGATGATACAAGGAACTCCACCTAAATATTCTCATATTAGGTTATTTATCTCTTTTTTTAAAATTTTATCTCTATTTATTTCCTTAGGATTCTCAAATTACCCTTATTTCTAAACATTTTATTTCAAATTTTAAAAATATTCACTCAACAATGAAACTACCATGTAAAAATTGTAACACCATGGTGTAAATTTAACCACCATGGTATTTTCATATTTTTCAATGATGGTTTGGGATGTTAAATTAGTGATTTTTTTAAGTTCCATAACATTTTCATTTCTACCACCTGCAAACATTGACATTCTATCATAATACATGTATTTTTACAATTAGCATTCTAGACTTCAATTCTCACACATTTTGCATGATTTCATTGTGTTTCTTGATTTTATTACTTTATGTTTTCCTTCAAAATTATCTAGCTCACTTTTAGTCATTTTTTTTATCAATCCTTATCAATTTAACTTGACTAATCTCATAGTCAAAATTTAGTTAAATCCCACATGTAACAACCTCTCTTTCCTTACAAGTATCTCACTTTTCCAATATTTTTTAGATCCAAAAATTATTCCTAATATTGAAGAATTTGATTTTTATAAAAATATAACCCAAATTATTATATTTTAAATAGTATTTACCTTGATATAAAATAATATTCATCTCACTCTACATAAGATTGAAGAATGGAATTCACCGAAGTTGTAACTAGTTCATTGTTTTTCATGAATTAATCTAGCCACAGTCCAACTACTCTCTTTTTTAGAATTAGGTCTTTCGTATTTCTATTAATTTTTCATCAATTTTTTTTTAGAGTTCCTAATTTATATATTTAGTAAATGAGATAGGTACTTGACCTATCTCATATGTACATAACAACTACTTCTTGACCTTCACTTGGTCTCACCATTGACTAGGTTGGAAGAAATGTTTTCAATTTCATTTTGTTTATAATGTATTAGATTATTTTTTTAATTAATTATATAGATTCATATTCAAAAAATATTAAAATTAAATAAAATAAATCACCTTTCTCTCTCTTATTTTATATAAAAAATAGTTTTTCTTATTTTAGTTTGTAGTTGTATATCACAGATTCAAATAATGTAATTTTGCATTCAATCTAGGGTAGATTGGGAGAAATATATCATTGGAAAAGACACACAAATTTATTATATTTTAATTTTTACCTCAACCCATATTAATTAAATAATCATGTTTGCATCCATGCATGCATGCATGTGCACACAAAATCTATAAATAACAAAACTTGCATGTTAGATATAGTTTAATATCATGTTGGATATAGTTTTACCTCATAAAAATTAGAAAAATAATAATTATATATCTCCATTATTTCATTCATATAATCATTATATATAAATATAATTATATAAAATCTCAAAAACTTGTAATCTAACTTGCATACTACACTAGATCACATGAAAAGTTATAAATTGCATAACATAAAAGAATCCTTAGTTTCATATTTCAGTTATTAATTTGCATGTTCACGAATCTAAATTTCCTATTAGTTTTAATTTCATTTCATTCAAATTTAAAATTAAAATAACATTGCATTTGGTTCATGTAGGTAAAACATTAAAATCAAACTACAAAAAACTAAAATCAGCACTTTTAACATTTATCTAGAATTCAATTTTTAGCACTTACATTCATAAAAATATTGAAAAGAATAAAAATAAATATCCTTGTAAATTAATTTTAATTTTAGATATTAATTTTATCATTTAAAATAATTTATTTTTATCAAGTAGTATAGTTTTAATTTCCTTGCAAAACATTACCAAATACATCATAAAAAAATCAAACAAATCCTTGTCAAGACATTTACAAGCCTAAAAATTTGCTCTCAAACATTCAAAATAGAAATAAAATTCTTCAAAATCATAATAAAGATGAGATATATTCTTATAAAATTCAAAATAATATTTCCTTTCCCCTTATATGACACTTTCAAATAAATCATATCTCCACAGAGCAAATATATTTCCTAGAGTTAAATCTCATGTTTACACTAGTAACATCCAAAGTGATTTTAACACTAACTTCAAAATTTAATTTTTACATTCCACTCCTATCCTAAACGTTATCATTATCCAACTTGAAACTCTTGATGAGGAAAAAATGTGTATAAGTGTAACCAATAGTTAGACCCTATCATATGCTACCCTGTCAATTTGTTGTCTTCAAGTCTAGACCTTTATTATTCCTTTTCTTTGTATTTAAGAATATCTTCATCATAATTTATTTGCTTAAAAATTGAATAGACATATTTAACTTGATATACTTGTCCAGTTCCATAGGTTATTTAATTTAATAATTCCTAATTCCCTATACCTAGTATTGACCAAAGACTTTGATATCTTATTTTCACTCATGCTAAGTGTTATTTGGATTTTGTTTCCTCTAATTAAACCACTCTCAATAATAAATGTGATGCAGGATAACTATTATGTTACCTCCATGAGCACCCTTTACCACTTTTCATCCAAAACACCATCCTTTCACCTCAATATAATCAACCAACCCATGGACCTATCATTATATAATCTCTTGATCAGTTGTCTTAGAAAAACCTTGAAAAGTCGAGTATGTGAATGTTAGTGTGTAACTTTCCTTGTGTACAGTACCTAGTTTAGGAGTCTTTGATATGCTATTAATATATCCTTAGATTTTATTAGCTTTAGTTGTACCTTATATATTACAGAGGTGTTGTAAATATATTTTTAGTAATAAGGTTGTCACAGTTCATGGTATTCCATATGAATACCCCATAAAACCAAAGGTTATTATTCTTGCATAATAGATATCAGTTTGGTGACATAAAGAATTTCAACCTATTTAGATCATACAAAATCAAGTAGTCAACTTTACAAGGATAATTATCCTTGAAAAGGAACTTAATCAATGATGTGTCATATATTCTATAGAGGCACTCTCTACTCTAGCATGTATTGGATTGATATTACAAGGAAATAAGAGTGTTCCACAATGAAAAGGAGCATAAAATTATTATACTACATGATGGGTTATAAATAGTCGTAAAGCTCACCATGATAAACAACACACACAACATACTACAAATTAACATCTTGATAGTGACATTTGTTACAGAGCCAAATTAGTTTTTAGATTCCAAGTTGAGACCAGATATTTCATAATGGAATTATAATTTTCATTCATAAGAGGTCATCCATCCTATGTTAGATATATGACCTATTGATTGTGAATCTCTTAAAAAATTCATTGGTTAGTATGTTCCTTTTTCAATTATGTATATTAAAAACTAAAAAAAATAAAGAAAAAATTTAAAAACCTAAAATTAGGACCTATGCATAATATGAATAGTTCATTAACATAAGCTCATTTATGATTCATTATATGTAGTACTTATTTATACTTAGTTTTATATAAAGTATGATTCACAATTTTACTTGAGTTGTTTAATATATAGGTTGTCAATTTTATATGTAGTCATTGGTGATGATAGTGTCTCAGACCCATAAACTTTACATAGACAAAACCACACTTTCTTAAATAGTCATGCATTACACTCTTATCTAACTCTAGTTTACATGTCCTAGTGAACAAAGGTTCTAATATATCATATTTAAAATAGTCAGAGGCCTTATACATATTTTTTCATCACATAAAGTTCACCAATATAATATTTTACACATGTTTTATCACTCTATGACTATCCCTTTTGTTTATACTATAGTATAATATATTGTACAATTTTTTCATTATTTTCTCACTTGTTTTAACATTGATATTTCACTCAATTAATGAGATGTTATATATTATGAAGTTATCTATTCCTTATTTAGATCAATTTCAATTATTCATGTATGCTTATCATGTTTCCTTATCTTATTTATGTTTTGTGTTTATTCATTTCTCTAGATTATGGAAATTTGAACATATCATTGTTTGTTTCTCTAAGATTTATTGCATGATTTTATGCATGTGAGTAAAATTTGAACATGTCTCTTATATGTGGATCCTTATCTTTCTTTCTTATTTTGTGTTCTCTTACATATAGTTTTGTGTGTGCTTCATGTCTAGGTCTCTTGTGTGTTACATTTTGTTTAGTTTTTGATGTCATTATGGATATCATGCATCTATATAGTTTTATGATGTTGTGATCAACATAAAAAATCTTCCTTGAGTATTTTTATATTAACTCTATCTATTTAAAATATGATCATTGTTCACTCCATTCCTACTTTATAACATATATCTAGACATGACACTATGTGTTTTTAGTTTTACTTATATCATACATTACTATGTTTCTCAAATTATCAATATGATGCCATGATCTCCAATGTTATCATCATTACTCCAGATTTCAATTTTTTTATAACCTCATTTTCATAATTTTTTATTTTGGGTTGGTTATTATGCAAGCTTCACAAATCACCTTAGAAAAAGAAGCATACATAGTGACTTATCGTAGAGAATAAGTTGCAATAATACACTACACAAATATAAAATAACAATATTTTATTATTTAATCATAGTGTATCCATCTTTTTTCTTGAAAGTGTTCATTCAGACAACACCACACCATTTATACATTAGTGCATTCCATGGTTGTCTAAAATAATGAACTTTCATCTCAAGAATAAGAAACAGTGTTTTTTAGAACTATCACAATCATACTTAGTCTTTGGAAGAGTTTTAAATGGATACCTAAAAATAATTTAAGACTTATCTGTAGGATTATTACAATTTTTTCTTAAATTGGGGACATCATGTGTAACATGTGTTCTAAGGTTTTACTCAAAGATTGAGATTATATTAATTAGTTATCAGAATCAATATACTCTTATATAATATTGAGGGCATGTGTGTGACACATGTCCACTTTATTGGTTACTATTTCATTAGTTTTTTTTTAATAAGGAATGGTAATTTATGTCATTGTCTATATTGTATACATAAACTTAGTTCATACTATTTTTTCACCAACTTTACACCATAATGAATCTTATTTCATTTTTAGTGGTTGATTCATATTTTTATACTAATTTTGAAAAAAAAAATCATAAGAATGAATCTTATTTTATCTATAGTAGTTTATTTAGATTTTTATACTAGTTTTACACTAGAATGATCTATTGGAATTCATACAATGATTCTAAGCTATTACACTACCTTGAGTTGTAAAATGATGAAGTCAAGTGCATCTCAATTATTTTAGAAAATTATCCTATCAATGAGGATTGGGACATGCATAGTCTAATATAAGTGTTTCAATATAATGAAAATTTCATGGGTTATACCCTATCTAGTCACTAATTTTCACTAAAAAACACAATGGTACACATATAAGAAAAGGTGTATTACTTCCTTGTTTTTTAATCTATAAGCTTTTTTATCTTTAATTTTAAATATTTATCTAAATAAATAATTATTTATACATGTTTCATTGTATGATTTCATGAAGCAAATTTAAACATGTGATCTACATTTAAATCCCTTCTTTATATGTAAGCTTAGGTATAACTCTCATTCTTTTAAATTTAAAACATATTCTAATTGCATATTGACATGAAAACACCCATTCTTCCCAATTATTAGTACATACACCCCATGTAGCCCTAAACTAAGTCTAAATACCACAAAAAGGTCATAAATCATTGTTTTAATCACTTAATTAAACCAGTATTATACCATCATATAAAATTTCACTAGTATTATACACACACCACCATATCATGAAACAACTATGTGGACTTTAATCCCTCTTCAGAGTTTTAGTATATAGGTAACACTCAACACACAAGGTGTTGATGTTAGGAACCATATTTTCCCCTTTATTGTTGCCCCATTTTATATGATGTGTTCCTCCTCGTCATTGAGATAGGGTTTTAAGTGAATAATAAGGTACATAATAGATCCCATAATGAAACAAATATATTTATATAAACATAAAGGATCTATAAGTGAGGATGCATTAATAATAATCTAAATAGAGGAAAAAAACCATAAAGGATGTTGGCACACCATAAATAAAACAATGCAAGTCAACATAGTCCAAATAGTGTGGTCTTGTCTTAGGATAACACAGGGCCATATTATTAATTCACAAAAATATCATATAGTCTCACAATAAATTGCATAGTCACTATTATAGACCTGTAGACTTGAGTTCCACTAAGTCATATATTTATTAGTGCTTTCCCATTTTATAATATTTATAAAAATATTAGGTTTCAAATTATTAATGTTTATTAATTTTATAACTTACATATTTTAATTTACTCATTAATTTTTATTAATTATATTAATACCTATTAATATCTAATTTTGATAAAATTTGAAACACGAACAAATGAAAATGACACATAGTGGTCTAATATATCTCCTACCACTAAATTGGAAAATGTTTCCTCTATTTCATGTGAAATGGGAATTGTTATTATGAATTCAATATTTAAATGAAACATAGGCATTAAAAATAATTATCATCTTTAATATTTCCCCTAGCCTTAAATTGTCAAGAATTTCCTTTACATTTAAAGGGGATCTATTACTACAAGTATTATATAAAAAGGATACATACATACAAAAAATTAACACATGGTTATCTAATGTGTCCCTTGTCTAAAAATATTCCTCTTTTTCCTCGATTGCATGTGAGAGGAACTCAGTTTAGTTAGTTTCTCTCTAAAATGGAAACCAAAAAAAAAACAAAATGACACTTGGTGGTTTATTTTCTCTTGATAATGATAAATTTTCATTCAATGTGTTGAATCCATGTGAAATGGGCCCTTTTTAGTCCAATTCTCTCTATAAATAGAATATTAACACACAATAAGAAAACATGTTGTTCTAGTGCAACCAATACTTCTACATCATAAATGGTTTCCTTTATTGCAGATGAAATGGGGCCCTTAACTATGAATTCACTATACAAATTAAACATCAAGATGAAAAAACATGTGTGATGGTATTTAATATTTATTCTAGCCATAAATTAGCAAATGTTTCCTCTATTAAATCTGAAACAATACCCATTACTACAAATTCTCTCATAAAAATGATATATAGACATATAAAAATGACACATGGTGGTCTAATGTGTCCCTTCCCTAAATATTCTTTTATTTCATCAATTATGTGAAAAACGGACCCTATTTAATTAATTTTTATTTATAAATGAAATATTAAAATACACAAATGACAAATGGTGGTATATTTTTCCCCATATCCCTAAATATTGCTTTATTGCATTGATTTCATGTGAAAGGGGAGCCCTTTTAGTCAAATTTTATTTATGAAAAAAAACATGGACACATAAAAATGACACATACTAGTCTAATGTGTCCCTTAACCCTAAATAGACAAACATTTCCCATAGTTCATGTGAAATGAGATTAGTTAATATGAATTAATTCTAAAAATGAAACATAAACACATAAATAATGACACATGGTGTTTTTAATATTTATTATAGCCCTAATTCATCAAATGTTGCCTCCATTACATGTGTAATGGCTTGAATATAAATAATTATCTATAAAAAGGATTCAAGAACATTATAGATAATATTTTGTGATTATGTAGCTCTTCAATCTTGTACACTTGGAAAAACCATGACTCTAGATGTTCTTCTTAGTTATACACATGCCTTGCATCTAAAAACCTTGCATCTTCTTTATCTTATTCCCCTTAGCCTATCTCTTAGTCTAAATAGCCTTATATTGATGAAATAGTCATCTCATCTTGCCTAAAATTCTTAAAATGTACTTATCTTACACCTCTACAAGTTTTGAGCCTAAGCTTATTCTCCTCTATGGACACAAATCTCTAGGTCAAATATTAGTGTCAAAATTATTGTCCTATCCTGACACAAGTGTCTAGTGCCATAAATTAATCTAATTTTAAAATGAAATGTATTAAAATGGTTATCATAAGTGATTAAATGTGATATATCTAGGTCAAATATTAGTGTCAAAATTATTGTCCTATCCTAACACAAGTGTCTAGTGCCATAAATTAATCTAATTTTAAAATGAAATGTATTAAAATGGTTATCATAAGTGATTAAATGTGATTTATATCCCAATAGGATTGGTATAAGTATAATATCAACCCTCTTTCATTAACCACCTATGAAAACAAATAATTAGACCAAAATAGCATTCAAGAATCATTCAAGTTACCAGAATATTTCCTATTCTAATATTAGTTAAATCAATAACCCAAATATAGGTTTGAAGTACTAAAGGAGTATTCATAAGGTCATATTATCCAAGTTAAAATCTAGGTCATTATTGTAATTATTTTACACAATGTATGATTCACACACAATCCAACACATAAGGGAGAACTACATGAGTTTGAGGCTCTATTATAGAGTATTGGACATCTAGGTAGTACCCTTTGATGTCAAGTTCATTTTGGGTTAACTTGACATTGTGTGCCCACTAATCCACCTTTTCCAAGGTCACATTGAAGATGTAAATCTAGGGTTTTACTATTTCACTAGGAGTGATGGTTTATGACCCAAATCTAAATTCACCAGAGCAAAGGCAAAGGCAAACCTAGAATCATCTAGGTGGTCACATCCTATTTTAATGAGTATTCAATATAGGACACTAGTATCAAACCTAGACACGCTAGCATCAATGCAACTATCCTAGGCTGATACAAGTGTCTAGAGACTTAGAGGTACCATATCCAAATTCTAAAAATTGATCTAGAACTATCTTCCTACTTACTTTCCACCTATACTAGATCCAACATTGTATTAACATTAGAAACAACTAAATAATCTCTATTTGAGTCATTTATATACCTAATACAGTTGTGATTTACATTAATAACCTATCTCAATTTTATAAATTCAACATATCTTACATATGCATTTAGCATATTAATTAACTTGTTATAGATATAATATTCACTCTTGTGCCTTATCATTTATATATCCTTATCCCTAACCACTAAAATAAGATACACATCAAAATTAGGGTTAAACATTTGGTGAACCAGACCTTTGAACATAAAAACCTAATCTACCTAGGGTTTTTTTATTTCTTTTACCATTGTTTATCCTTAATTGATAAAATATTTTGATCATGTTTTCCATGGATATTTAAATTATTTCATGGCCAAATACCTTATAGTTTTAATTATTTACTAGATTATTAATATTTTTAGACATTACAAGCAAATTTTTGACAATAATGATAGGGTTTTAATGTAAAAACAATGTTTCATCTCTCTTCAACATGCCTTTTGTAATAAACTTGACCAAGTGCTTCCCAACCCTAGTGTTTTAGATTAAGGTAAAAGTAGGTTTTGAAGGGGCCCCAAAACCCTAGTATAAGGAAAGAAAGAAAGAGCATCCAAAACCACAGGCAAAGCCTAAAAACTACAACAAGGAAGAAGCAAAAATAGGTTTTTAATGGACCTGAAACCACCAGAAGGACTACCGGTCAAAACCCAAATTTAATAGAGATCTGGCTACACCAAAGGCATAGGATTACAAAAAGAAAACAAAGAATAGGACCAGTTTCATAACCAACAAGAGGAACCAGATTATTCATCCAGTTCCAATATCATTTTCATAGTTTCTTTTCCTTTCATAACAGTATCCTGGGTAGTGGTTGCCGCTAGCATGGCTCCTTTTTGTGTAACCTTCTTTCTAGAACTTTATCTCCTCCTTTTGCTAGGTCCCTCCAAGGCTTTGGTCTCCTCATTGTCTCTTTTTCCAATATTGACAGCAGCAGCACAAATATTGGACGTAACTTCCTCCATTTTTGTTCTGTTGTCCTTAATGAGTTCTCAGAGGTTATTCTCATAGGCTTTGAGCTTGACTAGGATCTCTCTTATCTAATTTTCCATATTGTTAATTTTGTTCCATACAGCTTTCAAGATATCTTCCATAGTTTCCACTTTCCTTTTGAGATCCATAATCTCCCTACATGTCCAAGAATCAAGTTGTAAAGATGCCTCTGCTTTGCAATTAACCCAAGTCATTGGTGTGTGTGTTTCATCATTATGTTTTTTCCCTCTCCATTCCTCAGAATTTTTATTGGGACTATTCCTGACTTCTTGAAAGATAACCTCTCAACCCTTTTATTCCCGCTCTTTAATTCCAGTTTGAATTTCCATATCCATATCTTGATTATCCTGACCTATAGTTTCCTTTTCATTCTTTGAAGTTGGGTCCTCAACAGGGCCATCCTGGACAAATTCATCCTCTGACACTTTTTGATTTTCCTCCATATCTTCTGTTCTATTTGCAAAATCCTCCTCTGTGTTGACATCATCTTTTTCATTCTTCTCAGGACAATCTTCATCCTCATTAGAGTTTGTATCCCAGCTTTCAGTTCCTTCTTCTTCCTCCAAGTTTTCCTCCCTGGGTTTATCAATTCTCTCCCGTTCCATTTCCTCTTCTACATTCTACTTTTTAGCGCTAGGGAGCTTGATTTTGCCTTTCATGTTTACACTTTCACTCTTTTTATTCCCTGACTCCTTATTTTTCCCCTGTTTGGGGTGCTTTACCATTGCATTATTCTTGCAATAGCCTTTGATTAACAGAATAAGGCCTTCATGTAGGATAGGGTGCGTTTCCTTTTTCCTATGAGCATATAAACTTTGGACCAAGGAGAAGCGAAGATAAAAGGGAAAAGACAAACTTACCTTGTGCCTGAAATGGTTAAGGAAGACAAAGTGGAATTTGTGCACTTGCTTACTTCTTCCATCCAGGATGAAGTACTCCCTTATGCAGCTTAAGACATCCCTCCATATCCCTTTAATCTGATCCAATTCATAGAAATCCCCATTCTTGACCAGCTTCTACTCTTCCTCATCCGTCTTGGGGAACTTACAAAAGGCCTCGTTCGAAATGCTTGTCTGCTTGGAGAATTTAAGTCCATCTGTAGGCAGCCCTGTAACCTCAGCTATAAAATCCTCTGTTAGGTTCACTGTGATACCATGCAGGGTGACCCTTTCATCAGTCCAATTTTTGAAAAAAGCCATAGTGATATGTGGTTTTGACCCATTGAGTCTTTCCATATAGCTCGCAACTTTTCCTTTCTACAGAATTCTCTATTCTTGTTTCTCTTTCCATTCATCATAGCTCTTGGGTTCCTGCTTCTGGGGTTCTCCCTTCCTTTCGTGTGCCATACTCATTTTCTTTGAAACCCAGTTGCTATGTTCTTTACAATGATCCCACCTACTGCCAAATTGATTAGAAAGTTGACTTTGTTTATGCTTATTCAGGATCTGCTTCTCACTCTTGAGGGCCTTCCCCTTTAATGATTGTTGTCCTTTCCCTGCGCTGCCACTCCTCCTACTCATTATATTTTTATTACACTCCAATCTTTCCTTCCTTTGCATGGGTTGCATCATGAAGAATGAGCACCCTCAAATCCATGTTATTTTCTAATGTTTCATGCCACCTCACTATTTGACCTACCCGAACTGCACAATTAGCTAGCCAATCTGCAACACCATTGGCTTCACGAAAGGTGTGGGTTATAATCATTTTGTCAAATTTTTTATTAATGTTTTCATCTCCATTACCTTATTCTCTATGGTCCAAGACATAGTATTTATATTGTTAAGAATATTTATAATATTCAATGAGTCCCCTTCAAGCCACAATTTGGGATATCCCAATTCCACAGCTATTTTGAGGGTCTGAAGGGCAGCTGTAGCTTCGGCAATGTGGCAATTCAATTTACCAATTGGGATTGAAATAGCATCAATTACCTTTCCCATATGGTTTCTCAAAACTCCACCACAACCTGCATTCCCCAGGTTCCCTTTGGCAGCACCATCAAAGTTTCCTTTAATCCATCCTTGAGGGGGAACATTCCAAGTAACTCTTGATCTGGGATTATCAGGTTTACCTATAGGATTATCTGTCCTTAAGGGATTATCCACTTGGAGAGTTGAGCTTGGATTCTTTTGTGATAAAAAATTCTCCTTTAAAGCTCTAATGATGTTCTGTCCTACCACCCATCCAGGAAGTTCTTTATTTCTAAAGATTTGATTATTTCTTTCCTTCCATATTCCCCACCAAATATGGGGAAGAGTAAGTTTCCATAAAAAAAGAACTTCAAGATTCTTTGAGGGGCAGTACCAACTTTTGAGAGATAATTCCACATTTTTGTGGTGAATCCATGTAATGCCCCACAAATTGAGAATCTCCTTCCAAACTAGCTGAGTGAAGGAACAATTCACAAACAGATGATCTCTATCTTCAAGGTCTTTTTTACAAAGAATACAGTTGTTTACAATATTAATTCCACGTTTCTGTAAATTATCCAAAGTCAATATTTTGTTTTGGAGAAGGGTCCATAAAAAGAATTTGATTTTAGGGATGAGCCCCTTAATCCAGGCTCTCAACCATAACAGTTTGCTACCATTTCCCTTAGAGGTGAAAATGGAAGAAACTTTAAACTGTTCACTTGGCTCATTGTGCCAAACAATTTTATCTTCATGGTTAGGATATAGAGATATAACATTTAGGGATAATTGAATATCCTTGAGATCTTGATCATAGTCAGTGAGGTTAACCCAAGAGTTGTTTTGCCAGTATTGGTTAACCATTATTCCCACTCTTTGCTTGCATCTATATATAACATCTTTATCTTGGATTTCTTCCTGTAACGGTTTTCCTCTTAACCAAATATCTTCCCAGAACTTCACCTTTTTACCATTGCCAACTTTCCATGAGCTTCCTTCTTCTAAAACATGTTTTGTCCCTTGGACTGCCCCCCATATGGCAGAAGGATGAGAAATGTCTGGAGTAGTAAATAATTCAGGGAGTGACTTTGCCTTGAATAAGTACTTGTGCTTCCATATTTTACTCCATTATTTATTTTCTTGATAAACCCTCCACCCCTATTTAGCTAAGAGGGCTGTATTCATACTTCTAATTTTCCTTATACCAAGTCCACCATCCCTGACAGGTTTACAAATGTTATCCCATGCTATAAGAGGCATTCTCCTTTTCTCCTCAGTACCTGACCAAAGAAAGTTTCTCTAGATTTTTTCAATAGCTTCAGCAAATTTAGTGGGGATTTTGAAAAGACTCAAAGTGTACGTAGGTATGCTTTAAAGACTTGATTTGAGGAGTGTGAGCTTTCCACCTTGGCTTAGAAGACTACCTTTCCATCCCGCCAATTTCTTACTAAATTTGTTAATAAGTCCTTCCCAAAAGGCTTCAGGAGCTTTCGACCCTAAAGGGAGACCAAGGTAAGAGGAGGGAAAAGAACCTATGGAGCATTAGAGGATTCTTGCTATTTTGTTCTATCTGTAATCTGGGGTATTAGTAAAGAATACTACACTTTTATTCCAGTTAATCAGCTATCCAGAGGCAGAGGAATACAAATTTATAGCTTCCTTTAGAATTCTAGCTTCTATGACTTTAGACTATCCCATGAAAATAGTATCATCCACAAATTGACCATAGGAACATATTAAAGGATGCAAAGAGGGTTTCAGGCCCTTAAATAATCCTTTATGAACTAAGTCCCCTATGTATCGCCCCATACTATCAGCCATGATAATAAACAGAATAGGGGAGATAGGATCCCCCTGTCTTAATCCCCTAGATGGATTAAAAAAATGAGATGAACTCCCATTTACCAACACAGCTATAAAAGTTGTAGATATCAACTGTTTGATAATATCAACCACTCTTTGTTCAAATCCAAAGGCAATAAGGCTATTTGAAAGGAATAGGCAATCCACCCTATCGTATGCTTTAGCTATATCCACTTTCATTAGGAACCCCTCTGTGTTTGAGTTGAACAGTGAGTGAATATTCTCATGCACCATTATAACAGAGTTGAGGATTTGTCTACCTAGAATGAATCCATTTTGTTGATCAGCTATTAACAAAGGGATCACTTGAATTAGTCTGGTCGTTAGAACTTTGGAAATTATCTTATAGAGGGAGTTGCACAATCTAATCGGTCTGAACTGATCAGGGCATTCAGCTCCAGCCTTATTTGGAATAAGGCATAGAAAAGTGGCATTAACTTCCTTCAGCATCTGTTTAGCTCCAAAAAACTCCTTCACCGCATTGCTGACATCCTTACCTATAAGTTTCCAGAGATTTTGAAAAAAAACATGGGGAAACCATCTAGTCCAGGTGCTTTTTCTCCTCCTAAAGATCTAACAGCTTTGAAGATTTCCTCCTCCTTAGGTATAGAACATAACATATTATTCTACTCCTTCAAGATCAATGGAGGAATCACTTGCAGGATGTCAGCCTAGATTTTCAAGTTGATGTTTCTATCAGCCTTCATCAGGGAAGAGAAAAATGAGATCATTTCCTCCTTTATTTCCTTTTCCTCTGTTATCTTCTAATCTCCTTTTTTCAAGTGATGACTATGTGTTTTCGCTCTGTGTTTCAAAGTGGAAAGATGAAAAAACTTAGTATTTTTATCTCCTTCTTTCAACCATTGCATCCTAGATCTTTGTCTCCAAAAGGTTTCCTCCTTAGTTATAATGTCTTGATATTGTACCAATTGTTCACTTTCTTCTCTATGGGATTCTAGGGTATATCCATTTTGCTAAATTTTTTCCTGAATTCTACTGATATCCTCCTTGATGGTCTTCTTTTTCTCAAAAATATTTCCAAAATAGTCCTTATTCCATTTCTTAACTTCCTTTTTAACATTTTTGAGTTTGGAGGCAACTCTGAAGAGAGCTGTTCCCTCAATAGGTATTTTCCACCACTCTTTTATTTTGCTTTCAAACTGTGGATGCTGCATCCACATCTTTTCAAATCTGAATAGATGATTCTTTTTTTGGTTCAATTTGACCGCTGTGAGGATAAGAGGGAAATGATCCGAGCCTATTCTATGGCATGCTTCCAACTTACAAGTATAGTCTTTTATCCAGTCTGGGGAAATAAGAGCCCTATCAAGCTTGGCCTGTATACATTCCTTGTCAAGTCTCTTATTGCTCCAGGTATACTAAATTCCTTGCAGCTCCACATCCATTAAACCTTCTTTACTTATAAACTCCATGAGATCAAATCTCCCTTCCATTTGAATAGTGTTACCACCCATTTTCTCATAATCATAGAGAGGAACATTAAAGTCTCCCATTATAATCCATCGCCCACAGTAATCTTTGCTTCTGAGTTTTGAGAGAGTTTTCCATACCTTTTTCCTTTCGTTCCTGGCATTGGGGGCATATATATTTACAACATACCATCTTTCCTTTTGGTCAACACTAGTTATATTGATAGCCAGAAAATTTTTACTTTCCATCAAAATAGAACCAAAATATTGATTTTTTTTTCCATAACATCATGGTTCCTCCCGAAGCACCTTCAGAGCTACTAGCCTTAATGGTGTAATTTTTAAAGTCTTTGATCTGTTCTGCTTTCTCTTTACTCATTTTAGTTTCTTGAAGCAAAAGGAGGTCTGGCTTTTGCTCTCTGACAAAATTCCTAAATAAATCTACTTTATAAATGATATTTAGCCCCCTAATATTCCAACTAAGAATTCTCATTTATTTTTATTGATTAGGAGACATTGTTGCAGGGTTGCCTGCTTTCCATCTGCTATATTGTGCTTACTTTCCAACTCTCTATTCTTCTTTGTAGATTTTTTCCCAGGTTTATCTGAATATCCTACATTCAGTTTAAATTTGGCTTGCTTTTCAGATCCTTTTCCTTCTTTACTCCTAAGAGGACTATTTACTTTTGCACCGCCATTTCTCATCATAATGTGATTTGTATTGTTCTTTTTCTCTCCTTTTATCTTTTGGTTTTTTGAGTTTTTTCCAACCTCTTTCATTTCTTCTGCCATTAGGGCCTCTTTCGTTGGAGTGTTATTTTCAACCTTTGATACCTCCTGCTTTTCCCCCATCTGAACTTCACTCAAATCTCCCTCTCCTTCTTTTATGTTGTTCCCCCCTTCAGGTAATACTTCTCCTTCCTCTAATCCTTCATTATCCTTTACCTTAGAAAATTGATTTTCTAAACTGTGGGTGTTCTGGTTTAGGAAATTAGCTTCTTCTTCTGTTAGAAGATCTAATTTTTTGTCCTCTGATCCCTTCCCCTTCTCTTCCATCAGGGGACTAAATTTTTTTAATAGGGGATCTATTGTTCCTAAAAAATTAAGGTCGCCCTCTTCTTCTGTTGCAGAGATTTTAACCTTATCTGTGTGTTGGTCAGCTAAGGCATCTTGAGTCTTCCTTATCTTTCGATAGTCTTCTTTTACCTTCCATATTTTCTTTTGTTGAATCTTTATATTTTTCCCTTCCTAAATTTTTTTTGAAAGGGGTCTACCCCTATTGGGACAATTCTTAACCCAATGCCCCTATTTATTACACGCATAACAAGAATTTGGCAAATCTTCGAAGATAATCTCTTGGGTGTTCTTACCAAGCTTAGAGATTAATTCCACTTTTTTAGGGAGATGGTTCAGGTCTGCCACTTTAACATAAATTTTGGCACTTTGGAGTTTAGTTCTTGAAGCCATGGCATTATCCACAGCCACTAACTAACCAAATGAACTAGCAATTCCATTGAAAATGTCCTCGTGCCAAAATTCTAATGGAAGCCCAGGTAGTCTAGCCCATATAGGGGTAGTTAAGAAGAATGAGTCTGATAAATCCATTTTTGGTTCCCATTTCTTGATTGTAAGAGTGCTTTTTCCAAAGGACCAGGGTCTTTCACTCAGAATCTTATTCAAATCTTCTTTACAGTTAAAGATAAAAGAGAAAAAACCATTCACCATTGGTGCAATGTCTACTTCTCCGTGTATAGCCCATTTCTTTCTGATCATAGATCTGAGTGAATCTATATTTGGTCTTGCTCCTAGAAACTTTCCAACTAGGGTGAGATCCATTGATGATACAGAGAAATCAAGTAGAGGATCTGGGATGAAAATTTGAAACTCACCTTTCTCCCAGCATGATTTAGATGTCACCGATGGGAAAAGGGATTTCCCTGTCAATTTTTTCCCAAAAAACAATGACCAGGTCCTTTATTCAGGGGCCCCTATCTGTCTTTCAAAGTTCTTTTCTATTTTATAATCGGATTTATCTTTCGCTTTCTCCGTGAATTGTTCTAATGCACTTTCATTATAATTATTAATAAATATAGTAACATGTGCCCAAACATTTCATTATTGTAGCTTATAAATTCCTCAATTATATATAAATAAGTCCTATGTGAGGCACTATGTGATACCTATTAGACATAATATTTTCAAAGTTTTATTGATTACTAACACTTTGTATCTTGCAAAAACCTATCGAGTTTCAATCTCTCTGAGTGCATGTCTTAAGGGGTGCATTAAGAAAGGAGTGTGCATACCATTAATGCTTCATAGGATTTTTGTTCCTTTTTCCACTTTCCATCTACACAGTTGTCTCCTAAAACCTTGAATCCTAATATTATTTCTATCTTTCCTAGCCATTCTAGTCATTGTCATGTTTTATTCCTTCATTTCTTACCTTGTTACCCTTTCAACATATTCAATACACTAGGTTGACCTAGTCAACCTAATGTGTTTTGGGGACACTTTAGCTCTTTTGAATTATTAGCATACTAGCTAACCTAACACAAACTTTAGGCATTAGCCTGAAAACATGTAAAGTCAACCTAGTCGACCTAGTACAACTGACATGTCCAAAAGTTTTTAGGTAAGAAACTACTATATATATAAGGTCATTTACCACAATTTTAGAATAAAGTGAAGAAGTGCAAACAAACATCTATTTATGGACCAATTTACTTGAGGAATAAAGCTTTAGGGTTTAATGCTTTCTTTAGAGCTCTGATCTTGTCTTGTGGAGAAGTCTTTTGGATGATTAGGTAGGTCATGTAGCCTAGAGTTGAGTTATCTTGGTTATCCTTATAAACATAATAATATATTATGAATCACCTTGCCCAAGAGAGATATTGAGGCTCAACATGTTCATCTTCAAAGTTAAGTATTCCTAACTTTATTTCTCCTTTGTAAGAGTAGATAGATAATGCAATATGTATTCTTCTATTCCATGTATTAAGATTATATATACATTGAAATGAGTATATGTCTCCTATGCATGTTTAGTTTAGTTTTTTTTTGTTCTAACCACCCCCCATTTTGTGCCAAAAGCTTTGGTGCACACTAGATTAGTTTACTTTCTTATTTGTTAACATAAGTGAAATATCAAATCATAGGACTCTTTTAGGGTTATTGTGAAATTGTGTTAGATTGTAGGATTTAGAACACTTCCTATCATGATATGTTGTGACAAGTGATATAAATGCTCCCCTAATTAGGTCTAGTGGATCCCCATATTGGTTATGCTCAGGCTTAACAAGTATATAAACAATCATAAGTGTAGGTATACTCTATCTAATCAAGGATTGATTCATTTACATTATGCAATTTTGATTACATATATATTAGTTAACCTAACATGAACTAACCCTTATAGAATTTCTTTCACTTATTTCATTCTTTTTTGTCATCATTTCTATCAAATATTTTGACATACTAATTTGATTCTATCGACCCAGATATTTTTCTTTATGCATAAGAATAGGTAACTATATTAATCAGATTGAGCCAGTATAGGTTTTCAACACTTTATAGACTTTTAGTTCAGCCTACTAGGTTGACCAGGTTGACCTAGTACATTTTTAACCACTTTGTAGCAAGTTATTGTATATCTTGATCAATCAACTCAACCAGTATAGGTTTCAATTTTCTAGACTTCTGATTAACCTACTAGGTCAACTAACTCAACCTAGTGCATTTTCATACATCCTGTTCAACCTAATAAGTTGACCAAGTTGACCTAGTGCATTTTTATCACTTTTTTAATAGGTTTGTATATTTCTTGGTTGATTATCTTGACCTATTTTTTATATTTTAAAAAGATTTCTCCAAGGTTTTAGATCAACAATCTTCTCCTTTCCATCTCTAAAACATCAAGGTTAGTCTCTTATTCTATATTTATTTATGTTATATACTTTCCTTTTGAGTTTGAAATCTTTAAAAATTCCCCTGCATAGCCAATTAGATCGACTTGGTTGACCTAGTTCTATGTTCTATATTCTATCTAAAACAACTAGGTCTACTTGGCAACCTAGTAGGTTTTCTAGACCCTATATTTATTAGTATTAGCATGACCCTATCGACCTAGTTTTATATTTAATGTATATAGTGTCTTCACTATACCTTGTTTTAAAGTTGGAATTCACTTGTATGTTAATCACATCTTTTCTTCCATTTTTTTACATTCTTAGAATAGTTCACATAGCCTAATTAGGAAGTTTTTAATTAACTACTTAGTTTAACTATTTCTATTTTATGCACACATGGCCAAATCACATAACATCAACAAGTATTTTAACATTTGACTACGCAAGCCAACCTACATGGATTTCATCCCTAATGTGGAAGCCAACTTGATGATTTAGTTAATTATAAATCATGGTTAATGGTATATTATGGCTAAACACCTGACACCCTTATCATTACGATATGTGAAGTGATGGGGTAGTCCCCAATACTAGGCCTATATCATTACCACTACAATCCCTTTCATCTTAAACTCACATAAAACCATCTATAGATTTCTATCTAGTACCATAATTATAGCCAACTCCCTATCACTTAAAATTATTATTAATAATCTAAGAAATATTCTAAGCTGATTGATTAGCTAGCTTTACTTTTCAAAGTTTTTTCCTTGCTCTTTGCTTAATTGTGTGTGTAAGAACTTACATTAGCCAACATCAATGTAAGGTTTTTCTTTGTGTGCATCAATTGGTTGGCTAGTGTAAATTCAATTGACTGTCTATTTACTTTTAGCATTTACTTTCTTAGATCAAATACAAATTGTCTTATTTATTTTCACAAACTTATCATCATCTCTTTCTTTTACTTCTTATTCACTACACTAGGTTGACCTGGTCGACCTAACATCTTTTTCATCCCTTGTACACTATACTAGGTCAACTTGGTCAATCTACCGCTATTATAGTCTCTTCCCCCTTTTTTTTTAGTCTTTATTCTCTATATATTGGCTCAATCCTATGTACCATATATAGTTTCACTATCCCTATTTTTGCACTAGGTTGACCAAGTCAACCTAGTTTTGTTTTAGTCACTTTACGATTTATTTACTTTCTCATCTTACTTCATCTCCATTTCATCATGAATTTTTTATTTAGTGACAACACTAAATTTTAGTTAACAAACATGATGGAATTTACCAATCCTCATAGGGTCTCCCATAGACAGAGTAGGGTACCTTTCAAGAATGTTAGTAATGTTCATATTATAACCCATACAAAAAACTATGGGAATATTCATACCTATTTATAGAGAAACCCTCCTCTTCTCTTAGAGGATCAGCTTGAGTTAGAGTATACTCATGAAATGCTTTTCTTTATCAAAAAATTCCCTTAACATAGAGGGAAATATCCATATACCATTTATAACTTCATGATTAGCCATCAAGTTTAACCTAATTCTCCTAATTCCACTTTCTCAACTAGATTTGGGAGTATCAATTTCTTTACTTCTCAAACTCATCCTTTAATCTAGAATCCTTATACCATGATGTCTTCTTATTTAACTTATTCTACCTCCATGCTTAGTATCACAACTAACATGGTTGGTTCTACATCTAGTGGACTTCTCATAAGACCTATTATCCTTAATCCTTCAACTAGTTCATTGTTTTCTACCCATGGCACTTATGTTTCTAGTGCTTTTTCTTCTCAACCATTTACTAGTCCATCTTTTGCTTCACATGAAAATTTTTCCACTAGTGCCTCAAATTTTATAGCTCTTCTCAAGCTCATATCAACACTAATAATGATACCCAAGCCACTAATACCAACACAAACACTAATACTACTTCTTCTAATAACACTAATTAAACTCATCAAATATTATTAAAAAATCTCAATTAAATTAAAAAATTTCAAGCTCATAATACAAATCAAATGATGTGAATGCAAAACCACCTTCTCAATATTCAATCCAATCCTCAACCAATGACTTAGGGCACACATAACCAAAGTGTTCTTCCTCCCCCTCTTAGATATTATCAAGTAAATCTCATTCCTCAACCTCCATTAATAAAAAAATGCATCAAACATTTACAAAATAAACCTCTTGCCACTCAAATCACTAACATTGGCATTGGAGGTATAACACCTACAAACTCTTATAATGGATAAACTAATCCCACCCTTCATCTTAAGACATTTGGAAATATTTATAAGGATTGGGTCAAACTAAACACCTTTACTACTACCAAAATCCTTGTCAAAACCCTCGCAGGTGAGCCTTGGATTGGTATAATCAACTTAGACCTTATTCCATTACTAGTTTGGAAGATTTAGTGAATGTTTTAGTATAATAATTCCAAACGAATGATCTTCCTACAAACACTTTGGCCCATTTCATCAATTACAAATAAAACAAAAATAAAACTACCCAAGCCTTTATTAAACAATGAAAGACTTTATCAAATAAGTGTGAACATAACATATCCATTGATAATATCTTTCATCTCTTTACCAATGCTCTTCAACATAAATTACAATATTGAGTATGCACCCTCTCTCCACATACCTTAGAGGAGGCCATTGACCAAAATAAATGATAATATTTCCTTATGCATCAATTTGAGCCAGCCCAACCTTCTATGGGTCCTCATCTATTACTTAAAAAATATATATATATAATATTACCAATGATGGTGTTACCAATTCATTTGATACCATTCAAAATGTTCAAGCCATCATTCCTACCCCTTCTTTGGGACCAACTCCTTCTCAGCAATATACTAATCCTCATTTCTCTTAAACAAATAACATTAATGTTCATAAACCTCTTTCCTTATCTAAATTACTTAATCATCTACCTATGCCTTGACCGTACTCATCTTACGAAAACCTAGTATGATCCAAGCAAGTTTTGTTGGTTTCATGCTAGTTAGAGTCACTCTCATGAGACTTGTAGACAAATTCATAATTTAGTTATGGATTTTCTTCTTGGTCCTAATTTTTATCATGATTTTATCACTCAAAAACATCAACAAGCTTATGAAATTAATTTCAAATACTAAAAAACTAATGATAAAGATCAAGCCTTAAATCAAGAAAATGCTCATTTAGCTATCTATAAAGATCCTTTACCTAATCATCAGCTTATTTAAGAAAACAAAGACAAGCCCACCCCTTCCACCAATAATGTATAAATTCTTGTCAAACTAAATTATGAATATAAAGTGGTTATCATGAATAATATGTGAAGGGTGGTGGCTTTCATTGATTCTCAACCTATCTACACCCTACCTCCTTCTAAGACATACCGTGTTATCCAAAATTCTTCTCCAACTCATTTAAATGAGTTGGAGAAAGAATATTAGTATTGGCCAAGTCTTCATCAGGGATATAATACAAATTTTATTTGATGTCAGTATCATCATCACTATTTATAGGAATTGGAATATGAATAAGATATATGGGGTCACCCCCAGGATCTTATAACCTTTGATGATATTCCAATTTATGATTCTCCCTTAGATAACACATCCCATTCTATTTCTACCATTATTTTAACATCTTCTAATACCAATGACAATCAATCTTCCAATACTAATCAACCTTTTATTAACACTTTTTCTACTTCTCAAGATCAATATAAACCAACTATTTATTCATCACCAAATGATTTACAACTTTCTTATAAACCTTCTCATTCTTATCAACACAAATTTCAATGCTCTTTAGTTCTTTCTTTTGAAGACCTCCTTAACCATTACATGCCTATATCTAATAATCTTCTCATGGGTTATGATGAGTGGGATCCCATTACAGAACTCACTAATCTCCCATCACAAATTCCCTTTTTTGAGCTTATGAGAACCTCTCCCCATCCTCAAAACCATCTTATGCAACTATGATTTGAGATGAATTTCCCTCATCCTCCCTTAATAGGATGAGAGGTAGCCTTATCTAGTTCTAAGGATAGTATCTTGTAATAATGTGAAGAGATGTCCATCAATGTTGATGAAAATATCAACACTTTCTCTTTCTTTAAAATTTCTAATCACATCTATGATTCCTGATGAGATTTTTCTTCATGCAAATGATCCTCCCTTATTTATTATCATCCAAATACGTGATATCCAAGTTAAATAAGCATTTATTGATGAGGGTTTTGGCACTTGTGTTGATTCTCTTGATTTCATTAAGACCCTTTGATATTTAGAATACAATCTTAAGTCTACACATAACACCTTCCAAGGATATGATAAAAGGCAAATGCCTCCCCTTCGGTGTGTGTGGCTTCCCATTCTATCCCACCTATTATCATTCATGTAAAGGTGATGATCTTTAACTTTACCTTTTCTTATAACATCTTGCTTGGTAGGCCGTGGACTCATCATATGTGAGCTATCACTTATTCCACCTACCAATGCATTAAATTCCTTCATAATGGATCCATTTACAATATTTAAGGAGATACTAACCCAAATTTTGAACAATTCTAATATCATGATGTTTTCAAGATTTTTACTCTTGATCCTTTGCCTAGTGTTATATTTTGTGAGTCACAACATTTAAATTTTCTTATCAATTCAACCAGAGGTTACAATGGGCATCCTAAGGTCATTGATGACATTCCTCCCAAATTTTTAGACTCTGATGATGATGAGCCCAATGAGATTAACATAAAGATAAAACATTCTAATCTTGTGCCTAATTTCATCTTACATCTTCCTTACAACCTCATTCTTGCAAACCTCCTTGTGATGACATTCTCATAAATTTATCTAAGACTTGGAATTCTATTCACCATGCTTCTTTTGATGACAAAGTTATTCCAACTTATGTCATTTATCTTCATACATTAGATTATGATGATAGCTATTATTTAGATGATCTTTTATTAGGGGGTCTTGTCCAAGATCATAATGCCAATATTGTGCATTATCATTATTCTTTACTTGAGTATTTTCTTGCATCTTCTCATGTTCTAACATTTTTAGTTCTTGATTTTTTCATTTTTCCTCTTTATCATAGAGTAGAGATGGTGCCACCACCTTCACTTTTTTAGGAGAAACATAAGATTATGCTCATGGATCATGTTATGACTATAACTTACCATTTTTATAGGTTTCATAACTCTCATCATTGGTTCACGCCTAAAAATAGTGAAATCATCCTTAGAACTTTGTTGATCCCAACCCTCCCATAGTCAAACCTATATCAGAACCAATTATTATTGCTACTTCCACTATTGACAAGCCTACTCTTGGTTTTTCCACTAGTGTTCCTTCTATTACACCTATTTTAATTCCCTCTCCATCACCATATTCTCTTGGTGATGGTTTGCTTCCTTTGCCTAAGATGGATCTTATACCAACCAAATGGGCTGGTGATCCATCTCTATATTCTTCCATGACTTTACACCTTCTCTTATGAGTGTTTCTTATAAATATATTCATAAGTGTATTTTTTGATTCCATAGGATAAATAATCACTCTTATACTTATTATCATAATTTATGATAATATATTGATACCTTGAATCCTTATTACCCATCAACAGACACAACCATACCTCCTATAAATATCCTTCCTAAATATATAGCTAATTATGGTGAGAGGTATTGTCTATGGCAGTAATGATATCACATTAATCATTGCCATATCCTTCAAAAATATCTTAAGAACCATATTATAATTATTATTAGACCTTGTACCGTTCCTCTCACATGTCATTCTCACAAGAAGGCTTCCCCTTCTCTTATATCTACACCTCTTATGGTCCCTTCACCACCTTCTACCCCTCCACCTATTGACCCTCCTTCACCCATGGATTCCTCTCCATTAGTGATTCTTACATCTCTCATAGATCTCATTCCCATGCATTATATTGACCATCATTTTCCCAATTTCCCTCCTTGGCATGATCCAATGAGTATTCCTACCTTTTTAGTTGAGGAGATTAGAAAAGAAGTATTTACCTAGTATTCAACAGAACTTTATGAGACATTAAAAGTAGTTCATATTCTACTTCATAGAGATTTATCAAATGTAGTGGATAATGTGTGTGGTCATATTTACCAATAATTATGAGTACACACATGGTGTTTTCTTATTTATATTTGGATTGGACATGTGATCCAATTTTATTTTTATTTTGATTAGATCATTTGACATTGTGTCAAATTCCTTCTTATATTATATAATGTTTCTCCTTTTTATTGTACTATAGTTAGCTTATGTTTTTATTTTATATTTCACATATACTTGTCTTTTCCTTATCATTGCTATTTTTCACTTATCATTGCTTCCTTTTCCTTTAGATTTTTTCTCAAAACTATTCCCTTGTATCTTCATGATTATTTGATTTATTATCTTTATTTTTCATAGATAGTTGTCATGGTGACTTGGTTATATCTACATAGTCCCTTTGGTAATTATCTCCTTTTAACATGTGATCAATTAGCAAACAGACTTTCTCATTACTATTTCCTTTTACTAGTCCACCTTTGGATCTCCTTTTTTGTTCTTCCTTTTCCATAAAATAGGCATATACATAGTTGAGACTTAAGATCACATACTTTCTCATTGTCAAGCCTAAGTGTCCTAGTCAGTATTTTATCCTAGGTTACTTAGCTTCCTTTAGCCTTAGCCTATAACTCATTCATGTGTATCACTATCTCTCTCTCATGATTCCAAATCCATATGGAGGAGGAATCTTAAAAAATGCTTCAAAATAAAGTTTAAATCCAAATCATTTAAACAAAAGGCAATGATATCAAAAGGAAAAAATATGAAATATTCTTAAAAATCTAATCAAACTAAAAGACATGATTCAAAGCACATCTCCTTCTTCTAGTCAAAGCTAAAACTCCATAGTTGGCCTCATGGTAGAGCTGAGGTCCTTTGGGGTATGATAGGATAGTAGATTAGAAAAGGAGAATAAAAAAATATTCGAGTGCTACCTAATTTCTCATGTAAGTACCCAATCTTCATAGTAGACTAATGGCTCTATAATGGGTCATAAGGAGTGGGGAACATGTTGTGGAGAGGTTGGTCCATTTTATTTTTCCTTGTATCAATCTACCTTCATGAGTTGATCTTAGTAGCACACTTATCTACCTACAAATATTTATATACATAGGGAATAGGTTTCCTTTGTATATAGATGACCACTAGTCACCTAATGTCTTCTCATTTCCTTAGTATGCCTATTTCCTCCTAGGGTATTCTCATAAGATACCTAAGTCTTTCCTTTTCAAAAAAATTTGTTCATTCCCTTTCCTCATATTTCCTCTTGGGAGATATTGTTTTGCTTTCTGATCACTCCCCATGGGATTTAATGTGTGATTTGCTTTGTAAGACTATAGATAAGACCTAAAATCCCTCACAAATTACCACCTTTTCCATATTATTACCCACATACTTGATTTACCATTATTTATTATTCTACTTACCAATCTTGATTTGGTACCCCTTAGATTTTGCTTTTATGAGTTGCAGTGTAAGACCATGGATAGGACCTGACCCTCCTCACAAAATAAAATTTTCCAATAAACAAGTCACCATCCAAATTACATGTGTCAAGTGAGATAATATTTGATTGATTATGAGATTACACATCATTGACATATATACAATCTTGATATTTATTATGTTTTATGTTTACTTCATTTTTCTTTCACCTTTTATTTTCTTATTTTATAAGTGCATGTAAGATTACAACTATTTTTGAATTTCTCACACTTCCCAGCTTGAATTAGTGTGATAAATTTAAGACCAAGTTTTTTCAAATTTTATTTTAATTTATTACTTCCCCTCATGAAATAGTATAATTGATTGACTTAATTTTTATTACCATTTGTTACATACCTTCCATTTTATTACATTGTTTTTCATACTTACCAACATGATATCTAGTATGAATTTACTTGTTTTAATTTGGTGTAAAAATATTTTACATTTTTTTAAAAACAAATCCCCTTTTTACCATCTTGTTTTCTATTTTCTTGGATTTTTATACTTTATCATTTTTCATTTTATTACACATTTCCTAGCTTGAATTAGTGTGTAGTGATTTTCTTTGATTGATTATAATTTTCCAAGTCCTTTTTTGCCTATTTATTTTTAACCATGCATGTATAATCGATAATGATAGAAAAGAAACCACACAACATATATTTCCTATAGCATATACAACAAAACTAAATACATGTGCTAGAAAGAAATATATCTAAAACATCTACAACCTTAACCAAAATGAACAAACACAACCATCATAAGTACAACATACACAACCAATGCCAATAAGCCAAAATGATACATCATACATACATACATACATACATACATATATATATATATATATATATATATATCTAAAGAGTTTGATACAACATATACACAACCTCAGCACTAGGGATGAACTCCATCATGTCTATCTTGTGGCCTAGTCATGTTGCCTGTTGAGGCCTCAGTTTGACTCCTCTAAATGGTATACTATAATGAGGTAGTTTTATATCTCAATCCCTCTACTTATCTCTATAGATGTGCTATCTATACATGTATCTATACCAACTTGATCTAGGTTGTTGCATGTGCCTACATCAGTGGAGTCTGCATCATTATATATGCCTATATCATTTGTGTCACTATCTCTAGATGCATAGATCTCTCATTAGTTAGGGCCTACTAAGCCTACCTCTCCCTTACACCCATATATACTAGTGTTTATTCCCTCTCTCTTTACATTTGTATCTACCTTTCGGCTTTTCCCACTAGTCTGAACTAACTTGCCTAAGCTAGTGTAGATGGTACACTCAGATGACCTAATGTCATGGGGTAATATAGATATAGAGTATAATCTAGTATTTCATGGAGTACTCCCCTAATTAGGGACCCCCATCTCTCTTTCTCATCCTTAGGTACACCTATAAAATCACACTAGATGGGTATTAGATCACTATCATATCTCATCATATCTATCTATCTACCAAATAAAAACTTAAGAAATAAATTGATCATATTCATACCTATCTATGTCTTAGGTCTTATGGTATCACCATCCTCAAGATAACCTAGAATAGTCTCCTCATGTATGTGGCCTCTTAGTACCTCTTTTATAGGTCACTTCCTTAGCTTGAATGTAGTTGTCATGGCATGCATCCATCTCATCCTATGCCTGAGTGGCCTCTCTCTCATTTGTATCTCCTCTATCTCTTTTATTGACTCACCAAAGATGATGATGGTCTTCACTCTCTCTTCTTGCCTCTATCAATGCCTTATCCTTGATGGCCATAGCTCATATCTCTATGGAGTTAGTGGTGGTACATCTAGTATGTCAACTTTTGCCTCCACTTCCTCCTAATCTACCCTTTATCATGCCCAACCAATCCATGGTCACTCTCAACATGGACTCAATATCAGTCTCACTATCAGTGGTTTGAGTCCCTTATTCCCTTATGGCTCTCTCACATGTTGAGTCCACTACTTAGGCATGAGTATCAGTATCACTAGATGAGGCAAACACATCTACCCTAGAAATCATGCCACCATATGTGGCTCTCTCTACCATGTATAGTATCCTATCAACTCTCTCCTCTCTAACACTAGTCTAACTATGTGCCATCTCCCCGAAGTAGTCACTAGATACTCATATGGCTACCATATTATATTGATGCATCTCACCATCTATAACACTAACACATGGGACACAACCCATGTTACCTAGTCCTCCCTCCATCTCCTCGCCTAAGGTGACCTATCATCAATCACATGGGGTAACCCAACTAACTAATACATGAGAAATATCTCATATATCCATGTTGTTAGTAGTATAATTAGTACCATGGTCTTATGTCCTATAGCATCATCTTACTCAAGGCTACCATGTATAGTGGTACCTTACCATCCAACTTTTTATAGAGTACTCACTATGTCATAATGCCTATCACCACCTTTTAGAGATTCATAATCTATTATATATACATCATCTATACTCACTCTCCACCCCAACAATATCATCTTTGAGCCTATAGTCTACATGGCTAAGGCTCCCCTCTCCTCTATGCTATTTGGTATCCCTATGGTCACTAGTGCTCCTACTATGGGTAGTTCAAGGATGGCATGGACATAATATAGTGTGATATCCACCTCTATCACATCTTTGTCCACCTCCCATCTAAAGGTGTTGGCTAGTCATTCTTAGAAACCAAAGAACATGACCAATACATCCATACTAAGGGGGATCCTACACATATCTAATAGACCTCCTATACCCATGACTACAAATATATCTCTATCTCCATCTGTCAACCTAGATAATAAATTTGACAACCAAGACATGTCTAACAACCTCCAAAATCATGGTTTTTTCTATAACCAAGAAATAACACAGGATGTATTAATTTCTCTATGTCATATATAATCACAATATATTCTTTATACATTCTATTTTTATCCCTTTTATCCTATTTTTGCCCCTCTTTCCCTTCTTTGGTCATTTTGGGCCATTTTATCCCTCTTTCAGCTTTTAACATGTTTTTTTGTGTTTATTCTTATTCCTTGATCAACCTAGTTTGACCAAAATTTTCCTATTTTTGTTTTATTTTATCCTAATTTTCTTATTTTTCCTCTGATCTCCTTTTCCCTAGTTTTAAGTTTCCATTCTAGCCCTTATAGACCAACTGGACACTTTTCCACTAGGTCTTAACTTAGAAAATACACTAGTTCAACCTATACCTACTAGGTCAACCATATGGATTTTGACCTTGATTCAACCTACTAGGTTGACTTGGTCAAACTAATAGGTTTAGTGTGTTGACCTAGTATATTTTCCTAAAAATATGTATTTTTTTTGTTTTCTCCCTATTTCCTTCCAACCCATTTCCTATCTTCCTATTTTATACCCTTAAAATCTAATTTTATTCAATTTTGACATGTATAAATGTTTAAAATCAAATTTTATAAAAAATTCACTTAATTTGATATAAATTTAAAAAAATGGTTTGAGATCCATAGTTGTGTACCTGTAGTGTACCTGCTACTACCTCTGGGTGTCCCCCTTGTCTACCATGTCATTCCCTCACCATCCTAACCTTGTTTGGTCTTAGAGCTCTCTTTCCTTTTTATTTCAAAATTCAAAATAACAAAATGAATTCTCTTTGTTTGATTTAAAACCATTTTTTATAAATTCAAATTCTTTAATAATTCTCCTTTAGATTCCTTATTTTGCTCATATCTTTGTTTCTACTCATCTATTCTGAAAACCATAAAATGAATTGGATTCATGGTGATGTAGAAATTCTTTTCCACTACTATATGTCTATCTACAAAAAAATTTAATTTTTTACTATTTTTTGTACTAAATTCTATAGGTTCACCTATTGTACTCTACATTAGATGCCTTTACTTTCTTGTAGTCTTCTTTATCTACAACATTATGGTAAGTTCAAGTTATGTGTTTTTCAATTCTATCCTTTCATTTATCTTATTTTATACTTACTACACCATATTTAGCAGCAACATTGTGTGTTATCATATGTTCTATGTTCAAAGCACCATCCTATGTTACACTTACATGACACATGATGAGATTCAACTGGGGAATACATATACACATAATATTTTCAAATTTTTATTAATTATTGATACTTTGTATCTTGTAGGAACCTATTGAGTCTCAATCTCTTTGAGTTCATTCCTTAAGGGTTGTATTGGGAAAGGGGTGGGCAAACCATCCGTGCTTCATAAGATTGTTGTTCCTTTTGCCAATTTCCATCTACACACTTTTCTTCTAAAACCTTGAACCCTATTTTTATTTCTCTCTTTCCTAACTATTCTAGTCATTCTCATGCTTTATTCCTTCATTTCTTTCCTTGTTACCCTTTTGACCTATTTAAAACACTAGGTCAACCTAGTTGACCAATTGTGTTTTAAGGACACTTTAGCTCTTTTGGATTTTAGCATATTGATTGACCTAGCATAAACTTTAGGCATTAGCCTAGAAACATGTTAGGTCAACCTAGTTAACCTAGTACACCTGACATGTCTGAAAGTTCTTAGGTAAGATACAATGATATATACAAGGTCATTTACCACCATTTCAGAAGAGAGTGAAGAATCAAGCAAAGAAGTATGAACAAACATCTACTTATTGACCATTCTACTTGAGGATAAAGCTTTAGGGTTCAATACTTTCTTTGGAGCTCTGATCTGGTCTTGTGGAGAAGTCTTTTGGATTCTTAGGTAGGTCATATATCCTAGAGATAATTTATCTTAGTTATCCTTACAACCACAAAAATATCTTATGAATCACCTTGGCCAAGGGAGATATTGAGGCTCGATAGGTTCATCTTCAAAGGTAATTATTCTTAACTTTATTTCTCTTTTGTAAGAGTAGATAGATAATGTAGTATGTATTCTTCTCTTTTATGTATTAGTATTATGTATACATTGACATGATCATATATCTCTTATTCATGTTTAGTTTAGTTTATTTTTAATTTATTTTGTTCTAACCCCCTCACTTTGTGCCATACTAAATTAGTTTATTTTTCTTTTTATTAGAATAATTTACTTTCTTTTTTGTTAACATAAGTGAAATATCAAATCATAGGAATCTTTTAGGGTTGTTATGTGATTGTGTTAGACTATAGGATTTGGAACCCTTCCTAACATGATATGTTGTGACAAGTGATATAAGTGATCCCCTAATTGGGTCTAGCGAATCCTCACATTGGTCATGCTACCGCTTAATCAAAAGTGTAGGTGTGCTCTATCTTATCCAATCAAGGATTGTTCCATGTACATCATGAAATTTTGATTACATATAATACACATGTTAAAAGTGATATAACATTATTTTTTTAAACATATATTATGTAAAATTTAACATATAATTCAAACATTATTAATTTTGGTTGTAAGGATGTCAACTCAAAGATTGTAATTTATCAAGACTTGCCTCCCTCAAACTAAGCTCAAAATTTTAATCAAACAAACCAAAATTAGCATATTGTGTCCACTTCAAATACACCTAATAATGTTATTTCACTTTTACACCTATTAGTTGGGTCACCTTGTCATGCTCTGCTTATGATAACATTACATCTAAGTACCTTATCTATGAATGTAAAGTCACAACATGTGGTCTCTCTTTTAGATTTCATTAAAAAAAACAATCATAGTACATCATTTGTAAAAGAATAAAAAAATCCCAACATATGGAAAACACTTTTTTTCTGCCATACATCTAGGTGTTATTTATAATTAACTGGGAAAAATAGTTCTTGTGGATAACACTTCAAGACTCATTGTTTGAAATATATCTCTCCTTTAAAAAATTTCCATTTAACATTTAAATTTAGAACCATATAATATGTTCATCAAGGGATTTGATAATATTTCATGATAATTATTGAGATAAATAACATTGAAAATTATAGTGGGTCCCCATACATTACCCATTTTGTGCCAAGTTATGCCAAATGATTCAAATTACATCATTATCTTGGAAGACCTTGGATACATGATATGTATGCAATTTATCCTAATTTTCACACACATTTAAAATTTAGTCATTAGGGAATAATTTACATATGTCTATTAGATCATAATCCCTTCCAAAATTATGAAACAACCCACTAAACAAATATTCTTACCCCAAAATCATACAAATATGAACACCAAATGGATATAATAGTACAAAAACCTAAGCATAATATTCAATTACTATAATACACCAAAGAGATAATTCTCATGTTTACCTAAGTCTCTAGCACCACTACTCCTATAGATAATATAATTATAGCTTATATCTCTCCCTTATCCTATAGAGGTTGAAATAAATACACCTCTATCTAAAGGGTATGATATAAATTCTTATTGTAACTATCACCAAGGCCCTAGGCTTGGTACAAACAACTATATTACATTAAAAAACAAGATACAAGATCTCATCAATGTCCAAAAAATTAAATGTGAGGATCCTCCAAATGAATTAGCTTCAAATAAATCAAAAATCACACACATCACCAAGTTTTAATAATTACCTTATACATGGGTGGTGTTTATTTTTAGCATCACCTTATTGATCATAAACAAAAATAATTTCATCATCTTGATTTTAACTTACAAGACTTTAAAAAAAGGGTCACTTAGAAATATTCCTTAGGAAATATAACAATACCAATTTATTGTGGTCCTAAAGTAATTCAATCATGGGTCTAGGTTATGCCTACCACATCTCCATATGCATTTACAGTTGGAACTCTATGACTATACCAAATGGAAGAAAAAATGACCAAAATCAACAAGTAATTTTTGTTCATCATGAATTCAAATTAATATATATTGAGGGAGACACATAAAATGTGAGGAAGAATATGCTATATCCCTTTTTAACCTAGACAATCATGATGCAAATAATGTAAAAGATCTAACTTGAGGTTATAAGTTGCATAATCGAAGGAGACATATAAGACCATCCATTTTATGACATCATATGATGATATTTTCTCAATATCACAAATAACAATAAAATCAAGAAACATTTAAAATAAATCCGAAAATACTTTATGCACTTACATGTTCTATTGGATCCTTGGCATCTATATGTTAGTTTCATGTTGAGGACTAGAATATTAGTTATTATACATACACATATATATACATGCCTACACATATACATGATACACTTATGGGTGTTGGGCTTTCCCTCTACTCACTTGATCAGGACATTGGAGTTATCCATCTTTTATGATCTTGCTATACACAAGTTATATGTTTCAATGATCACTCTACACTATCATGTTTGAGATTACATATGTACTTACACATGCATATCATCCATAATTATACATTTCATAGGATACTTGATATGATGTGTACTTGACATTTTTTCTAACACACATCTGATCCATGGGTCACTATGACCAGAGGGATAGTGCCATTTCTGACATAAGCAATATTTTGGTTATTTAATTATCTTTTAACAAGGATTTTTGACCTCATGAATGCCATAAAATTAGACTTAGGTATCATCATATGGGTACAAAAATGAGAATATAAGGTATCCATGGATCTAACAAGTTGTTTTTTCTCTATAAATGGATTATATAGAAATGAAATCAAAATCCTTCATAGTATTACATAAAATGTTCTTGTAAAGCCAAGTATGTTCATATCTAGTTTGGTAGACTTCTGAAACTTGGCTAGTCAAAAATTGTGAGTGACCTTGGAAATTTATATTTGAACACTTAGTTGCTTTATGATAAACATTAATAAAAACATGGATTCATATTCTAATATATTTTTGTATATTTATAATTAATATTGAATCCAAGTCTTGATTCATCCTTCATGGCATATTAGGATCACTCTTACCCATAAACCAATATATAATTTAAGCCCATCATAATGAAATGTCCATTAATCACTTGTGAAAGAACAATCATAATTTTGTTTTTTGTCATTATGATATTTTGACCATGAAAATGTCACATATGTTGGCTAACCCTTATTTGATTTTTATCTTTGAGATCTAAAAAAATTACAAGTCCCTAATTTTATGGTATCAAAGGGGAGTGTGATGGGTTTATCCTTTTATATGATACTAATAATTTTAGTCCTATACTTAGTCAATATGGTTGGTATCATTGTGAGATTTTTTCCATTTAATTTTTTTGTTGTTTTGATTCCTTTATTCAAAATTTTCATTTGAAAAGGTTTTGGCAATTTGATAAACCCTCTTTAGGACACACACATTAGCTATTATGGGTTTCTTATCTTTATCTAAAGGTGGGGGTTTCACTACACTATTATTAGGTACATGGTAATCAATATGAATATTTGGTTTCTTTTTGGGTTTGGATTGGAGGGTGGCAAAGGGTTTAAGATCCCCTTGAGCAAAAAAACCTCCCTAGGTGAAGGATTCTAATCCTATGGAAAAAAATAGAATGGATTACCTTCATAATATGAATCCATGGTATTTAATGATAATTTTATAGTTTTTTTCCTTATCAATATATAAAACTCTCTCAAAATAGTTTTTGGACCCAAAGTTACATGAAGTGTGATGGTCCCAATGGAATAAGACTTGAGGCTATCATAGCCTCTCAAGATGTTATGGGTGGTAGAGTAATTGGTTTATACATAATTAATTTTATAGATTAAAAAAAGGGGAATATGTTAATAGTCACCCCATCATTTACCAAGGATCTCTTTAAATAATCTCTATAAACCTAGATTGTAAAAACAAAGTTGGATTCCCCCTCCTATCAATCTTGGCATCTGGGGGAAGAGTCATAAGGTCAAAAGATTATCCAACATGTCTTGAGTTTTACCTAAGTGGAAAAATTAACAAACCAATGTGGTTGATTTTGGATTGGATTGGAGGTATTAAAACTAGCTAGGTTCCCCAATCCTAAGGTATCAACCAATGTCTAATGATGGGTAGGATCATTCTTGAGAAATTCCAAAAAAGAAATGTCATAAAATGTCTTTATAAGGTTAAAAATTAAATCATAGTTTATGGATCACTTAGGGTTGAGGTCAATCTATAAAACATTTGTAAAATTGGGATTTTTATGTTGGTACTTTCTTATGTGACTGATGATGTTTACATCTTCATCTATTTATAATTATATAGCTCCTATCATTCAATTTTTTCCCTAAGGTCCCAATTGGTGAGACACATTAGGGTTGGTTGAGTAGAAGTAGAAGCTTAAGTGTCATGGTTTCAATCAAGTGGATTCTATGTGGTTTTTTTACTTATTTATATTCTAGACATTGAACTACTAATGGTTAGGAAACAAGCTCTAGTATATGCATAGATTGACCTTTTGAGATACCACAGGACTAGTTGCTTGAGATTGTGGGTTTGCATTAAAATTTCAAATGAACATGTCTAAAAAGGTTTATCATTAATATTAAGGGATTATTTTAATAAATTTTTTTATTACCTATAGGTAAAAGTATCATTTTTAATGAATCCATGGAAAATACATTAGACATTTGGACTGTAATCCTTGAGTCATTGGTTATAGTTTTGTTGACTAAACCATTTTAGCATATTTCCTTGATGAAAATGTTGGTTATAATATTTTGGGAAATGGTCAATGTGTTTAGATCAATATTTATTTGGGTTAATAAACTATGTGTTACAAAATAGGGGGTAGTTAAAATCTACCACATGAACTATGGGTGGAGTATTTTGGTTCATCACATATGAATTATTGTTATTATTATTCTTGGGTTAAGGTGGGTTCTTGTTTAAAATGTTATACCTCTTTTTTTGATTTATCACACCATTCATAGTGGCATTTCAAGTTTTTATTATTAACTTAAGACCTTTATTATTAGTGTTGATTTTGTTTGTCATTTGATAACCCCCATCATTTTTTTTGGAGTCATTAATCACCCATTGGATCCATAGGTTCTATGGCCACTATCGATGGCCTCTTGGTAAATTCCTTTATTAATTTCAATCACCTCTTCATAGGTCTAATATGGGAAAATTTGAGCATCCTCCCTCATTTCCTTGTTAAAAGAGTGTAAAAATAGATCACATAGATATGTTTAGTCTATATTTGGTGCACTAAGAGATAAGTAAAGTAATTATCTCCATCTAATAATGAATTGGGAATCAAATTCATTGATTTTTTATTGAATGTGCAAAAATGATCATATTCTATTTTTGACCAGTTTTTCCTTATAATTTTTTTTAAAAAAATCTACCATGAGTTATTGGAAGGAATTAATAGACACATCAAGAAGGGTTAATAATACTCTAGGGATATTATTTATAGGGTTTTATGAAACTATTTTAAAACTACCCCATCCCAAAGTAGAAGCTCCCTAAAAATGGTCACCTATGTCTTGACATGTGCATTGGGATCTCTCTCCCCTTTAAACTTAGGGAGGTTAGGGAGGGGAAACAAAAAAATTAATCGTCATATATTGTGATAAAGGGGCTCTTTCAAATATCATCATAGGTCCCCATCATCATGTAATTTTCTAAAGTCATGTTGGGATGAGATTGAAGAGGAGATAAGAGGTCAATGTGAAAGCTCTATAGGATAGGATGAAGTTTTATAGGGTGGAGTATAGTAGGTCATAAATTACATCTCTAGCTAGGTGGACTTAGAAAACATGAGATAATAAGGTGGAAGAGATTTAGATGAATAAACCAGATATAGTGTTTGTAAAAGATAAATATACATAGGTGGTACATAACTTGAAAGAATGAAGGGTGGTAGTATGTTTTTCATCATTTTGTTATGTGTAATGTAATAAAATACACCTTCAACATGATTTTTAATAGGATTTTCACATGGTGGAGGAATGATAGAAGTTATAGGGATAGTGACTCTATGAGTAAGGAGATCTCTGAGATACTAGTTTGAAGTGTATGTAGTTAAATATGGGTTAGATGCATATTGTATGAGTTGGTAAGTCATCACTAAGATGGGAATGTAGGATAATTCTACTTGGTTGAAAGGGTAAAATGTCATCCTTAATTTAGAGAGGTTATTTCCTCTCTATATCCAAAATGTGACCCACCAAATTAGAGATGAGTTCATTTGATGAATATGTGGTGTTAGATTTAAGAACTTGCTTTATAGAAAATTTAGGAGGTAAATATTGATAAAAAATAATGATCTAGTTGGTGTTATAAGAATCAAGGGAGACATTAAAATTTTCTCATGTGGGATATAGATGATTTGGTACCTATTGAAAGGGTGTGAGGATGATTGTAATTATTTCAACTCATCTTTTAAATAGTAGATTATATTAATATATTGATCAAATATCCCTAATATTTTTAAGCTAATTTTTAGTATGGTTATAATCTTATGGTAATCCCCTCCTCTAATGGTGAAATTAATATATAAATGTAGTTACTAGTGGTTTTGGAGGGATCCCACACTTATTTAACCACTACCCTAGACCTATTTTGTGAATTTTAATATAAAGGGTTTTGAAACTAACTCTCCACATTTCGAGTATATATATTTTTATTCCAACTTAATTATGAAGCCTTGCTAGGATTTTGATGGTTCTTCCTATAGTTCTCTAGTTATAAGGATATCTCAAAAAAAATTTAGACATATTTGGAGGGAATATAAATACCCACATAATAAATGAAAGATAAGAGATAAGGTGGATAAATAGAAATAAATTGAATAAGCAAAAGAATAAGCCTTCCATGTTGGGTTCACTAATTTATATACACAAGGAAAGTGACATACTAACCTTCATGCACTCAAATTTCTTGAGTTTTAGTTGAGAAAAATGATGAAGAGATGATATGCACATGGGTTTGGTTAATTAGGCTGATGTACAAGGATGTGGATTTGGACTACATGTGGTAGATGGTGATCATAGTGGTACTAAAAGAGTATATTTAATCTTGTTTCTCATTGAAAGTGGTGAAATTAGAGGAAGTAGAATCCCAATAACCCTTAATGTTATCAAGAAAAAGAAATCAAAGTTATTGGGTGATACTAGGTATGTAGAATTAGGTACAATTGGGTTGAATAACCATACGGAATTGGTCAACTCTATCAGTATGACTATGTAATACAGGAGCATCAATCAATATGTGTAAATATAATCATGTGCAAGTGGATGTGGTCTCTTATCATCCCTTGGAAGGGGATTGAGTCTTTATAATAGTAATTATGTGTCTTATTTTGGATGTTCTTTGGCTTGGGAGAGTTTCCTACCAAAACTCTATTTTGAATATTTGAAATTTTATTAGTGTGTTTAGGAGTCTTTTAAGAAGTTGTCAAGAGTGTCATGTAATAAAATGTTGTTACAAGGTCCCAAATGAGTCTAGGTGGGTGTTAAAAGTTTATTTATTTACATTTCATAAGTAATGTGGCACAAACCAATAATTTTGAATGTAATGTCATATGAAGGTAGTTATCAAGAGAGGTAGTTGCTAAGAAGATAGTTTCACATGTATGTAATGAGTTTTGAGTAGGTAGAAAAATTGGTAGATTAGAAGTTTCATAAGGGTTAGTTAGAAGTTGGTAGGAGTCAATTATAAGGTTGGAAGAGGTAGAGGTACAAAGGAGCATGATAATGGAGTGAAAATAATGAAGAATCCTATACTTTGTCCATGGTGACAATATTATGTAAAGAAAAGGAAATGTTTAAAGATAACATGTTTTAAATGTATATTTATATGCCTCTATATTTTTATTATTTTTGAGTTAAAATGGATGTGTTGAATGCCTTAAAACCTTTCAGATATAGTTTTTTTAAGTAAGTTTCAAGGACTGGTGACTGTGATCATATTCTTGTGTTTGTTCATTAAAAACTACAATCTAATGTAGAAATAATCCTCTAAAAGTTAAGTTTAGTAAGTATCTATGTTGTATTCAAGAGTATCACCTGAGTAAATTATTATTCATACATTTATGGAAATTTTTATTCTAATAAAGAACTAAGGTTTAATAACCAGTCTGTATATACCCTATTTACAAGGCACAATCAAGAAACTTGTAGAAGTCCTCAATAATAGATTTTAAGCATGATGGAGGTTATTGAAGCATGAATAAGGTGTTGAAATACATATCATTGATAATAATATTTATGGGATAATTCAACACCTTCAGGTAAGGTAAAAGTGTATGTAAACCTTGGTATTTACTTTCACACAAGCAGACTATGTTAAAAATTCTTATAGAATCCAAGATTTGAATGGAGTTATAAGTTATCCAAGAGAAATGAAAGCTTTGAAAATATGTAATTAAGTTAGATAGACCTTATTATGGTATTTTTAAAAAAATTAAGTAATAAATACTCATTTAAATCCAAATTCAAGGATTTCAGTCTTGTAACAGTCTAAGAAGCCCTAGTTTAGGGTTAAAAACTAAAATGTTAAATAGAAATAATTTGTACTAGTGAAAATTGATGAAACTTAGTGGTTAATTGATTTTTTAGGTGAATAATAATATTTTTAAGTTTTAATAAGGGTATGATATCTATACATTTAGATACAGGTGAATGTGTGTTAAGGAGGAGCAAGGAAACCTAATTAGGTTTGAGCAAGTGTTAGAAAAGGAACTTAGGAAGGGAAATAGATAATGAAAATTGTTATAAGAGATATAAGAGGATACAAGGTGTTAGTAACTAAACTTAATGTCTCAATATTAAACTGTACCAGTTTGTATAGGAGGAAAAATCCTAAAAAGGGTTACTAAGAGAGAAAAATGATTGATGGTTTGAGGAGTGACATTTGAAGTTGTAATAGAGTTTGAGTTCATTAGAAACAAGTATTTTAAGTCTTAAATAGGTCATTAAAGATAAATTTTAAAATAATAAGGTCACAAACAAGAGTTAAGGTGATAAACTTGAGGACCTATTAGTCTAGTGAGGAATAGTGTGTGAGATTGCATAGAAGATAGATAGTGAATGAATGGAATGAGATGTATAAATGAATGTGACGAGTTTAAATGAGTCTAAAGTAATATTATAAGAATGAAAATAATCTTATTAAAAATGATCATGAATGAGAATGAAATAATACCTAATATAGAGAATTGACAGACATGATAAGTTTATAGAAGATTGGATGAATGCATTGATGGTTGAAAGTATCAGAGTTCAAGTTAGAGAAAAAAATGAGGAGTTCTATACATCATTTGGTATTAGAGTAGGAATTTAATTATAAAGAGTATAATTACATCCATCAAGAACAAAAAGGTACAAGTTTGTTTTGTCTTTCATTTTGAGTTTTTTTATGTTTGTTTAAAGAGTATGAGGTGTAAATGAAAAGTTGAGAGAGTGTAGTAAACAACACTAAATCTAGTGAGGCTTGATATTATGAGAGAGATGTTATAAATATAAAGAGTGAGCTCAAGGAGAGTTTTAAGAGAGAGAGGAATCTTATAAAAGGATAAGAGAGGAGATAGACCCAAGTGAGAGGTCATGAGAAGGTAAGTAGAGGAGGCTTGTTAAAGAGAATAGGTCTAGGTGAGACCAAGAGATTAAGAGGTAGATAAGATCTAAGATATAAAAATAATAGAGGAAATAGTACAAATATGAGGTGAGCTACCACAAAGTGAGAAAGGTACAAGAAGACTCCAAGAGAAGAGAGATGGAAAAAGAGATGATAGAGGTAAGGTAATAGTTAGATGATTTATTAATCATAATAGAGAAAATAAAGAAAAGTGAGAAACCATAATATGTATTAATCATGATAAATAAGAAACTCAAGTGGCCAATAAGTATATAAATGAAGAAAATGAAGATGAAAGTTGTGGAAGAGGAAAGAGAGAATAAAAATTTTCTTTGTAAGCAACTCAAGAAAGACATGCAAAGGTTTTAGGTGAGAGATTAGCAAAGTGAGCAAGAAGATGTACATTAATAATACCTTGAGAATGATTATTAAGGCTTGAATGAGGAAAAATAAGCTATTGGAAGCCAACTAGGTGATGGTAAAGGTAAAGTAGAAATAGATCAGATTATTGAATTCATAGGTTTAGAAAATGAAGTACAATTGATGGACAAAGGTATGAAATCTGATTACAAATTTGTCTATGTTTGTTTAATTATTCCTTAAGCCCTATCTATTTTTATTTGGATTACATCAGATCTATATAGGGCCAAAGAAACCCAAATAGATATATAGGGCTTGGGGGGGGGTCTCTATATAATGGGGAACATATAGAGAGATCGTAATGAGTAATTGGAGGTATAAATAACAACCTTGGAGAGAGCATTGCATGGTGAAAAAATAGATAATTAAGATAAGGTACAAGTTATAGTATTTAATTTCCACATGATGAAGAATAAAAAACATGAAGAGGAAACATTGATTGCAATAATATAGTAGATTGAAGACATAGAGCCTTATGTAGGATTGAATCTCATTGACATAGCAGGTAGGCATGAAATGGTATTTGTTTTTATTTCAAGCATTAATATAATAAAAATATAAGATGAAATTATATGTGTATCAATAGTATTTTGGTGCATACATAACCCATATGAAAGAGGAAAAGTTTAAAACATGAGTGCACATCAAGTGCTAACTGGTATAAGAAAGCATTGGAAACAAGAAGGAAAAATTCTCTATGATAGAAGAAAACATGAGATCAAGGATTAATAACATTTTAATCATTAAGAATTATAAAATAATGATGGTCTAAGATACATGAATTTGAAGACCAAAAATAAGACAATTCATTTGAGCCCAATTTTTTTCTTTCATGGAGTAATGTTGTAGGAACATCATTCAAACTATGTAAATATGATCATGTGTAAGTGTCTTTGTTCTCTTAACATATATTAGAAAGGGATAATTATTTATAATATTCATTATGTGTCTTAGTTTGGATTTTCTTTGGCTTGGGATAATTTCTCACCAAAACTCTATTTTGAATATTTGAAATTTTGCTAGTGTGTTTAGGAGTCTTTTGAGAAGTTGTCAACAGTGTCACATAATAAAATGTTGTTATAAGGTCATAAATTAGTATATATGGGTGTTAAATATTATTTATATACATTTCATAAGTAAGGTGGCACAAACCAATAATTTTAAATGTAATGTCCATATGAAGGTAGTTACCAAGAGAGGTAGTTGCTAAGAAGGTAGTTTCACATGTATGTAATGTGTTTTGAGTAGCTATAAAAAGTGTCAGATTAGTATAAGTTTTATTTATAAGTTTTTAGGATTCATTTATAAGGTTTAAATAGGTATAGGTATGTATTATCAGGATAATGGAGTGAAAACAATGAAGAATCATGTACTCTATCCATGGTGACAATACTATGTAAAGAAAAGGAAATAATGAAAGATAACATGTTTGAAATTTATATTTATATTAATCTATATTGTTATTATTTTTGAATTAAAATTTATTTTTTAAGGCCTTAAAACCTTTAATATATAATTTTGTAAGGAAAGTTACAAGGACCAGTGACTGTGATCATATTCTTGTGTTTGTTTATTGAAAACTATAGTCTAATGTAGAAAGAATCCTCTCAAATTAAAGTATAGTAAGTATATATGTGGTAATCATGAGTATAATATAAGTAATTTAATATTAATTAATGTATTTCCATGTTTCATTCTAATAAATAACTAAGGTTCAGATAAATAGTCTGTATATACCCTATTTACAAGATAGTCAAGAAACTTGTATAAGACCTCAACAACATGTTTTAAGCATAATGGAGAACATTAAGGCATGAATATGGTGTTTAAATACATATAATGGATGATAATATTTATTGGATACTTCAACACCTTCAGGTAAGGTAAAAGTGTATTTAAATCTTGGTATTTGCTTACACATAGCCAGATTATGTTAATAGTGCCCTATAGAATCCAAGATTTGAATGGAGTTAGAAGTTATCCAAGAGAAATGAAATCTTTTAAAATATTTAATTAATTTATATAAACCTTATTATGGTATTTTAAAAGTTTTAAATCAATAAATACTCATTTAAATCCAAATTGAAGCCTCTCGGGCTTGTTATAGTTTGGAAAACCCTAATTTAGGGTTAAAATATAAAAAGTTGAATATAAAGCATTTAGAACATTTAAAATTGATGAAAATTGTTATTAAATTAGGTTTGAGGTGAATAATAATATTTTGAAAGTTTTAGAGTGGTATGGCCTTTGTATGTATGACTACATGTGAATGTGTGCTAAAGAGGAACAAGGAGACCAATTAGGTCTAAGTGTTAGAAAAGGCACTTAGGAAAGGATTTTGATAATTAAAATTTATATGGAGCTATAATAGGATAAATGGTGTTAGTAACTGAACTTAGTTTCTCAATATTGAACCATACCAGTCCATATAGGAGGAAAAATCATAAAAAAATGTTGCGAGGAGAGAAAGATGATTGAGGTTTTGAGGAGTGACACTTGAAGTTACAATAGAGTTTAATATCATTATAAATAGGTATGTTAAGTATTAAAGAGTTCATTAAAAATAAATTTTAAAATCATAAGGTCACAAAGAATAATTAAGGTGATAGACTTGAGGACCTATTAGTCTAGTGAAGACTAGTGTGTGAGATTGCATAGAAGAGAGATAGTGAATAGATTGAATGAGATGTATAAATGAGCGTGAGGATTTTAAATGGGTCTAAATTCAAAGTATACTAATGTAAAAAATATTATTAAAAAGGATCATGAATGAGAATGACATAAGACCTAATAGAGAGATTTGATATACATGATAAGTTTAGAGAACATTGGATGAATGCATTGATGGTTACATGTATCAAAGTTGAGGTTAGAGAAGAGAATAAGTAGGTTTTTGCATCACTATGTCTAGTAAATTTCAAATTTAAATGTAATTAAATATGATGAGGCTAGTCTTGAGGAGAAATAAAAGGATGAATAAAGGTCTACACTTGGAAATCATTAAAATGATAGGCTAGCATATGAGGGGGTCCAACTATAGGTTTAAATTATACAAATTCTTTCTCATCAAGAGTGCCAAGTTTGTTAATGATAATTTTTGTGATAGAAGTGTAATATAAAATTTCAATTGTGATCTCAACATTAATATCACTTTAGATATTGCTAGTGTAAATGGGAGATATAACTCTAAGAAAGATGTCTTCTTTGTGGAGGTATGGTCACTTTAGAAGCATCATCCAAGGGGAAAGGCAATCTTTCTTTTAATATCTAATTTTTTTATCTTTTCTTTATTATTATTTTTAAAGTGTAATTTATGTTTTTAATGTTTGGGATCAAGTTTTTAGGCTTGTACATGTCCTGATAGGGTTTTGTTTGATTTTACTTTTGGTGTTTTTAATAATGTTTTGAAAGGAAAATAAAACTATAGTACTTACTAAAATAAAATATTTGAAAATATAAAATGAATATTTTAAAGTAAAATTAAAGGAGAAAGCTTTTTATTTTTTTTATATTCAACATTTTTATGAATACAAGTGTTAAAAATTGAATTCTAGATGAATGATGCAAGCATTTATTTGGGTAATTATTAATTTGATTGAAAAAATTTACCTACATGCACCAAATGAAATGGTATTTTTTTATTTTATTTTTTAATGAAATACATTAATTGTACTATGCAATTGATGTTTTTTAACATGAAAATGAAGAACTAAAATCTGAATCTAAGGTTTGATTTATGCTATGTAAATTCTAATTTTTACTGTAATCTAGTCTAGTATGTATTATAAATTGTAAGTTTTAAGTTATTAGATGATTGTATGGATATATAATGATTGTATGATTGAAAAAATTATTTTTTATAATTCTGGTTTTTATGATTTGTATGAGCTTCTCTAACATTCAAAAGAGATAAAACCAGATCTAGCATGCATGTTTTGATTTTTATATCTTTTTTTGTGTGTTTGGGTGTGTGTATATGCTTGATGTATGAATATGTGATGAGATAAAATTGAAAAACATAATAAATTTGTGTGGTTGTACCTAATGATAAATTTAACCTAATCTACCTAGATTGAATGAAAAACTACTTTATTTGAATCCTTGATATGAAACTAAAAACTAAAGAAATCAAACTTACTTAATTTTGGTGTAAAATAAGAGAGAGAAATATGATTTATTTTATTTTATTTTGTGATTTTATGAATGATAATATATATACTGAATAAATAAATTAATATAATATATTCTACTAAATAAAAATAAAACTAAAACCAAATCCTCCAATCTAGTCAATGTTGAGATAAAAAGAAGGTGAAGATGTAGATTTGTGTGTATATTATCCTTGGGTAGCTAGTTATTTTTCTCAATATCAACCTTGGTATATCTCTAAGAAATGGGATGAGAAAGAATAAAGGCAAAAAATATAAAATTCTAAAAAATTGAGTAGTTGGAATGTGGCTAAATTGATTCATAAATAATAATGAACTGGTTATAAATTTAATGAATTAACTTCTCCAAAATTGTGTAGAGTGACATGAATATGAATGTATATTAAGAAAAATCTTCTCCAAAATAATTTTTTTTAGGATATGTATTTTTAAAACTTAAAATCTTCAATCTCTATTATAATTTTTAGATCTAAAAACCTTAGAAAAGTGATATACTTGTAAGAAAAGAGAGGATGTTGCATGTGAAAGTTAACTAAAGTTTGACTATGAACTTGGCCAAGATAACTTGATAAAGATTGATAAAAATAATATTTATATTTATATAGAAAATTTTTAAGGTGAAAACAAGTATAACAAATCAATAAATGTAACCAAAAGCATACAAAATGTGTGAAAACTGAAGTCTCAGATGCGAATTTTAAAAAGGTGCATACTATGACAAAACCATTGGTGTAAATGTGTGGTGAAAATGCAACCACCACACTAGTTGAAAAAATACCAATTTGGCTTATAAAAACATCATGAGAAAAAATGAAACCAACGCAATGGATATGTCTCCACCATGATGGTTTGTGTAAACTCTTTAATAGTTTCATCACCGAGTGAATAATTTTAAAATTTGGAACATAATACTCATAAACAATGGGAATATAAACATTGTAAATAACCATAAAGAGTTAAAAATATAAAATAGAGAGAAATAACTTGATATAAGAATATTTAGGTGGATATCCTTACATCATCATTAGATTTATCATGAAATGTTACATCATGTAAAATTTAAGTGCAAATAAGTACTACTATAAACTTGGTGGCAACATGCGATAAACCAACTTGTAGTGGTAATGTGATCTTACCAAAAAATCTCTAAATGTGGCCATTGATTCCTTTAATTATTATTATTTTAGGAATTATATATGTATCTATGTAGCCAAAATGAGATAAGAGTGTGATAATGCACATATTCACACTTGAACCATTATCAACCATAACACTCTATATAGGTTAATGATCAATGTAAGATTGAATTAATAAAGAGTACAAATCAAGATCATAATCTACTATCTCATATTATGTGAATGCACTAAGTGGTTTATATGGCACTAAAACATGATATTTGCCAATAATTCCATTCAAATAATGTTGTACCTTTGTATGAGGATGATAAGAAGTTGTAAGAGGGTGTCCATTATTTATGTAATTCACCTTTGATTTATTTTTTGTTTCCTAACATGTATGCTTAGGGAAAGTATTAGTGAATATCTTCATTTTTATACTCTCACTATCTTGTGCCTTTTTACAATAAAAATATGTACCCACATCAATGATGTTCTCATCTATAAAATATTGTCTTATGCCTCAAATTGATGGATCTATTGGTACCATGCCTTGATGCTCTATTAAAATCAAAAAAATAAATTTGATCAAATAATTTTTGAATATGTCTACTCACATAAACATATTTAATGGGATGGAGAGATATGACGTGACATTCTAATAAATTTTATAACACCTTATTAGGAGCTTCTAGCCAGTTGGTAAACTATATACTTGGAGGAGTGAATAATATAATACACTAAGTAGTTTCTACAACTATATTCACTATAATATTTTGATCACCCATATTTTCAATTGGATTCACCTTATATGGTGGATTACTTATATTATTTGTATGAGAAGTATTAACCATGTTAGATAAATACTTTCATTTATTTATTGATAATAACTTGACCTATCTTTCTTTGATTATGTGACATAAATTAGTAAATTGATATAAACTTATTAAATATAATATATTCATGTATATGTGGAAGAAAACTCTATTTTAATATGTATTTAAATTTCTTATCTACCTTAGGATTCATAATCTTGGATAAAATGGTCTTATATTGTAATACATAGTATGCGATAGTCTCATTGGATTCTTGTTTGATCTGAGCAATCTAAGCATATGAAATATTTTTGCTTATGTTAATTTAAAAATGTGCAAGGAAAAAATATCCCAAAGGATTGAATGTATTAAATGGTAGATATGGTAAATTTTAAAACCATCATAAAACATACTCTATTAAAATCTAAGGAAAAAACTTGGTCGACAACCTAATTTTGGATGTATAGTACAAACATGTTGCATGAAATTATCTCAAATGTTACAGGTCACATTTTCCATCATATAATGTAAAATTAGGTGCCACAACTTAGTTCGTAAAGGATGTGATGAAATAATCTAAGCCAATGGAGTATGCAGTGGATTATATGAGTCAACTATGTAATTAGGTTTCAAATTACCTTGTATTAAAGGTAACATCTTTGTCTACAAATAAGTAATTTTATGTATAATGGATTATCCTTTAGAAATAGAATGCATGTTAGCCAAATTCAATGTAAAAATTATTTGAGTAGTGATTAGAATATTGATATTATAAAACCCTTGGTTGCCCCCATAGTAAATGTTATTATAAAAGTTGTTTTGAGTGATAAATAGATAGGTAAGGAACCCATAAAAGCAAAGGTCTAAAAGGATTAGCCTTCAGAGGATTTATTTATTTTTTCTCTAACAATATCTATGAATTCATTTTCATATCTATATTTTTTTAAAGATACATTGTTCATTCTATTTTTTAGAATCATTAAATCTATTAACTAGATTTCCCATTATGTTGTTATTGTAGACACTTAGTTTTCACCACTTTCATGCCTAAATCAAGATTCAATTTAATTTCTAACAAACAACACATCTAAGCCTAAAAATAACCTAAATTACCTAATTTCATCCATGTAAGGTATTTAATTGTCTTAAAACATGATGAGGCTAGCTTATTTGGTGTATTACCCTGTATGCATCACTAACCTAGTTCAGTTCTAACCCTAGTCAAATTACAACCTAGTAATTTGACACTTTTGGCCTATCATGCTATTAATTGAAAATAGCTAAAATTTTTCCAAAATATAAAAAAAACTAAGACTAATTACATTTCAAATCCTAATTAACTTTCATAAATAAAAATTCCAAATCAAATTAGTGAATTTAATTTACCAAAAATAGCCAAATATGAAGTCAAAGGTTAGATGAGATAATAAAGTGATTTTTTATCTCATAAATATTCAAAAATACTTGTGACACCTCACAAATATCTAAATTTATTTTTCATGCCTCAAAAATATTTGAAATAAAGTTGTTAATATTTCATGAGTGCCTTGACCTAACCCAAGGTTAGATTGACTCAACCTAGGTTAATTTAGACTCAACCCAAGTTAAAATTTATCCTAACCTCCCTAGGGTTAGAGTTAGTTCTTTGAGATATAAATACAAGTTCCCACATCATATTCCAATAAGGTTTTATATGTAAGGTGTTCTACTAGAATACCTTCTTGAAGGTATTGTTATAATGCTCAGTTTATGCCAAGATTCATACCAAGCTACAAGTGACTATTGGAGAGATGTAACCACCATGGAAGAGTATTTATAGAAGAATTTAATTGTCATAGGTTGAGAACAAACACTTTATTCTAATAAGTAAGCATCAAATTCAATAAAGGAGGTAAGAAATTTGTATTATCTTTATCTCTATTTTTTTTTTATCTTACTTATTATGTTATGCTCTCCTTAGTTCTTAGGCAAGAGTGTTTAGTCATATTGTATTCTTATTCTTGATGTTTTGTAATTTGGACTAAAAAGGGACTAATATACATATTGTTTACTCTTCAAACACTTAAGTTACATAATAACATTCCCAATGGGAACCACACATCATTTATAGACAAGGATAATGATATATTAACCTTATTTTTACTAACAAATATATTTTATTCTTAAAGTTTAGAGTTTTAGCCTTCAAATATACATCATTATATTTTTTGAGTAAATATAAGATTCACCTTATGTAATAATGGATTTTTTATTTCCATTTCCATTCATAATATTTAGTTTTGCATAAATGGTGAATTTTTAATGGTGGCTTTGACCTATTAAATGGTATCTTAACAAAATCAACAACTTTGATCCTACTAAGTGATGGCTTCACAAGGTGAATTTACTCTCTATTTCAGTTTTTAATGTTTATTTTATGGCTTTGACTGAGATGGTTTGGGGATTTTCCCTACTAAATGGTAGATTCACTAAAAAAATTCTCTTTCTATATTTGTATAAAATTAGTGGCTTTGCCCTACTAAATGGTAGCTTCACTCTATCTTTTTCCAAAACCCAAGAGTTTGAAATGGATTGTTATTTACTCACTTAATTTTTGGCTTATATGTTGGAAAACCCCCTAAATTTTTATAGGACCTAAGGTGGAGAGAGATACACTTAAGCATAGTTAAAAAATCACATACATTTTGTTTGGTGCTTAAAATCCACTTAATCAAACTTAAATTTTAGTTATTAAAAGTTTTTAAAAGTGCAATCAAGGCCAAGGGCCTAAAATTTCAATCACACTTTGATTTAGTGCTATTTAAAAGAATATGTATTTTAGTTATAGATCTTAAAATATTTTTCATTTTATGTTTGTTATTTGTTATTATCTAAATTTCAATGTTAATTATACTAGTGTTCTTATTTTTGACAAATTAGAAACTATTGCATGTATTTTATCCCCCTCCCCTTTAGGGAACTTGAGTGACCAAAAGTGCTTAGTTTATTTCCATTGTTTGAAAAATTGTGTCAAAAAGAATGTCACATATGATCTCGCTAAGATTTGAGTGACTTGGGTGACATATAAATGACCTTTAAAATCTTTCTATTTTTTATTTATTCTTTTTATGTATTTAACTTATGGGTAGAAGCTCACTTCTCCCTCATAATTTCTCTATGAGTGCATTGACCTAGGGTTTCATCTCCCAACATCATACCAAACCCACTCCATGGTGGGGTTTACAAATTAGGCAAATGATTGGATGGCATAGTGGTGAGTGGTTAGCCAAACCATCACAATGGGTACTTAGGCCATGCAGAAGCCAAATATAAGAATTCACTAAGTAGTACAAGGATGAATTCATTATACAAAGGAATAGACCATTGTATAATAAGATATGTAGTTTGTACTCAATCAACATGATTTATCTCTTTTATTATCCACACTTAGGACCATTTAGTACATTCAAGATTTATATATTATAGTCAAAACCCAACTTACCATAGAATTTAATGCTAGATGCTAAGTCATCTTCACTCTAAGTTCATTCCATGTATCAATGTTTAAGAGATAGATGGGGGAATAAAAAATATACAAACACTTGTAATTCAATTTTTGGATTAACACTTAATTCCTCACAAGTATTGGTATATCGGTGGAAAATTTGGAAGAAGGTATGTACAATTGTGTTAGTTTTAAATATGAGATGGATAATTACATTTTAGTTTATTTACATGTGTGATTTTTAAACTAAAATTTTTTGTTTATATTATCACATCAAAACAAGTCAAAAATTATAATGTTGTTTTCACATCCCTTTAACCTAAGAGGTGTTGCTTTTTCCATTTATGTCAAATGTTTTGCCTTAGAAATTTTATTCCAAAACCATTTATGTGTCACTTATTTAAATGGGACATCATTACACTACCTATTTCATCCCAAACTTTTACCTTGGATAGTGTAGCCCAAAACCATTTGCCTTGATATTTGTTTGAAGGAACATTTGTATGTTGCCTAAATTATTCCAATCTATCATCATATTTGAAACCAAGTTCAAAAATAATTTTGCCTCTCTTATTTCAAATGTGCAGTTATGCTACCCATTTTGGTCTAACTCTTTTGCCTTAGAACATTAGAGTTTTTTCATATTAAATTTGAAATTCAGCCTTGTAAAGTGTAAATCCTAAACTAATCAGGTTTGTGTCAAAGCCTAATCTAATTTAGTGTTAGGTATTATACCTTTTTTTTGTTTTGATTGTTTTACTTGGGTTGATTTCATATTTGATCTAAAAAAAACCTTGCCTAGACCTATAAATTGTTGTTTATTTTGTACCTTATTTAGAGCATCCTTTTTAGCCAAGTTATTACCACATACTTTATTCAAAGTTTGTTGTGTCAAATTTCAAGTGTCTTATTTCTATTATTCCAATAATTTCTAATGAATCAAATATCGAGTCTTAGTGAACCAATTACCAAGTGTCATTTGAGCCAATTTCCTTAGTTTAGTTTGTTTTTTATTCTAGCCTTGTTTTTCACATTAGAATGATTATAACCACCTTTGACAAGTCATTTCTATCTTATGATCCTAGTTCGTAATTTTTATACTTTATCTAGATACTTTTGTCACTGATTATAGCTACCTGTGGGTAAATTAGTGTTTTAAATAGAGACAATTTTTATCCTTTGTGTTAATTTTTCCACTTATTATAACCACTTTTGGGTAAATCAGTAACATTTTAGTAGACCAGTCTCATGTTTGTCTTGTTCTAACTTTTCCTAGTTTAGATGTTTATCCCTTTATGTCTCTTTTATAGAGCCAAAGGTAATTTATTTTTAGACCTCACTTTTTTATTACCTTTAGATCCTTTGTCTTTCATGTGACCTATCCATGGATTTAAACATGCCTCATTACACACATAACAAAACCATGTATAATCAAGGATATGATAAATTTGTGACTAGTGAACCTTTTACTCAAGAGTCATATGATTATTTAGCTTATGATATAAATCCCTATACATCTTATAACATCCCATATGTTGAATAAGCATGACCCTTTAGCATATTATTTAGTAATTGTGCCTCTTTATCCAGGCCAAAAACCAAAGTAGATGGCACAATACCTTGCTCAAATGATACCTAACATTGAATAAAACTAAAAATAAGATACATACTATGTTACACACCAATTAAAACAAGTTATTATTCATACTTGTTTGAACATCATTTGTTAGAAAACAAAGATGAAGTACTCGTTAGAGTTGTCAATGTAGGATCCAAGTTCCTGCTAGAATTGCCACATGAAAGTCTAAGTAGTTTGTTTAGAAATCCTAGTAGTTACTCAAATTAAACCATTTAAATATAAATCAACTAGTTATAGTCAATCTCTAGTCCAAATTCCACAATAATAATAAAATATTCTTGGAAAAGGGAAAGGTATTATGGATGAAAAAATGGAACATGTATAGCAAGTGTACCAAACCTATCTCAAACTAACTCACAACCTTAACAAAAGGTATATTTATATCATTTTATCTATTAAAATATTTTCATCAACATGATAATAAATAGATACCTTGAGTTATGCAATCCAAAACAAAGACCCCTTTAACTAAAGTGCATTGGTTGGTGAGAATGTATAATGTCCATATTTTGATGGAAGATAATGTTTCTCAAATGGAATACCTCAATTAAAATGTTATGGATAACATGTAAGTGCATTCTAATTTAAACCAAAATAGGTCTAACTTACTGCCAATAAATGCATAGTATATTCTTCTAAATAGTGCCATGAGTGGATTACAATAGTAGGGAGTAGGTACACCTATTTCACAAAATAAACCAGAAACCTCCACTCCTCAAATATATTCTTCTTCAAATGTGTAATAAGGGGAAACAATTCAATAATATACCAGCTTACCACTACAATAAGTAAAAAACACTATACCACCTTAATAAGTGATAATAAATGTTCCACCACAACAAACACATACCAATATAACTTATCAATCATAGATTTTTTTTAACCGATAACATATTCTTATTGGTTATAAAGTGTCATTTGTTCAACAATAATAAGTTCCAGACCCCTAACACTTGCCAAACCAATAGTTTCCAAACCCCCAATAAGTGTTGTTTTAATAATAAGTGTTGCTTTATAACATGTGCCACTTTAACAATAAGTAGTGATCCAATAAGTGTTTAGCTAATAACAAGGTTATTATGCATAATAAGTACTAGGTGATAGGAAATAATTTACTTTCACCTAATGGGTATCACATATGAAAGAAGGATCTAACTACCAACACCTCCAATAGTAGGGATCTAGTCAACAACATGTTCCCTATATACAATAAGTTCAACATGTAAGTAGCAATTTCCCTCACAAACCCATTAATACCAACATATTCCATAAAGACAAATTCCATTACCTCAGACATAATTCACTATCTAGGGTTATATATCCAATTTGAGGTATAATTTAATTCAACAATATCATATTAAAAAATATAACCCTAATACATAGATATGCATACCTAGTCATTTGGCCAATATAACTAATATCCCATAATATACCTACCCAATCAAGGTAATCTACCTTTGACTACACAACCTCAAAAAAAATAGGTCACTCCTAATTTACTTGTCCAAGAGTTACAATAGATGAAGGATATAATTTAAGCTATACAAGTTAGAAAATAAATAAATTAATTAAAACTGGATGAGATATTCTCTTACCCATTCAATATGGAGTATCAGCAAATACCATTTCTTATAGGTTATGATCCACCTAAATTTTAAAAATAAAAAGGCAAAGGTGACCCTAGAAAGCATTTAAAGGAATTCTTTGTTTCCTACCAGTCAATGGCATATAGTGATATATACTTTATTCTATTCTTCCTAGGGAATCTAGGTGGACAAGACTTAGAATTATTATTGAAATTATTGAAGAAATTTGTACCTATATTTGATGATCTCTTTGAGAATTTTAGACAACACTTTACATATAATCTCAAGCATGAGATTATTGTTATGGATTTAGGCCAAACTAAATAGAGTACTAGTGAAAACTTCATTGCATACTTGCAATGTTAGATATCACTAACAAATTAGATTACTCATAATCTTCCAAAAAAATAGTTGGCCATGACATTTAATATGATCTTACATAGTGAGATACCCTGCCATCTCAATTTGTAATGTGATCATACATTTAAATAGGTCATAACAAAATGAATATAGATTGAGAAATCCCTTGTCAACAAAGGCATAATTAAGTTATCCTCTTCTAATCAAAACTAAAACCAAAATCAAGGCTAGAACCATAATCATAACCTATCTTAAATAATGGGTTCAATGCCACCTAAAACCAATAATAATGAGAGACCTAAACCTTTTAATCTTAATAAGAATATTGTTATAAATGGGGTTACTAAATCATGCCATGTTAATATGGTGTAAACATTGGTTATATGTATACCTCCACCCACAAAAAAAACACCTCCTCCATACCTTAAACCATGACCTCCACAAAACCAAAACCAATTTCAAGCCCGTCCTCTAAGAATACCACTCATAGCCAAATAATTTAGTGACCTTGGTGAGCCTATTGAATTTGTGTTCTGAATATTGGTTCAAGTAAATATAATCAATTGGCTGATACCAAAGTCATTTCTTAAGGGAATCCATTTTATTTATTGGTACAAGGAACATGAATTTTGTGAGTACCATCATGTAAGAGGACATCCCATAAGATGGTGTTTCTCACTCATAAATTTGATTGAGAACATAGTGGAAAATAGAGAGATATAAAGAGACAGCTTGGGTATCTCTTAAGAACAATTATACCCTAGGTATCTACCAAAATCCATTTCCTCAACATAAAAATAACAATAACTACTAGTAATACCAATAATAACAACAAATGAAAAATATAAAAAAGCAACAAAAATGCCAGTCACAAACAATAGCAAAATGGTCAAAACCAAGGGAAAATGATCAAACCAACCAAGGAGGTCATCATGTCATTGCATATACCTATAACAATATTTTATGAAGTTTTTTAGATATTCATGTTTCTACCATCAATATCAACCTTAGACCAATTACAAATATACCTAGACCTTCACCCAATAATGCCTATTTGTCAAACAATACCCACCAATCTCCTTATGTTGGTGGTTCTATTGTAGAACATGTTGCTAATTATGTTCCATAACATCCAATAATCATCATTAAAAGCCTCATTATCTACCCGTCCAACTATAAAATCCAATTTTTAGATCAATATTATGCAATCATAAATTGATTGGGATCACTATAAAAGGACCACATGTAAATACTACAAAAGAGCCTAATCAACCTTTTGTGCCTATCATAAATAAATCAATTGAAAAAATTGAGGGGAAGGCCTAAAATATTTTAGAACAACTAAATAAGACACATACATACATATCCATCATGGATTTTTTGTGCACTTATACCATCCACAAAGACATCCTAAACAAATATTTAAACCAATCCTTTGTGCCAGATGATATCACTATATACAAATTCCAAGACATGTTAGGATACTTGGACCCTAGCCAACATCTCACCTTTGACCAAAGTGATATATCTTCTCTAAGTCCTCTATATAATAACCCATTATATGTTGAGGTTGATATAATGAACCATAGAGTTAAACATGTCCTTGTAGATAATGGTTCAAGTCTTAATATTGTGTCTTTGAAGTTGGTCAAACATCTCAAATATACATTAGCTAACTTACAACTAGATACCATCATTATCAAGGCATATGATAATAAATAATGAGAATCTCAAGGTACTATTAGCTTTCTAGAAATTATTGGGCCATTGATTCATGATACTCTGCCAAATTCTAGACCTAAAACTATCTTACAGTCTGTTATTAGGTCAACCCTAGATCCATAAAATTAGGACTATACATTCTACATTGCATTAGTGTATAAAATTTATACATTCAAGAATGGATGTGATGATACCTATTTATGTTTAGCCATATTAGTATTGAAAATTCCTTTATACTAAGTATAAAAGTTACAACTACTAGTTTTTCATGAATCTTATGACTAAATTAGATAGAGGATAATTTGAGAATGGAAAAGCCATTGAATCAATCCCAAAATATAATTACATTGACCCAAAAAAATTATCCTCTACCTCATCCATGCTTTTACCATAAATTTCTAACCATTTCTATATAACTAACAAAGGTCTTAGAGAATATAGCACCCATAATGCATTCCATACTACCAAATTGCCTTTAAATCCTAAAGCTTATGGGAGACCTAAGGCCAAAACTACTCGTATAGAGTGGGAACATAAAGGAAAATCTTAGTTGAATAATCCCATTATTTCTAAACCACCATCTAGCCTAGAACAAGACCCCTTAGTAGAAGATGATTCATGGCTCTACATTGATGAGCTAGCTAACTATTACCTAAGTATGAAGTATCTTTTTCCCAGCTATATTATGGATCACCTAGCTCATGAAGGTAGAGACCTTAGGATACATCAACAAGGCATGATTTAACTAGTCTCAATGAACAAGTACAAAACAACCCATGGTATCAAATTTGAACCACTTAGGGGTGACCCCACATACCTTATTCATGTTTCAACACTAATCACTAGTAATGATGATGTCCATAATGACATAGGGTTTGATTATAACATCTATTATGACCTTGTCACTACAAATTTATTTAACCACCATGCCATTTTCACCATTAATCCTATTTATCAACCTTCTCATTTAGCCTTTTACCATCTATAATTGATAGACTAAGACCAACAAGAGTCAATAATACCATTAGATGAGTTTGAAAATGATGTTTCCATATAAAAATTTATGGGACTAAGGATTTATATTCCTCTTGGAGACCACAAGTAGGGCTTTTCTATTAGATTGGATCCTTTTAGCCACTTTAGACATCAGTTGAACTTCCCTAGCTAAAAATAAAAAGAAATTAAAACATTGAAGTTTGAAAGTGAAAACATCTTTGGGGTGCATTTTAACTATGGAAAAAGTAAAGAGAAAGGCAAATCTCTTGGTGAAAACTAGTTTTTAGCACCATTATATGGGGATGTTCACCCCTCTTCCTATGAGTGATAGGAGACCAATAACCCATAATCTATTTATCAATCATATATCAATACTAAGGAGTAGTAAGCTTTTGCACAAATTATTCAAGAGTGCCCTGAGGTATTTGTATCATGGCCTATGTCAACACTATGATATTTTGATTCATCCTATTTAAGATAATTAGACAAGCTAGTCTATTTGGAGGACTTTTCCATTACAAATTATTTCAACTCATTTCCAACTATTCCAGATGATGGTCTACACTTGTTGTGGAGGATACTTTAGAGATGAATATTAGTACTGTAGATGACCCAAAATGGATTAAACTAGGCACATCCCTCACTAAGGAGGAACATGAAGATTTTATAACCTTTTTAAGGTAATTTGTTAACATATTTGCATGGGCTTATTTTGACATGTTAAGTTTGGACCCCATCTTGGTTTTACACCATCTCATTATACATCCTAATGTCAAGCCTACTAAATAAAAGTTGTGTAAGATGCATCCCTATATTAATGTGTTAGAAAAGAAAGTATTGTAAAAAATCTTAGATGTGAAATGCATCAGGTCAATTAACTATTTAGAGTGGATATCAAATGATGCACTAGTGAGAAAGAAACTAGAATGTATTATGATTTGCACTAATTTCAAGGATATCAATAAAGCCTATCCAAAAGACAACTTCCCTTTTCCTAATATTGACATGATAATTGACTCAATAGCTGATTATGAAATACTCTCTCTAATGGATGGATTTTAAGGGTATAATTAGATTAGAATTACATCAAAAGACCAACATAAGAAAATTCCACTACACTATATGGAATATTTTTTATCAGGTAATGTCATTTAGACTTAATAATGCTAGAGCCACTTAATAAAGAGATATGATAGTGATTTTTCATGATATGATGCACAACATTATTGAGGACTATGTAGATGATATCTTGAGTAAATCAAAAACTAGTGTTGATTACCTAGCCATAATACAAATAATCTTTGAGAGACTTCACAAGTACAACATTAAGGTTAATTTAAAGAAATGTGCATTTGGTGTCACTTTTATCAAAATATTAGGTTTCATTATCTCTTATAGGGGCATTAAAGTCAACCCATCTAAATTTCATGCATATTATATAAATTTCACCATGTATACTTTGAAGTGGCTTTGTAGTTTGTAGGGCAAGATTGAATCTATTAAATGCTTCATCTCATAGTTAGCTAATAAATACCATCTATTTACACACTTACTAAAGAAAGGTGTTACATTTTATTGGAATTAAGAGTGTCAAAATTCATTTGATCAGCTTAAAAATATCTTTCCAACCCACCTATTTTATTTACACTAATGCCAAATAAGACCTTACTTATTTACCTATCAGCAGTCAAGATTGCCTTGGGGACACTTTTAGCACAACACCATGAATGGGGAAAGGAGCATGTTGTGTATTATTTGAGCCAAGCATTGGTTATGTATGAACATAATTATACATTGATTAAAAAGTCCTATTTATAAATACTATTCATAACCCAAAAACTATGTTTCTATATGTTAAACAATAAGATGATTGTTATCACCAAAGTAGAGATCTACTCAAGTATCTACTTTCTAAATCATCTCTATAAGGCCATATGGTCAAATAGATCATCCTAGTGAGTGATATTGAAATTGAATGTGCCAACCAAAAGTCCATTAAGGGGAAAATACTCATAGATCAGCTTGTTGAAGATCCTCTTCAAGATACTCAACATCTTACATTTGGATTTGTATATGAGGCCATTATAACCATTGAAGAAGCAAATGCACCTCCTGAAACTGAATACTAGAAGATGTACTTTGATCAATCCTCCATAACTCATGGATTAGGGGTCAGAACATTATTTATTATGCCATAAGGGGACTTCATTCCCATGTCTTTTTGTATTATATTTCCCTGTACCAATAACATCCCTGAGTACTAAGCGCTCATTATAGATCTTCGTCAAGTAGTACAGTGGAACATTAAAATTTTACTAGTGTATGGTTATTATTAGTTAATCATTAATAAGGTCATGATCTATTACTAGACCAAGGATGATAATTTAGTGTAGACACCCCATTATAAACACAACTATCTTTCAACTAATTCCTATCAAACATTATAAATTAAGACTAATAATTATTAAATGTCCCTATTTCATTTATGCATAATTTTTAATGCTCAAAATCATGTTAAAGCATACCTATTTGGGGTATTATATCGTATGTAACAATAATCTCTCATAGATTCATCCTCGGTCACCTTGTGACCTAATAACTAGTAGTTTGGCTAATGGACCCATTAAGCAAGGCACTTAAACAATTCTTAAAAGAGATAAAATGGTAATCAAAATGAATAAACTAAATAAAACAATTAAATTCTTAGGTAAATTTTCCATTTTCAATCAATGAATATCTAAAAATGGAATTTTAAAAACTCAAAATATCAAGCTTCTTCATCATTGCCTTTTATGAGTTTTCAAGCTCTCACAAATATCTTGAAATATCTAATTTGAGATCCATGACTATTAATTGAATGTATGCAATGGGAAATGTAGCATATCTATAAATCAATCCTCATTCAGAGAAGATACATCCTACTTATACTTGTGATTCTGGATACATTAGATATTTGGGGCCATGACCAAGATGGATCTATTAGACCTAGACAAGGGATCTATTACCATAATAAAATCACTAGGGAGGGTTATAAAGCTTCTAGTTAAGAAAAACTATGCAATAGGGTGGTTGTATATTTTAATATTCACTAAACTAATAAAAATTAAAGTAAAAGTCTAATCTGGTTCTCACGAAAAATTGTGGTATAAAATCATTCTAATAAATAATAAAATTAAACATACATAGAATACATATACTCATGTCAATGTCTGTGGAATCCTAATGCATAGAAGATAAGTACAAATTACAAAGGAGTAACAAAGTTAGGAATATTTAGCTTTGAATACAAACCCATTGAGTCTTAATATCTCCCTTGGCCAAGGAGCTTCATAGGAGGTTGTTTTGGTAAGTAAGGATGAAAAGGATAAATTAGCTATGCAACTTATCAATGCATCCAAATGACTTATACACAAGATAAGATCTATATCTCCAAAGAAAGTATTATACCCTAAGCTTGTTCTTCAAGTAATATGGTAGATAAATAGATGTGTAATATATCTTAATTCTTCTTTTCTTTTATTGGAAATGGTGAAATGGATTTGTTTATATAGGTGGAGCTAACCCTAATCCTTTTTAAAATTTTAGGTTGATGATGTCAAACAAGTCTACCTAATATCGTTATTGACAAAAGAAAATTAAGACATGGACTAGGTCTATTAGGGGCCATTATAGACCCTAATAAGTTTTATCAATTAAAATACAAGGTTAATGGAACCAATAGTGTAATGTAAACTATCAAAATGAGTTTTAGGTTAAGGAAGGGATAATGAATATGGTAAATGGTAAATGACTAGAGGAGGGTGAAAAATAGGAAGCAAAGTGAAATTTTTTTAGGATATGGGTGTGTATATAATAAGTGGTAATAAGGGACAAAAATACATGAAGCACCAATGGTCTACCCACCCCTTTCCCAGTGCACCCTTTAAGGTGTGCACTCAGAAAGATTGAGACATGATCGGTTCTTACAATATAAAGAGTGTCAATAATTGATAAAGTTTGAAAATATTATGTGTAGACATATTTCCCAATTGAATCTCATCATGTGTCATGTTGGTACAACATAGGATGGTGCCTCAAGAAAAAATATAGCAACACACAATACTGAAGATAAATAAAGTGTAATAAAGAGAAAATAAGATAAAAGAAATGACAAAATTGAAAACCACATACCTTTAATTACCTTGGTATTTTAGATAAAGAAAGAGATGAAAAAAATGTGAAGGAGTCAAATGTGAGGAGCATTAAGTGAACCTATAGCAAAAAAGTGCAAAAAATCAAAAAAATTGCAATATAGACATATAATAGTTAAAAAGATTATCTATGCTATTGAGATTCTAGAATATTTTATAGTGTGGAAAAAGAGCTCGTAGAGATAAAGATATGATCAAAATAAGAAATATGATGGTAAATATTTTAAGGGTAAATTATTTGAAATGGTAAATATAAATAGGGTGAAAAATAATTCATTTGTTATTTTTATTATTCTAAAAGTATACAGATTTGATAGACCTAGTGAGAGACCAGAGAGCCAGGATGGTGAGGAGATGATAGCTAAGATTAGAAGGATGCATAGTGACTATAGTGAGTGCAGCACATGTAAGCAACTAAAATTTTCAATTTTTTGAATATTTTTATTTGAAATTGAGTGAATTATAGAAATCTAATAATTGGTAGGCAAAATATATGCATTAGAATGAATCCTAATAAATTTTTAGGGACACTAGGGGTCAAGTGGTGTATTTGGTAAAAAGGAGTTAGACCAATAAATGCTTGGGGAATTTATGGACATTGATAAAAAAATAGCACTATGGATGAATAGAGTCAACCAGGTCAACTTAGTTTACAAAGGGAAAGAAAAATAATATGCCAACTATGTAGTAGTAGGCTAATTTAATTAGTTAAGGAATGGTGTTGAATTAATACTAGGTAGTTGACTTAGTTATTTTTGAAGTGGTTGATATAGTATTACAATGTTGAAAGGAGTCTAACATAGTACTACAGACCAAATGGTGGATGACTTAGTACTATAGAGGTTGATGTAGTATAAATTTGACAAGGTTGATTTAATATCCCTAATGAAGTATAAGGCTAATTTAGTTTTTAATAGGTCAATTTGGTATAAAATGAACAAATTAAATCAAACCAGTTTAGTTTTATGAAAATTTTAAGAATGTATTTTAATTATAAATGACATAGAGATCTAAAACATCCTTTGTTATTTGATATTTTATAGAGACACTAGATATATTGGTGATTGATTAATATATCATGCTTACCAAATTTGTGAGAGAATTTAATAGATATGGATAGAGTGAAACTAGTTGTACTAGGTCTGGGAGGTATCATGGAGTTGAAGTGCATCCCAATGAGTTTTGATCTTATTATATTATTTCTTAAAGCATGGGAATGATTGACTAACACATTTTGATGGGTGGTGGATGGGGATATCATAGAGTTAGGTATCACACTGGAGGACATCCATGCATTGATTTGATTACCTATATGAGCAACACCAATGATCATAAGGACACTAAATGATCTGTAAGAGAGACAAGCACTAGTCATGTGGGTGATGTGCTAAATAGGATATACCTAAGTTGAGATTTATTTTATTTTATGTGTATATTATTTAAATTTTGGACATCTCGAAGGCTATGATCAAAATTGTCATAACACGAGTGTTATATCACAAATTAGATGGTAAGGTATCATTATATGCAATAGCCTTGTGCCAATACATTTTAGATTGGAGGTAACTCTATGATTTTTAGTCTATCATCATGGTCTAGATCATGAATGATATATATGGGATGCTATCCAAAGGGTAGAAGACATGGGACTAGTGGTGTGGCTTAGTACATAGATATATGAGAGGTTATTTATGTATCAACCAACTAGGATACCTCAAGTAACTAGATGGAGATAAGACCAGGTAGCACAAGCCATACCCCACATATTGCTTTAGATGATCATATGATTGAAGATCATGTGGTATCCATACATACATATTGCTACTATTTGGCCTAGTTGGGTGACCATGGTACCAGGGCTAGATTGAGTGTGGATCATGGGCCAATATACTTGGTGGGTAGTACCATAGATAGTATCATTCTTTCTATGGAAGTTTGGACTCTCACACTTAGAGGCTCATCTAGTAGTGCCTACATTTTCGACATGGCATGCTAAATATCTAAAGGGGAGAGGAAGAGGAAGAGCACCAATTGAGAGACCAATGATTAGGCCATGGTGTGTGATACCACGGTCTATTTAATCATGAAAGATAATAAATATATGAGGAGAGGGTATGGATGTAAATATAGGGGTGAAGTAAGTCCCATAGTATGCATTGTAACAAGAAGAATAATGACCACTTTAGACACACCATTGGCAAAATGCCATCAATGAGATCAATCACATATGAGGGTGGTCATATAGGATAATATGATAGTCATTCCAGGATAGATTTATTCAATAAAGTCACCTATGAGGAGAGGATCATGACATGCACAAGTGGTGACTCCTAGATTTTTATTGATAGGGAGGTGAGTGATAGATGGGGTGCTTAGGAGATGGGTAGATGGAGAGACCATTCTTGGAAAATGGGAATATGGGAAGATGATGTTTACTAATACTAGGTGGTAAGAAGTGTTATAATTTTTAACTTTTTACATAAAATACTAGTTCTATGTGATTATAGGTAAGAAGATATATTTTGAGATGTATATGTGATCAAATATCTATCTAGTTTTGGTTTTATATATCCTATGATAGAGGAGGTTAGATGGGGATCCCTAGTCATGGTAGTGAAACATGACATTTTGGATGGGGTTTTGTCACCATACAACCCCACCATGGTATGTGTGAATGAATAAGGAGTGAATATTAGAATCATCATCCACAATCATACTGTCATCGAAAGTAATAGAGGGTCTTTAAACCATATGAGGTATATGTTGTGTATAAATACAAATAATCTCATATAATGGATGTTTATAATGTGATGAAAGAGGATGTGCATTACATACCATTTATATTCTTGGATCCTTCTTAGAATGATCTTGCAAAGGATTATTAAATATTTTCTATTTTTCGCGATCACTAGGTTATGAACTTGATTCTTTTGAAGGATCATCAAATGCAATCCTTTGTTCATCAACTATGTTAGGTTTTTCTCTTTACATTGGCACTAAAGCCTCTTCCCAATAGGATAGCATGTTATCCCTTCCATGCAAGTGTTGAGTCTCGCACACTAACATGAAGCATGTGGTAGAAGACCAGTTCTTGAAGTTTTTAAAACATGGACTAATTACTTGCTTTTTTGCCATAAATATGAACTATTCCACTAATATCTCTACTGCATAATGTGCTACCATTAATTGGATAACTATATAAGAAATATCTCATTACTACTAACTATTTAATTATATTTTTAATATTCATCATAGTCTACAATCCATTGGTGAAGATCAACTGTATGATAAACATTGAGTTCTTATATTATATTTTTGAATTATAAGACATGATATAGTCTAAGAGTATTTATTAGACAAGTAAAGGAGGTAATGAGGCATATAAAAACATTTAAGGATAGAATGAAGCCACTAGTAAGGGTGGGATTAGGAGTCCATAGGCCTAGTAGGCCCTAGCTTAGGAGAAAGCTGCACACAGGGATACCACAATCTAGCTAGGATAGATATAGGCCTAGGCATCTAATCTATATGGAAAATTAGTAGGGTTGAGATATATAATAACCTCATTATAGCATATAGTGTAGAAGGGACAATCTAAGGAGTCTACGGGTAGCATGGCTAGGCCATAAGATAGGCATGATGGAGCCCATCCATAGGTTGGAGCTTTGTATTTTTGTATCATTGTATAAAACACATGATATATAGATATAAATTTGTTGTGACAATTGGATTTGATCTCATGAGTTATATTTTGGTTGTGGTTGTTGATTCATGGATATATTTCTTTCTAGCACATGTATTTTGCTTTTGTTGTATATGATATGGTAAATATATGGGGAGTGTTTTCTTTTCTAGAATTATATAATACACATGTATGGTTAAAAATAAATAGGCAAAAATTAATTAGAAAAGTATAGTTAATCATAAACAAATGCACTAAACACTATATCATGATGGAAAATTTGTAATAATAAAAGATGAGCAAGTATAATAAACCAAAAAGTGGTAAATAGGAGGACAAAATGTTTTTAAACCATGAAAAATATTGGCACCAAATTAAAACAAGTAAAATCACACTATATCACATTGGGAAGTATGAAAATAATGTAATAAAATGGAAATTATGTGAAAGACAAATGGTATAAAAATAAAACAATTAAGTCAATCAATCATATTAAATCATGTTGGGAAGTATAAAAGAGAGATAAAATTTGTAAAAGGAACTTAAATTGATCATACTAATTCAAGTTGGAAGTATGAAAAACTAAAGAAAAATGGTTGTATTCTTACACAAAATTAGAAAATAAGAAGATAGAAGTGAAATATCAATGAATTAATCATTAAACATACAATATCAATATGGAAGCATTTCAATGACATGTAACTAATAATCAATCATGACTTATCTCAAATTCAACAAATGTAATAATGTTGTGACTTGGGTATTGAAAATTTTTGTGATCAATGCTAGGTCTTATCCATGGTCTTACACCACAACTCATAAAGGGAACACCAATAAGGTGGAAACAATGGGAAAAATATGTTAAATGGGATGTTTGGAATGTTTATGTGAAAAAAAAAAAAATGAAGAAGGATTGGTCTTATCCAAGGTCTTACACTATAACTCACAAACGGGATCCCTAGGGGGAGCGATCAGTGAACACAAAAATATTTCTCAAGAAGAAATATTAGGATTGTAGGGAATTAAAGAAATAATGTAAAAATCACAATGTAGGAATCTTATGAGAATACCTTACGAAACATGAAGCACACTAAGGATATAAAAAGACACTAAGTGACTAGTGACTATCAATGTATAGAGGATACATGTTTACTATAAGCATAAAATTGTGTATGCAAATAAGTGAGGTACTGAGATTAGTTCATGTTTGTGGTTTTGAATAAGAAAAGTAAAATGGACCTACCTTTCCACAATGTGTTCCATGTTCCTTAGGATCTCTTATAGATCCATCGGTCTACTACAAAGAGTGGGTACTTGCATGAGAAAGTAGTTAACACTAAAACAACTTTTATTCTCCTTTTCCAATCTACTAGCCTACCAAATGCCAATGGACCTTGAACCTATAGTGAGGATAAATATGGGTTTTGATCTATGATTATAAAAATTATATGTGCTTAGAATCATGTCTTTTAGTGTGTTTTAATTTTTGAAACGTTTTAATATTTCTTTTTATATAGTTTCTTTTCATTAAAGTGATTTGGATTTTGGATTTTTATGGATTTTAATATTCCTCCTCCATAAAGACTTGGAATGAAAAATCATGAGAGATAAAGTGATACACAAAAATGATATTTAGGCTTTGGCTAAAGCAAGCTAAATATCCAAAGACATGACTGACTAAAATAGTTAGGCTTACTTATGAACCAACATGTTATCTCAAGTCTCAACCATGTGTATGCTTAGTTTGCAAAAGGAAATAAGGGGAATAAAGGGATATCTAAGATGGACTGATAAAAGGAGATTATAATGAGATGATTTGTTTTCTAATTTATCACATGGTAAAGAAGGAATGAATAATGGGAATAATGTTTATATAACCAAGACAAAATAACAATTATCTATGTTTATAGAGAAAAAGTAGAAAACAATCCTGAGAAAGAACAAGATATCCATAGAAAATGAATTCATAGAGAAAATTATGTAATCATGAAAAATAATCCATAAGAGAACATAAGGAAGAAAATGACACCATAATCAACAAGTAGTGTGAAACATAAGTAATCATGTAAGACACATAAGAATTTGACACAATGTCAAATGATATAAGATAGATAAATAGAAATTTGGATCACACATCCAATCCAAATGAAGACAAAAATGAAATAAAAAAATTCTATGTTCATAAATACTAGTAGATTTGTCCACACACATTATTCATAATATATGATAAATATCTATAAAGCTAAACTCAAACTATAGCTTGAGTCTCATTGATCTTTAGGGAAAGTAGAGTAAATAATTCATGAAAAATCTCCTTGACAAAAAATTAATGAATGCCTTAAGGATCATGCTCATGCATACTATCATGTAGGGGATGCTCAAGAAAAGGAATGGGAATGGAATCTATGGGGGATGAAAGGGTCACCAATGGATAATGGGCCATAGGTGAAGGAGGATCTATGGGTGAGGGAATCATAAGTGGGGAAATTATAGGTGGAGAAGGGACCATAGGTGGAGCCATGGGGTAAGAAGGGGGAGATTTCTTGTGAGAGTGATCTATGAGAGGAAGGAAATTAGGTGCATAAATGATCATGAGGTAGTCCTTGAAATGCTATTAAAGGATAAAATAATGATCAATGTGATGAGTACCACATTGGTGCCATAAACAATATACCTCTCCATATTTGAGAATATATTTAGATAATACTTTCAAAGGAGGTATAGTCTCATATGAGGGATGAGGAAAATTGAGATGCAAGGTATATATATATATATATATATATATATATATAATCATAATTTATGACAATACATAGAGGAATGACTATCCATGCCATGAAAGTAATAGATACAATTTTTAGTAGAGTTTATGGGTGTACTAATAGAGGGAGAGGACATGAGATCTGAGGAGGATGGTATAATGAATAGTCTCTAGTCTAAAGACTGATAACTTTATGAATATCACAATATGGTTGATTGGCCCATTTGGTGCATAAAAGCTCAAGCTATAGTAAAGGGAGAAAAATGTCACCAAGGGGAGGTAGGGATAGTGGAGAAACTAGGTGAGGATGGACTGAAGGATTAATGGGATAAAAAATAGGAAGAGACTCAACTCAAGAGGGAATGGGAATAGGATCCTAACTAGGTTAGTTGAGGGAGGGGAAGGATACATAGAATGTTGAAGGATAGTCACAAACATCTTAGGGGTGAGTCAGATATAGGGATCTTGGTATCTATAAAAGTGGTAGGGACTAGTCATAACATGATCCATAATCATGTTCCTATGAGGCTATTTAGAAATTAGAGGTGTGTGTACCATCTCTAGCCTTTGAACAAGAGGAAAATGCTAAAATTATGAACTATATAAGATGGATTGTGAGAAGATTGATGGATAGACTAAAGCAAAGAAGAATGATAAAAAATGATTTTAACATCTCAAGCCTAAATAAGAACCCATAAAAATGGGTCATCTAAGGTATAAAAATCATCATAGTCAAGTGTATGAACATCAATGTTATAATTATAGATGGCTTATCATCAGATGTGGTGTGATAAATAGAATATTGAGTCTTATTTGAGACAATGGGTATATCATCACTAAGTGGTTGATGGAACATGGATTCAAATAACGTGAAATCTAATAAATGAGATTAGGGGAGAGACAAGAGGTTTTGATATTGAGACTGATCTTGTCAAACTCATCATCATTTGAATCTAAGAGGTTAGGTGATATATTTTTGATGATTTTAAAGTGACCATGGTAACCTCATGTAGAGTTGATAAGAAAGTTAAACCATAAGGATTTTCAAAATGGAACACTCAATAAGGGTTCAAGGGTTGTAATTTTGAAGACACCATAGTCTTAGAATTATTAAAAATCACAAGGTTTAGTATCACCTTGAATCCTATTTATTTCACCATTGTAAATAAATTTGACACATTGGCATGTGGAAGAGAGAACTTCTCTCATGCAATCCGTGGCATACCAATCAAAATGTTATAAGATAGAGTAAAATTGAAGATCATTACCTTCACTTGAATAGTGATAGGTGGAATAGTGATATGGAGACACACACAACCTAAGAGATAAATTTACCTTTAGTCATAGACTTGACACTTGTGTGTGGACTTAAGATTACATTCAAAATATCCAAGGGTTTTAATAAAATTGAGAGATGTAACATAAGTACCTAAACCATCATCAATAAAGTCATGATTGACTTTTATATCACCAATTTAGACATTGATAAATAGGGAAGGATCATTTTCATGAAGTAAAATATCATTTTAAATGATAGAAATAATGAGGAATTTTAGGGGGCGAGAAGTGTCCATTGTTTCATCAGCATGTATATACATCTCTTCGCACTATTGTAAAATGTTATCTTATGATACAAGGTGGTTTTGCATCCTACTAGGGGAGGATGAGGGATGTTCATTTCTAATATAATCTCCATAAGATGATTATAATGACATGGACAAGTATTCATAAGTTTGAGATGGGAGACTAGTAAGTTCTATGATAGGATACCATTCACCATTAACCCATAAGGGGACCATTAGAAAGAGGTTAAATTTTTTTAAGGAGGTCCTCAAAAGGAGGAGAAAAAGTTTATATGAATTTATGTTGATAATATGTGAGAGGTTTAACTGGAGGACAAGTGTGTTGATTATCTTGATAAGATGGGGTAGTTGGTATAGTTTTGGTTGGAGATAAATTTGAAGAAGTGGTAGTATAAGGTTTAGTATCTTTAGTGATGGGTAAAGAGGTTGGAGGAGTGGTAAAAATGGTATGAGAAGTGGTATCTAATGGAGGTGTTGAAATTGGTTCATTAAAAAATATAAGGTCTTCTTGACCTAACTTTATTAAATGATTTGGGGAATAATCTTGGATAACATATAAAGTGTGGGATGATTGGGGAGTGTGGATGGGATGAGAATAAATGAAGGCAAATACTCTTCACATAGTAGTCATGTTGACCACATTATATTTATGAGTTGGGTCTATAATATTGTCAAAATTATTGGTATAAGGAGTAGGCTAATAATTGTTGACTTGGTGATTTGGAATATGGTCTTTGTAGATGGCCAAATGAATATTAATTTAAATATTGAGTTTTAGTTTGTGTTTCATAGAATTTGAAGGAAATATCATAGGCTTTTTGATGTTAATGAATGATAGAAACATGGTTGAAATTGGGATCAAGGAGGAAATATATAGCTAAATTATGCAATTACCAACAAGTTTCATGAGAATGACCCCAACTAGAATGAAACCAACATAATTTATTTAGATCATACTAGGATTTCATGGGATGAGTGGGATCAAGATCTCATGGAAGAGGCCTTGGTAGATGATTTTATAACTCTGATAAGGTTAAAGTTTTATGAAAATTTTTATTACTTGTTAAAGAGAAATAAGGATTAAGGATGTAGTTAGGAGGGGAAGCTTGTTCTAGAGTCTGGTTGAGAATAATAGCTTACATATTATGAATGGTTCATTAATAATCAATGACACCATCATTATTATCATGATGTTTTTAATTTTTTATTTTCATGCAAGTTCATATATAAATTTGGGATGACTCAAATTGATTCATGAGGAAATCTTGGTTCCTATCTTAGTCAATGGCCTCTTCTAAAGTTTTTGGAGAGAGAGTCCATACCAGATACTACAACTTGGGATAGAGAGCATTGGGGAATAGATGAAATAGGTTATCATCTATGATATTATGTTCACACTTATTAGATAAGGTCTTCCACCATTTGATGAAATATTATGTGGTTTTCATCTCAAGTTGCTTACAATTAATAAAATAAGCCAAGGAATTTTCAAGCAGATCACTAGTTTGAAATTCTTGTACTAAAACATTAACTAAATATTCTAAAGTAGTGATGGAATGATATTTGAGTTGGATACACCAATATATAACATCTCTAGAGAGAGTTTTTGCTAATATCTTGGTAGTGACAAAGGTGTTTAACTTGACCCAATCTTTGTATAAATTTCTAAATGTTTTTTTGTGTAGGGTGGGATCAATTAACCCATTATAAATAATGGTAGAGGTGATATATCATATATATATATATATATATATATATATATATATATATCAATAATTTGAAGTTTAAGGAGGTTATTTTTGAAGGTGTTTGATTGTTTTCTAACAAGAAGAGGTTGAGGGATAAGATTACCATGGGAATCCTGAAGGGGAGCTGGGGGATTTTGGTTATGTGTGCCCCATAAAACATTTAGGGTGATTTTGGAGATGGATAAGGTGATTTTGAATTTGCATCATTTGGTTGGAATTATTATCTTGGAAAAAATTCATTTGGTTAAGAGTTTACAACAAAATTTAATGTGTTTGAGTGGTAGTATTTTTAGTGTGTGAAGGATTGGTAGTGGTATTAGTGGCTTGGGTACCACTATGAGTAGTATCATGTGTGTTATTAGTATCTTATACGGAATATTTAGTCAATGATTCACTAGTAGCATGATTTTCTTGGGTGAAAAAATATGTACTAGTATAAGGATGAGAAGAATCTACACTAGAGGCATGGTTATCATGGGTAGAAAATGATACACTAGTGGAAGAATTAAAAAGAGTGAGTCTTAGAAGAGGCCCACTAGATGTAAACCCAACCATGTTAGTAGAGATACTTGACATGAAGATGGAGGAAATCAAAGAAGTAGAGGTCATATTATCAGAAGGGGTCAAAAGAGAAGGAAGAAGTTCAGAGACAAAGAAGTTATTGCCCCCAAATCTATATGAGAATGTGGGGGCAGGTGAATAGGGTTACTTGGTTTGACTACTTGTCATAATATGGTAAATAGTAAAAAGATATTTTCCTTGATGTTAAGGAAATTCATTAATGAAGAAAAGCATTTATGGAGTATATTCTAATTTAGGTTGATCTTCTAAAGAGAAGAGAGGGTTGTGAACTAATGATGAATGAGGAGGGGTACCATAACTCATAATGTGAGTGGACACATGCACATTAATTTCATCTAGGGTAAGAGCCATAATATATATTATGGAAAAACCTATTGGGGTTGGTAAATCTCATCATATCTATTGAGTTAACATAGTATTGTCTTCAAATAGGAAGTTCATGATGAGGGAGAAATATTAAGGAAGAATAATATTATGAAAATTTAAAAGAGCAAAAAAGATACAGAATTAAATAAATTGACTATGTTATGTAATCTAGTAGGTAGATAAGAGTACAAAGTTATATAGGTCAACTCTATATTTCAATAAGGGGATAGAACATAATGATAAGGATACAAAATCATACATGTTGACTATGTTCTATAACTTAATTGATAGAGAAGGATACATAGTCATACAGGTCAAATATGTATCATAGTTTGGGAGATAAAGCAGGTTGAGAAGGATACATAGTCATATAGGTTGATTGTGTATTGATGATAGGGGAAAACATAGTTTGTAAGATATTGTATCAAATAGAACAATAGTGTGATAAAATAGAATTATTTTTTCAATATAACTAAAGTAATAATGAAATTAAACACATAAATAATTGCATTATTAAAAGTGATCCAATTGGGGTACATAGCACAAAACCTTGTGCCAACGCTAGTTAATGTAATTTTTTAAAATATAAAATGCAATAATCAAAGAATAAGTAATAATTTTAAAATCAAATGGTAACTAAGTGGTAATCCTAAGTGTTATTATATTATTATCAATTATCAATTTAAGTGTGATAGGAAAGTTGACTAAAAAGAGTGAACTAGAAAGCAATCTATGAATAGTTTCAAGACATTTGGGATAAAAGGGTTCTATGTTGGCAATGGTATTGACTTGATATTGGGTCTTACCCTCTTAATTCATAATCTTTTAGTGATAAGGGTGTCATGTTCTTTATGAATATATACCATTAACCATGTATTTATACTTGGCCAAAATAACAAGTCACATTCCCCCTTATTGATGAAATCCAAGTAGGTAGGCCTTGTGAAGACAAGTGATTAAATGTGTTTTGAATATTATGTAATTTTTTAGTGTGTGCAAAAGAGTAAAAGAGTGTAACTAAATAGTAATTTTAAAAACCACCTATTTAGACTATGTGAGTTACTCTAAGCATCCAAGCATGCAAATAGTTGAAAAGGAAGTGTGAATTAATTACTAGTAAATAATTGTTAATTCCTTAATGAAAAATAATATATATTTAGTTTAGGCACTGTATATAAATAGTAAAAAATAGAGTTGATTAGGTTGTTGCTATTATGTATAAGCAAATACTTTAAGAACAAAGTTGAATGGGTTGACTATGTCTCTCAGATAGAAGATAAGATATAGAACTAAGTTGATCAAGTCAACTTGGTTATAGGGTTGTAGTTTTAAAGACTGCTAACTTATGTAAACAAATTTAATAAAGTACTAAAATAATAGAGAAGTTAAAGAAAGGAGCCTTGGTGGCCTTGAAGATGGTTAGATTGAAAATTTTATGCTAAAGTGCCTCAAAAGTATATTTCAAATTCTACAAAACAAGTTGATTGGTTTGACCTAGTTCTATAAAACTTTATGTGTCAAAGAAGAATAAGATGACAAAGTTAATCTATTCAACCTAGGTTATTGATATATATGTTGGAAAAGAGAATAAGATGACAAATTTGATTTGTTAAAATATATGTACCTATGTGGGACTAAAAAAGAGTATTATGTTAACCTATTTGATCTAGTAACCTATATCTGATGAAGACCTACATAGATTGAGTAGAGTTATTTTGATGCAGCTGTGTGTTAAACATGCACACAAAATGTTAGAACTATAATAATGAATAGTTTGATACATTACTACAAATATATAAAAATATAATAAGATTATAGAAATTAAAATGTGTAATAAAACTTGAAAGGGTTAGAATCATGTTGGGTTCACCAAAATATATGCAATGAGAAATTTAGTAGATTTATAAATCAATCCTAGACCAAAAACAATATATCTTACACTTATGATTATGGATATATTATATATTTGGAGTTATGACTAATATGGATCCATTAAACCTATCCAAGGGATCTCTTACCACAAAAAATTCACTAGAGAGGGTTCCAAATCCTCCAATCAAGCAAAAATATTCAATAACCCTAAATAGGTCCTATGTTTTCACATTCACTAAACTAATAACAAGTAAAGTAATATTCTAATCTAGTGTTAACCAAAGCTTGTGGAACAAAGTGGGGGTAGTAAACAATAAAAATAAACATGCATATAATATATATACTCATGTCAATGTATATGAAATCCTAATGCATGTAAGATAAGTAAAAATGCATAGCTATATACTCTTACGAAGGAGGAAAAAAGTTAGGAATACTTACCTTTGAAGATAAACCCACCAAGCCTCAATCTCTCCCTTGACTAAGGTGATTCACAAGAGGTTGTTGTGGCATGTAAGGATGACAAATGTAAATCAACTCTATGCTACACAACCTATCAATTCATCTAAAAGACTTATCCATGAGACAACATCTATATCTCTAAATAAAGTGTGAAACCCTAATCTTGTTCCTTAAGTAGAATGGTGGATAGGTAGATGCACAATATATCTTCTTCTCTTTTCTTAGAAATGGAGAAATGGTTGTGTTTATATATGTGGAACCAACCTTAATCCTTTATGTAATTTTAGGCTGACAAAGTCGACCTAGTTGATCTAATATCATTATTGATAAAAACAAATTAGGTCATGGACTAGGTCAAGAGATGACCTAGACCCTAATAAGTCTTATTAATTAGAATATTATGTTGATGGAGACTATAATGTAATGCAAACCATCAAAAAATGTTTTAGGTTAGGGAAGGGCTAATGAATATGGTAAATGACTAGGCGAGGGTGAAAAATAATAAGTGAATCTAGGGAAATTTTTTGGGAGACAAGTGTGTAGATAACAATTGGTAATAAGAGAAAACAATCCTATGAAGCACCAATGTTATTAACACCCCTTTCTCAGTTCACCCTTTAAGATATGCACTCAAATATATTGAGACTTGATTATTTCTTTCAAGATAAAGAGTGTCAGTAATTAATAAAGTTTGAAAATATTATGTGTATATAGTTTGGCCTATGGACCCATTAAGCAAGTCACTTGAATTGTTTTTAAAAGAGCTAAAATGCTAATAAAAATGAATCAAATAATTAAACTATATTAAATTATTAACTAAATTATCCATTTACAATTAATTAATATCTAAAAATAGAAATTCAAAAATACAAAATATCAAGCTTCTTCATCATTACCTTTTATGAGTTGTTAAGCTCTCACAAATATCTCAAAATATCTAATATGAGAGCCATGCCTATTAATTGATAATCATAATTACATGACACTTTTTTAAATCAACTGGATTTATCCTCAACTTAACTAGGTCTAGTTTGAACTCATTCCATGTTTAAACTCAACCTTAATTCACTTTGGGTACGAGTTAACTTTAAGGCTATAAATACAAGGCCCTATCTGTTGATCAATAAGCTCTTTTGGTGTAAAGTTATTATGATCAAATAGATGTAATAAGCCTTTCAAGTAGTGTTACCATGCAAAATCATTAATCTAACCTACCAAACCAAGGTGCCAAGGAGAGGTGAATTAAATGGAGCTTCAATAACAAAGATTTCTTGATGCATGTACTTAATCAAGCCACTTCAACATGACATTTTAGAGATACAAGGAATGTAAAAGGATGATTTTATTTTAATTTTCTAGTTGTGTTTTCATTTTACATTTTTTACCTATGCTCTCCCCTAGTGTCTAGGATATAGGTGTTAGTGTTTAGTATGTTTATTTGAGTTTGTTTTCCTGACTAACACTATATTAATCTCCTTTCTATGGATTCCTTATTCACATGATGGCATGCCTATGGGACTTGCACCCCACAACGTTATTCCCATGGAATTTTAGGACCTATTCCTAATAATTTTCATGTCAAAATCCTAAATTTTTGGCCAAAAAAGTGGAAAGTTAAACCTAACAAACATCTTATAGGAAATCTAATTTTTAACTCTATATAGTTGTAATTTTTCTCTCTATAGTTTCAATATTGCACTGAGGAGTATAGATGTTACACTAAAAATTCATGATATTATAGTTGCATTTTTGCTTTGACAAATAGTGATATTATCCTGATAAATAGTGATATTGTCTTGATAAGTAGCATTTTTTCATGATAACTTGTGGTATTGTCTTTATAGTTGTGAATTATCTTTATGGTTGCGTACTATCTATAAATTTATGATATTATCCATAAATATATGATATTTCCTTCATAATCATGGTATTGACATCAAAATATATAGTTTTGTAGTTTAAAATAATGATATTACATCGTATAATCATAATTTTATGCTAACACATTGTTTTGCAGGAAGTTGTGGTTTTGTGCTAACTAGTTATGGTTTTAAAGGAAAGGTTGCAGTATTGATCTATGTATTTATGATTTTTCACTATGTAAAAAACATTTAAATCCTAAGAGATAGATTCCAAAAGTCACATGCTCAATTTATTTTAGATTCTAAGAAATAAGACCCCCTAAAATCTTTTACAGGACCCAAAGACCAAATAAAGATGTTTTTTGACACTCTAAAATTCAAACTCACATTTATATTTGTTGTATTAAAAATATTTTACTTGATTGATTTTTGTTTTTCAAAGTTATCTAACAACATAAAGGTGATAAAATTCATGTAGTATTTCATTTAGTTCTCTAAAAATGAACTCAAACTCTAGTTAAATGCTTATAAGATTTTTCATTTCTATGATTTTTTGTTGTGTGTTTGTTTCATAAGCTAAGTGTAGCATGTATGCTCTCCCCTGTCCCCTTTAGGGAACTTGGGTGTTAAAAAATTATTTGCTTATTACATTTATCACTTTGTTAAAAATCATGGAAGGAAATTTTCTAAGGCCCTCCCTAAAATATGAGTGATTTACGTGACCCAAAAATGACCCTCAAATCCTTCCACATTTCTTATGCATCTTGACGTGGGTGGGAGTTTATCATCTTCCCATGAGTTTTCTATGGAGGTGTTGACCTATAAATTCATCTTTTGGCATAAGTTCAACCCTAATTTAAGATATTGGCATACAAATTAAGGTTGACTTATAGGGATGCTTACTTGAACAGATAAATAAGCTTAGTTAGTAAGAGATTGCCTCAGATCATATTCTTAACTCGAACATCACACTAAACTAAGAAATTGATGGATGTAGTGGTTTTGAAAATGCTAATACCTTTTCAAAATAAGTTGATTAATTTCAATCCAAATGATGTGTTGTGACTTAGTGTTAACCAAACATATGGGACCATTTAGAATGTACCAAAATTAATAGTTTTTAGATATCCCCACTTGTTATGGATATAACATTAATGTAGGGTGAGTATCCTAAAGCTCCATGTTACCATACAAATTATTGAGAGAAGAGGGGGCCTAAAAACCTTACATTTCATGTGCATTTTAATTTTTATATTAACCACATAATTTCTTCTCAAGAGCAAGTATATAGATAAAATTTGATAGTATGAATCCACCTTATTAGGATTTATGATTAAGATTATACACTTAGGTGTTTCTATTACCTTTCCTTTTTACTTACATTATCTTGGGTCAAATTTTTTTTTTTATCATACCACATCCAAAACAAGTCATGTTTGCACATCACTCATTTTATAAAGAGGTGTTTTGTTATATTTTTGACACCATGCTTTGACTTAGTGATTTGTTAAAAACTTTTGTATGTGGGTGTACCACTTGTTTGAAAGGGGCATCATTACATTACCCATTTCATTCCATGTTTTGAGCCTTATTTCTTTTGAAACAAAACATTAGGCATACATTTAGATCATGATAACATTATTACATTACTCGTATTATTTCAAAGACTTATTGTCTTATATCTAATTACAATTTCAAAAGCACGTGTAACTTTTTGGTCTATGCCTCATATAGTTATGTCATTAATTTTGGTTTAGCTTATTGTCCATTTAAATAGATAAGCCTTATAAATTAGGTTTAAAATTGGTCTTGATAAGTTTATATTTAAACATTGACTAGTTTATGCCTATACTTCATGTAATTTTGGCTTAGACATTTATCTCTCAATTTTGGGTTGTGAGACTTAGACTAATTCCTTACTAGAATTAAAGAGTATTTTTATGCCTAGATTTGGGAAGTAGTCTATCTTATGTATGCCAAAGTCCAATGTCTTTTTCCTAAGGTCAATTTTATGTTTAAATTTGAATGCCTAGTTAGATTCCAAGTGTTTCAAATTTATTAGATTAATTATCTCACCTTTTAAATCTAGTTTGTGTCATGTCTAGATTTTGTGTCATGTTCCCAAAAGACCTAACAGTTCCCATTTATCCTATACCTAGTGTGTTTAAAATTATATCTTTTGTGTCATGTTTCTAAATGTCCTATCATTTTACATTTTGTTTTATACCTAAATGTTTTTATCCTAGCTTTGTTCCTTGTTCCCAAAGACCTAACAACCTTTTCCATTTTTAGACCTAGATTAGAGTTGTTTCAAACACTTCTTACTAAGTTTGGAATTTAAATTATCCATTCACTTGACCATTATGTGATAAATTTTATGTCAGACCTTGAGGACCTTTGAGACTAAGTTTATCATTGATCAAATTTTCGAGAACGATTCCATTCTGTGACCAATGTCAATTTCAAACCTAGACTTAGACCTAGACCTTTTCATACACCAAGACCACCTTCTTTGGGCTAATTTCCAAACCAGGCCATGTTAATTATCATATTTCATGATCACCCTTCTTTGGGAAAATTAATATACTAAGTTCACCCTTTTAATGATAATAGCACATAATCCCCTACCTATACCATTAATCCTCTTTTGATCTATGCACGTAACCAAGCTCCACAACATCTAAGGATTTCCATACTAGGACGTTGTCTTTTAGATTGCATCATCAACCAAGCTTTGCAATGCCTATACATTACCATTATAGACCCTTGTCCTTTAGTTTGTGTTAGAATCCAAATTTCATAGTGCCCAAGGATTACCATTATAGGCCCTTCTCTTTTGGCTTGCATTAGTAACCAAGCTTCACAACATTCATCCATTACCATTTTAGGCCCTTATCCTTTCGCTTTAATTAGAAACCAAACTTCATAATATTCATCCATTACCATTCTAAGCCATCATCCTTTGACTTGTGTTAGTAACCAATTTTTTTAATGCCCTTCCATTACCATTTCATGCCCTTCCAAGTATGGTAGCTTATTATCCCACAAGGTTATGAAATCATGACTAGACAAGTCACATTTACCATCCTAGACTAGTAACTAGCCTTAATTGAGACCATCATAGATGAGATTATTCACAAAGAGGTCATTATCTAACCATTGATCATCCTTCATCCATTTCCAATATTCCCCAGCTTTAGAAAACCCATGCCAGTCTTCAAGCCATAACAAATCTAGTCATTGCTTCTTTAAGATCCATTATTCAAAGACCAATAATTATCCAAAACTAATATTTTGCAACCAAGTAAAAATAAAGGCTAAAAGAACCAACCACTTCATGATGTTTTTGTTGAACAACCCATTTATGACAAGTCAACTTGTGATGACTCACCTTTTAATCCTTTTCCTTTGGTTAAGAAGTCTCACTCAAATAAGCAAGTCTTTATTGAGTCACTTATTAATGAAAATAACCACCTTTGGGAAAATCATTATCTTGACCATTGTCCTTTTTTAAATATCCCCCCTTTGACAAGATAGTCTCTATGGAATTGTCTCTTGACCTTTCCCTCCTCATTGAAAAGCCTCACTTTAACAACCTAATTTTTGTATACTCACCCCTTGATTTGTTCCCTCTATTTGAGGGACTTCATCTAGATAAGTTATTCTAATTTGAACCCTTCTTATATGAATCTATATTCCAAGATCTCATTATTCTATCATAGATCGTTACTTGTCCACTACCAAACATTATATAATACATCATTATAAAACATCCACACTCAAAAAAAAATCATAATTAGAGTTAGGTTCTATTTTTGAATAATATCAGATTTAGCATCAGAAGTAGAATCAACATTAGTCTCAACATCAAATTTAGAGTCTCTTGAATTAAATTCATATTTTGAATTATAATACATTCATGGTTATTAAAACATTGGTTACACATGCCTTGTAGATTAATTTTAATACATTTATGATCCTTCTATGATTTTTGAGGATGATTACTTCAGCATTGACACTAGTTCTTATATTATCTTCTACAAGGATTATGCAGCCTCTTCCTAATACATTATCATTCCACATGTCATTAACACCACCCAACATAACCATTATATTGGCATTACACCTCCAAAAAGTTTTGATTGGGACTAACATAATCACACTTAATTGAACTACATCTATGGTGACATATTAGTTACATAATATCAAGGGGAGCAAGACCACATTCATGTAGAAGAATAATAATCTCCTAGTGAATCTTTTTTGGAGGCACTAATGAACAGTCAAAGTATAAACTTAACATCTTCTATTAAAACCTTGTTTGAGGCAATAGATTAAAATCAATGTCAAAAGTTAACATACCTTAGTGAAACCTTCTTAGTGTTGTTATGAGACAATCAAGACAACTTCATTAGTGAAAACCTCTTTAAGGCACAAATAGTTGAGCATAATAGTTCTTCACTATTTGATGAAGATATTATAAAAGATAAATTCAATACAACTTCTAATCTAGAACATAATTAGATGGTAGCTAGTCTTAGAATAAAATAATATAAAATATTGATGGTTCTATTGAGAGCATATTCAAAAGATTTCAACCTCGCCACAATCAAAATTATGTCAAATATAGAATCAACAACATTGTGTGTACTTGGAAATCCTAATCTTCATTTTTTGTCTAGATATTTCACATACCATTATAATCAATTTACTCATTTTAGACCTATATTAAATTGCCAAATCAGACATATCAATCAATATTTATCTATATTTACCATCCTTGGCTGTACTTTCTTTCACAAAAGCTACAAAGACATCTTGTCTCAACATTTGAAGGAAATAAAATCAATGACCAAAAAAGATGGCAAAAACATTATTAAAGTCTAAACCAATAATAGGTTCCTGATAGATCAACTATTTAGAAGGGGTATGGGCTAACAATTTAAATGTTTGACCATTTTGGTTGTATAATATATTCATCAAAATGAGCATCTCCACATCAACAAGAAAAATAAAATCATATACTTTGCCTTGAAATTTGCCTTGCATTTTATATTTTCCATTCACCTTGTTTTTATTTCATACCATACCATTCACCTTACCTTCTCACTTATGGGTAACCCTATTACCATTATTGTCCTTTTGTCATAACATCATTTATCCTTGCCCTTTGCCTTGCCTTACATGCAACTTAAGCTTAGGATTCACTGAATGTCCCACTTTCATCCATGCATAATTTGTTAATGCTCATAATCATGTTGAGGCATACCTATTATCTATCTATATAGCACCCTACTTAAAGGCTTGATAGATTTATCTCTGAAACCTTCACATCTGGACTAACACTGGAATTATATAAGATGTGGGACACCTAAACTTAGATCAAACCTCTAGATTTTGGTGAGGCTAGTTCCTCTGATGTATCACTCTACACTACTTACTAAAATATTGGCTATTAAGATGAAAAGGGAGAGAATGAAACTGAAAGAGAAATCCTATTCTACTATTGGTGATACACTCATATTGCTGGTTCATCCACTATATTTGAAATTTAAAAACATTGATTAGACAAGAAAAAATTAAATATACAGCTCAAATTTACTCCTATGCATAAATATTTCATGAAGATATTTTATCAATTAATATACGATTGAGGAAAATGGTGAAATGGGCTTGATTCAAGGCACTAAACAGCTAATGTTTATCCACTATCTACTTAAACAAATGACATTAAACACTAAAAATGACCTGCATAATATCATACTAGTATCTAGGTGACATCAAGACTTGACAAGGGAGATATTTCTACCACATGCAAATCAAATCGATATTAACACACTATACTAGAGTAAATGGAAATCTAAAACAATCTTTTATTTCTCTAAAAAGGTTTACAAAACTCAAATTTTGGTAGAGTTTGGTCTTGCCAAAAGAGGGATCCCCTATAAAAATATGGCTAAAAAGCCTAAATATATAGAAAATAGAAGTAATATTTAATATTGGAGTTTAAAAAAGAAGAGGAGATTAACTAGATGTAAACTCTAGTCAATTTTTGAGTTCAAATTAATTATATATTCTTTAAATATCTTCTTCCTTCTTTATCTTACAAAAACCTTTATTTTTGGAATTAGAAAAGTGGTGGGCCCATATTGATATCAAATCAAGTCATAATGAATTAAAATAAACACCATTACTTAATAATAAATTCATTTTATAATATTAAACAAAGTCTTCAATTCGTCAAGTCTTCAAAAATTTGCATGGCCTTTACTTTTGGCATAGAATTATAGGTGGTGGGCCCATGTTGACTTGTCAACCTTAATTACATGAAAATAATTACATAATTTATAATATAAATCCATATTTAAAGTGATTTTAACTTCTTTAATGTCATTATCTTGCATGAAAAGTATGGGAGATGCATCAAACTAGTCAAACTAGTCAATCAAAGAGATGTGGACTCAAAGACTAGTCAACTTCTACTTGAACTCAACTTGAATGAAGTGTCATTTATGGATTTAATTAATAATTATAGTTTTATATAAAAAAATATATTTAATGTTTTAAACTCCATTTTAACTCTAAGATAAATATTTTAACACAAAAATTCATTTATTTGATTGATAAGATGGCTTGTTAAGCCAACTTTTGTCACTTAGAAGCTTCTTAGAATATTTAAAATAGAAAGAGATGGTTATTTATTTATTTTTAAATATTTTAAAATACCATTATATACCTTAAAATATCACACAATTGTTATAAATAACCAAAATCTTGAATCTTGCTCTTGGAGGCCTCATCTTGCTCAAGCTTGCTTTCTTATTGACTTTGTTTTGAGAGGCTTAAGTCTATGTAAAAATAAAAATCACTTTAAATTTTCCAATGGATTTAAAATTTTTATGGATTATTACTCAAATCATTATGATGATACACACTAAATTTGGAGTCAAAACTCTACCTGTAGATGCCAAAAACCTCAAATTTCCTCAAAAAATGCCCCCTTTTGCATGGAATCTATTTATGCTTGGATGCATTTTTGCATAATTTTAGAGTTAATTTCATGGTTAATAGATTTTTTACAGATAAATTAATCTTAAATTAGTTAAATAGTCTATTTAAACCTAGTTTTTTATTAAAAAAAAACCCTTAAAAATGAAAACTTTTCCTTAAACCATGCTAAAACTAGGCCCTTTTGGAAGCTTGGAAGATTTACCAAATAATGGATATTTTTGAAAATTTTATTTGGAAAAATTTATTTAAAACATAAAATAATTTCTTAAATGATGAAAAATATTCAAAAATGGAATCTTTAAAAAAAAAAAAATCTTTGTCCAACCCTACACTCTTTTTAAAAGCATGTTAATTTATATATTTGAGTAGCTATTTTTCCTTGCTCTATTAGACCATTAAATTTATGAATAATATATTAATAATTAAATTTATATATATCTTAAGTCCCAAATACTATGGAACAACTTTAAATTTCATGAAACCCTTCCTAGGTGAGGAGACATTGAGAAAAACATGTTGCCTTTCTGGTTGTAATGTTGTAAAAATTAGTTTGTCTTAAATATGATGGTACATGATCATGGAAAATACAATTAAAAAACCACATAATCAATGATAAATATATTTTATTCTAGTTTTTAAACCCAAAATTTAGATCTGCACCCTTTTCTAGCTGATTTTACCATCATCAGACCTGTAAGCAGGTCACTATGTGCAAACTAGGAGGAGTGCCTATATGAAATGGTTCTAGACATTCTCTAAATCCAAACACCATGAAACTTATGTTGAATATTTTTCATGATTTTATTCATTTTACCTTCCATTTATGTAAAAATTCCATACTGATCTATACTTCTCTTTTGAAAGTGAAGAAAATAACGTATTTTTGGCTTTTTAAAATGAATTCAACATTTCACCTCCAAGATAATGCATGATATGGATTTCCATGAATCTCTTGCATGATTATACATTAAAATTAAACTTTTCCATAATTTTTAGGTTAATTTTGGCATGTGTGGATCCAAAATAAGTCTGTTTAGCTTTAAAAATGCATCAAATTACCTTTTTAAGCCATGAAATTTTAGGATAAGGTTGAAGTTATATTTTTGAATATAACTAAAAAAATTTAGAATAATTTAATGACTTTTTTAGATAAATTTGACATTTTAAAGACCAAAAATGACTTTTTACACCAAAATATACTGGTTTGACTAGCTTGCAAAGGTTATTGATGATTTTTAGAAAATTGAATTACAGAGGTTGGAATTTGGCCTTCACAAGCCATATTACCAAAAATTTTGGTGACTCAGAAGGGTTGACCAGTAGGTAACTCACTAGTTTTCATATGAAAATGGTAAATATACTCTTTTGGTATTTTTAATACCTTTTCTATCTGGCATAATAAGATTAAAGGGAGACACAACTAATCTAAAAAGCAAAGACAACTAAATTATGAAAAAATAGGAAAACAATGAAAGGGAAGAAGATTACTACTTATGCTACTCACTTATTAACATAAAAAAAACCTATGATAACTAACCTAAAGTAATATTCTTTCCTATAGGATTAAATATAAATTTATTTGATGCACCATGGATCCTTGAAATGTATTTGTCATATTTTAATGGCATCTTCTTGCAGATAAGAGAACTTATGTGTTCATGTCTTCTAGATGATGTCATTGGGATTCCAACCTCCATTATTAGGTGCATGGATTGAATATATGGATCTAAGACCCAATAATATTCATCCCATATGCTTCTTTGTTATATCAATAATGTTACCTCTACCTCATTCATAGGCTGGTCATGATTTATCTCATTCAATGCTTGTATTGAAAAATCAACTGGTATGCTTAAATTGGTATCTTCACTATGATCCATTTGAAGAAGTGACTCCTTTAGATCTTCAACCTCTTGGTATGGATTTAAATTTTTTTATGATATTTAATTAATTTATTTTTGATAAATAGTTGTAATAATACTCTTTATAAAACATTCGTCAACCTCCACTTGGGGTAGAGATGGACTATCAAACTTTGCATAAAAACTCTCCAAGTCATCCCAAAAGCCCTCTTCATCATGATCAATTGAAAGTACATGAAATTCATTATTATTATTACCATTTGAGACATGTTGATCACATATTTTTACCTTTTAGATGGATTCATATGAAGGTTCTTGATCTACTATACTTGTTTCATCTTCATCTTCTATAGAGAATGGCATCTCATCTATCCACTCAAGTGTCCTAACTCATCTTGCTTTGGGATATATGAAATAAAATTTCCTTCCTAAAGCTCCAAAACATTGGTGGAATCCTTATATGAATGTTGATATATCTCATAATCAAAATATGCAATCTTAAGCTCTTTAATTTCATTCAAGAAATCATGGTATAACTACCACAAATGATCATTTTCTTTAGGAATATTCTCCATCTTAGCAATGGATCTATGTGAGTGTTCTTCATGGCTACCTTATAAATAAATATTTTCTCATAATCTATCTATATTAGATACTACAATCTCTTGAGAAACCTCTTTTAACTCCTCTTCTTTGGCTGCATCTTCATTATTTTTCTCATAAAGGAGAGGTTCTTTCTCAAATAGTGGCATGGTACATCCTTGAAAGTATTCATTAAAATGTGAAAGGTCTACAAAAATAACCATAGATACCTAATTTTTCTCATGAGTCTAATCTTCTTGGATCACCTTGACCTCATATTTTTGCACTTTTTCTTGAATGGATTTACATGAAGGAAAATATTTAGTATTTTAAGGAGGAAGGAATGAAGGATGAATGCCAAAAATGACTTCAAGGTTGATTTTATCATTTGGGATTAGCTTGGTCATTTTATTTGATTTCATGTTGGAAAATTGGGTTTAAGAGACACTAAAATTGAAAGCATTAAATATTGAGGCATGATTTGGATATTTTCTTGTTGAGATGGACTTGGAATTTATGGATATTGATATGGGGTAGCAAGAGGTATTGATCTTTGAGACTAAGATTGCTTATCTAATAACTCATTTTTGTAGGCTAATATCTCCTCAACAATCATTTAGCTTACCCTCTTCATTTCTTCCAAAACAACATGAAAATTTAGAGAGTTTTTGAAGGGTGGCTAATCTTGGAATGCCTATGGATAGTTTGGATGAGGATGAGATGTATATGGATCATACTATGATGGTATATAAGGATGTTGATACTAGAAGGAATGATCATAATCTGATATATAGGATACTATAAAAATATAAATGAAAGTAACTAAGTTGATGAACAATAATATGCCTTTATATTTGTACCAAAGTAGCACTGAAATTGACTTTAAAGATGAAATTATTGCAAAATTGTATTCCAATAGCTAAACTTGGGTCCCATCGGCCATGCTATAACTATTAACAGTTCATATAACACCCTTATTGAAGGCTTGATATATTTTGATATAAAACCTTCACACTTGGAATAACATTGGAATGATCTAAGTTTTGGGACACCTAAACTCAGATCAAACCTCTAGATTTTGGTGTATGCATAGATTCCATGTAAAAGGGGGCATTTTTTGAGGAAATTTGAGGTTTCTAGCATTTACGTGTGGAATTTTGACTCAAAATTTGGTGTGTAGAATAATAATGAGTTTATTAATCATAAATAGAAATTTAAATTCCATTGGAAAAGTGGATGTTATTTATATTTTTACACAAACCTAAACCTCTCAAAATACAGTCAAGAAGAAACTAAGCTTGAGCAAGATGAGGCCTCCAAGAGCAAGATTCAAGGTTTTGGTTGTTTATAACCATTATGTGAGTTTATAAGGTATATAATTGTGTTTTAAAATATTTAAAAATTAATAAAGAACAATTTATTTATATTTTTAAGATTCCAAGAAGCTTCTAAGTGACACAAGTTGGCTTAACAGGCCATCTTATCAATCAAATAAATGAATTTTGGTGTTAAAATATTTATCTTACTATCAAAATGGAGTTTAAAAAATTATATATTTGGTTTTTATGTTTAAATAATATTATTAACTCAATACACAAGTTCCACTTCATGCAAGTTGAGTTCAAGTGGAAGTTGACTAGTCTTTGAGTCCACATCTCTTTGGTTGACTAGTTTGACTAGTTTCATGCATCTTCCATGCTTTTCATGCAAGATAAGGGCATTAAATAGCTTAATATAAATTTAAATATGGATTTATATTCCAAATTATGTAATTATTTTCATGTAATTAAGGTTGACAAGTCAACATGGGCCCACCATCTCTAATTCTATGCCAAAAGTAAAGGCCATGCAAATTTTTAAAAACTTGAAGAATTGAAGACTTTGTTTAATATTATAAAATGAATTTATTATTAAGGAATGGCATGGATTTTCATGAATTATGACTTGATTTGACATTAATATGGGCTCACCACTTTTCTAATTCCAAAAATAAGGTTTCTTTCAAGATAAAGAAGGAACGAGATATTTACAGAATATTATAATTAATTTAAACTCAAAAATTGATTAGAGTTCACATCCTATTAATCTCCTCTCTATTTTCAATTCAAATCTTAGATATTTATTCTATTTACTATATATGTATCTTTTTTAGCCATATTTTGTGGAGGGGTCCCTCTTTTGGCAAGACCAAACTCTACCAAAATTTGAGTTTTGTAACATTTTCAAAGAAATAAAAGATTATTTCAGATTTCCATTTACTCTGGTATAGTGTGTTAATATAAATTTGATTTTCATATGTGGTATAAATATCTCCCTTTTCAGGTCTTGATGTCACCTAGATACTGATATGATATTATATAGGTCATGTTTACTATTTAAAGTCATTTGTTTAAGCAGATAGTGGATAAACATTGGTTGGTCAGAGCCTTAAATCAATTTTATTTCACTATTTCCCTCTAGCTTATATTAACTAATAAAACCTCTTCATGAAATATTATTCATAGGAGTCAATTGGAGTTGTCAATTCAATCTTTGCTTATCTAATCAGTGTTTTAAAATTTCAAATAGAGTGGATGAACTAGAAATATAGGTATATTACCAATAGTAGAATAGGATTTCCCTCTCAGTTTCCTTCACTCCCTTTTCATGCCAATAGTCATTAGTTTAGCAAATACTGTAGAGTGATATATCAGAGGAGCTAGCCTCACCAAAATCTAGAGGTCTGATCAGAGTTCAGGTGTCCCACATCTTAGATCATTCCAATGCTATTCAAATGGAGTTTACAAAATTATATATTTGTTTTTTATGTTTAAATAATATTATTAACTCAATCCACAAGTTCCACTTCATGCAAGTTGAGTTCAAGTGGAAGTCAACTAGTCTTTGAGTCCACATCTCTTTGGTTGACTAGTTTGACTAGTTTCATGCATCTTCCATGTTTTTCATTCAAGATAAAGACATTAAAGAATTTAAAATCAATTCAAATATGGAGTTATATTCTAAATTATGGCATTATTTTCATGCAAGTAAGGTTGACAAGTCAACATGGGCCCACCATCTCTAATTCTATGCCAAAAGTAAAGGCTATGCAAATTTTTGAAGACTTAAAGAATTGAAGACTTTGTTTAATATTATAAAAAGAATTTATTATTAAGGAATGGCATGGATTTTCATGAATTATGACTTGACTTGACATTACTATGGGCTCACCACTTTTCTAATTCCAAAAATAAAGTTTCTTTCAAGATATAAAAGGAAGGAGTTATTTAAAGAATATTATAATTAATTTGAACTCAAAAATTGATTAGAGTTCACATCCTATTAATCTCCTCTCTTTTTTTCAACTCCAATCTTAGATATTTCATATATTTTCTATATATGTAGGTTTTCTAGCCATATTTTTTGGAGGGGTCCCTCTTTTGGCAAGACCAAACTCTACCAAAATTTGAGTTTTGTAACCTTTTCAAAGAAATAAAAGATTATTTTAGATTTCCATTTACTTTGGTATAGTGTGCTAATATAAATTTGATTTTCATATGTGGTATAAATGTCTCCCTTTTCAAGTCTTGATGTCACCTAGATACTGAAATGATATTATATAGGTCATGTTTACTATTTAATGTCATTTGTTTAAGCAGATAGTGGATAAACATTAGCTGGTCAGAGCCTTAAATCAAGCTTATTTCACTATTTCCCTCTAGCTTATATTAACTAATAAAACCTCTTCATGAAATATTATTCATAGGAGTCAATTGGAGTTGTCAATTCAATCTTTGCTTATCTAATCAGTGTTTTAAAATTTCAAATAGAGTGGATGAACTAGAAATATAGGTATATTACCAATAGTAGCATAGGATTTCCCTTTCAGTTTCCTTCACTCCCTTTTCATGCCAATAGTCATTAGTTTAGCAAATAGTGTAGAGTGATATATCAGAGGAGCTAACCTCACCAAAATCTAGAGGTCTGATCTGAGTTCAGGTGTCCCACATCTAGATCATTCCAATGCTATTCAAATGGAGTTTACAAAATTCTATATTTTCTTTTTATGTTTAAATAATATTATTAACTCAATCCACAAGTTCCACTTCATGCAAGTTGAGTTCAAGTGGAAGTTGACTAGTCTTTGAGTCCACATCTCTTTGGTTGACTAGTTTGACTAGTTCCATGCATCTTCCATGTTTTTCATGCAAGATAAAGACATTAAAGAATTTAAAATCAATTTAAATATGGAGTTATATTCTAAATTATGGCATTATTTTCATGCAAGTAAGGTTGACAAGTCAACATGGGCCCACCATCTCTAATTCTATCCCAAAATTAAAGGCTATGCAAATTTTTGAAGACTTAAAGAATTGAAGACTTTGTTTAATATTATAAAAAAAAAATATTATTAAGGAATGGCATGGATTTTCATGAATTATGACTTGACTTGACAATACTATGGGCTCACCACTTTTCTAATTCCAAAAATAAAATTTCTTTCAAGATATAGAAGGAAGGAGATATTTAAAGAATATTATAATTAATTTGAACTCAAAAATTGATTAGAGTTCACATCCTATTAATCTCCTCTCTTTTTTCCAACTCCAATCTTAGATATTTCATATATTTTCTATATATGTAGGTTTTTTAGCCATATTTTTTGGAGGGGTCCCTCTTTTGGCAAGACCAAACTCTACCAAAATTTGAGTTTTGTAACCTTTTCAAAGAAATAAAAGATTATTTTAGATTTCCATTTACTCTAGTATAGTGTGTTAATATTAATTTGATTTGCATATGTGGTATAAATATCTCACTTGTCAAGTCTTGATGTCACCTAGATACTGATATGATATTATATAGGTCATGTTTACTATTTAATGTCATTTGTTTAAGTAGATAGTGGATAAACATTGGCTGGTTAAGGCCTCGAATCAAGCTTATTTCACTATTTCCCTCTAGCTTATATTAACTAATAAAACCTCTTCATGAAATATTATTCATATGAGTCAATTGGAGTTGTTGATTCAATCTTTGCTTATCTAATCAGTGTTTTAGAAGTTTAAATAGAGTGGATGAACTAGAAATATAGGTGTATTACCAATAGTAGAATAGGATTTCCCTTTTAGTTTCCTTCTCTCCCTTTTCATCCCAATAGTCATTAGTTTAGAAAATAATGTAGAGTGATATATTAGAGGATCTAGCCTCACCAAAATCTAGAGGTCTAATATGAGTTTAGGTGTCCCACATCTTAGATCATTCCAATGCCATTAAAATGGAGTTTACAAAATTCTATATTTATTTTTTTATGTTTAAATAATATTATTAACTCAATCCACAAGTTCCACTTCATGTAAGTTGAGTTCAAGTGGAAGTTGACTAGTATTTGAGTCCAAATCTCTTTGGTTGACTAGTTTGACTAGTTTCATGAATCTTCCATGCTTTTCATACAAGATAAGGACATTAAAGAACTTAAAATCAGTTTAAATATGGAGTTATATTCCAAATTATGGCATTATTTTCATGAAAGTAATGTTGACAAGTCAACATGGGCCCACCATCTCTAATTCTATGCCAAAAGTAAAGGCCATGCAAATTTTTGAAGACTTGAAGAATTGAAGACTTTGTTTAATATTATAAAATGAATTTATTATTAAGTAATGGCATGGATTTTGAATTTATTTGACTTTAATATGGGCTCACCACTTTTATAATTCTAAAAATAATGTTTTTTTCAAGATAAAGAAGGAAGGAGATATTTAAACAATATTATAATTAATTTGAACTCAAAAAATGATTAGAGTTCACATCCTATTAATCTACTCTTTTTTTTTCAAGTCCAATCTTACATATTTCTTTTATTTTCTATATATGTAGGTTTTTATCCATATTTGTGGAGGGGTCCCTCTTTTGGCAAGACCAAACTCTACCAAAATTTGAGTTTTGTAACCTTTTCAAAGAAATAAAAGATTATTTGAGATTTCCATTTACTCTAGTATAGTGTGTTAATATCAATTTGATTTGCATATGTGGTATAAATATCTCCCTTGTCAAGTCTTGATGTCACCTAGATACTAATATGATATTATATAGGTCATGTTTACTATTTAATATCATTTGTTTAAGCAAATTGATGCAGGGGCATCACTTGAAGAGCTAGTTGCTTTATTTTCCCTCCATTTTTTTGTTTTTGCATTTTGAAAATTTATTTTTTTCTTAATATTTTTTTAAGCCTGCAAAAACACAGCCTGTAGGGTGAGTAGTTAGTTGTTTAGGAATTTCCTTATCTTAGAAGACTATTTTTGTGCATTTTAGGCAGATTGTTGCGCCCAACCCAGGTTTAAACAATTTGCTATGTAAGAACAAAAGCTTTTTGTATGCATTTGGATGTGTTAGTGTTAAAAAAAAATAGGGGATATGGTTCAAAGAAAGGGAAGAAGAAGGCACAGGAGAAGAGGATCTACAGACAAGCTTTGATGTATAACTTCTTATTTTATTAATAAAAATGGGTATTAGGTTGTTTGTCAGAGATCATTAGTTGCCTTTTTGCGTTGATACACATATATGTGTATGAATTGTGACCGGGTCACTATAAAACCATGATAATGACGCCTAGATTGTTGAAAAACTGTTGCTGGGCCGCTTCAATATATGCCTATATTTGTATGAAATATTGCTGGGCTGCTTAAATTTCTTGACTGGGTCGTGTATTTGTGCTGGGACGTGTTCAATGTATTGAAAGTTGATTCATGTTAATAGTGTGGCATAAAAATCAAGTGATGTGGCATACAACATAGGCTCGGTCTTGGTAAGTATTTCTTGTATAAGCTTTGCATTCCAGTTATATGTATGAATGCATGTAGCCAGGTTCACACTAGCAAAGTTGATATTCTTGTGCTATCAATACTACTCTGCCACTGACTGTATAATGGTGCACTTGGGAGAATGTGAAGAATATAAAGTTTAGTCCTGCCACAATTGTTTGATTTTAACATTGGTCATTTTATAATTGATGCTGGGTGATGAATTAAACAATGATCCTTTTTCTTATCCTGGTCTTCTGAAGTTAAGTGATGGCCTCATAGTTTTATCAAAATAAAATTTATACTAGGTGTTCAAATATAGTGAATGATTTTTTCTAGAGTGAATTGAAATGGAATCCAGCAGCTATTTGTAAGACTTTTAAGAATACTGTCCAGATTACTTAAGCTATGAACTCTGTCAAGACATATGTTTTATGTCTCCCATTTGAAGTTTTTCTGTTCATAGTTTTAAAGATTACTAAAGTGTGAAGAGTGTTAGTTTACATCATTTGGTATTAGAGCACAAGGGATTGTGCACAATCTAAAGATCCAAGTCAAAGGAGAAGAAGAACATGATTTGTGAAGAAGAGACAAGATGGCTATGAGAATCAGGAATAGAGGTAGAGCTGGAGGAAGAAGACCATACCAAGGATATCAAAGAGGAAGAGGAAGATTCATGGGCAAATGCTTTAAATGCAACAAGTATGCAGGACATAGGGCATATGAGTGTCCAGAGAACCCTTCTACCAGCCATGAGAGAGGTGTACATGTGACTGAAGGTGAAAAACAAAATGCAAAAGTTACAATAGCTTATGAAGATACTCCAGAAGAAGGTGAGTCTCTTTTGATGAAAAGAATTCTATTAAAGCCAAATAAAGAAGTTGTAGAACCACCCCAAAGGAAAACTTTATCTAGAACCACATGTAAGAGTAAGGGGAAATGTTGTAAGGTCATTATTGACAGCGGAAGTACTGACAATCTTATGTCAACTAAGATGGTGGAGAAACTAGGCTTGAAGAAGGAGGTACATCCTACACCTTATCAAGTCTCTTGGCTACAAAAAGGACACAAACTTCTGGTAAGTGAACAATGCAAAGTATATATTCAGATAGGAACATATAAGGATCAGATTTTATGTGATGTCATGCCCATGGATGTATGTCATATCTTGCTTGGAAGGCCTTGGAAATTTGACAGGAAGGCCATACATGATGGAAGGCAGAATACATACATGTTTGAAAAGGATGGGATCAAGCATACACTTACACCATTGAAAGAAGAGGCTGCTGCTATTGTTGGATAGAATTCTAAAGTTTTGATAGTAAGTGGCAAAGAGTTTCTACATCAAATGAAGAAAGAAGAGGTAAACTTTGCTGTAATTGGTAAGCCAAGGAGTGTAGTCACTAGTACTAAGTTGATTGATTTGCCATTAGAGATTCAAGATATGTTGAATAAATACATTGACATTCTGGTAGATGATTTACCTGATGAGTTACCACCATTGAGAAGTATTAGCCATCACATAGACTTTATTTTAGGAGCAAATCTTCCAAACAAGGCTACCTACAGATTGACACCAAAGGAGAATGAAGAGATCAAACATCAAGCTCAATAATTGTTAGATAAGAGATTGGTAAGAGAAAGTTTAAGTCCTTGTGCTGTCCCTATAGTGTTGAGTCCTAAAAAGGATGGGAGTTGGAAAATGTGTACAGACTCCAGATCAATCAACAAGATTACTATCAGGTATAGATTTCCATTGCCAAGAAATGATGATTTACTTGATTGTTTAAGTGGAGCTACATATTTCTCTAAGATAGATTTGAAAAGTGGTTACCATCAAATTAGGATAAGAGAAGGGGATGAATGGAAAACAGCCTTCAAGACTAATGATGGACTCTATGAGTGGTTAGTTATGCCATTTGGACTAACCAAGGCACCAAGCACCTTCATGAGGCTGATGAATGAAGTGCTGAAGGAGTTCACTGGTAAGTTTGTGATAGTGTATTTGGATGATATTTTGGTGTTTAGTCAAACTAAAGAAGATCATTTGAAACATTTTAGGATGGTGTTGAGTAAACTACATAAGGAGAAGTTGCTAATCAATGTCAAAAAGTGCAGTTTTCTGAAAATAGAATTGATATATTTGGGATTTGTGATTTCAAAAGAAGGATTGAAGATGGATAAGGAAAATATTAAAGCCATACTTGAGTGGCCTACACCCAGGAGCACATATGAGGTAAGAAGCTTTCACGGTTTGGCTAGCTTCTATAGGAAATTCATAAGAAATTTTAGTGGAATTATTGCTCCAATGATAGATACAATCAAGGGTGATAAAAGAAGTTTTTGTTGGACTGAGGCTGCTGATAAAAGTTTCAAATTGTTGAAAAAGAAGGTAACTAAAGAGCCAATCTTGACCTTGCTTGATTTTAATAAGCTTTTTCAAGTAGAATGTGATGCTAGTGGAACTGCAATAGGCGCTATTTTAAGTCAAGATGGGAAGCCTATAACATACTTTAGTGAGAAGTTAAGTGATGCTAAGAAGAAATATTCAGCTTATGATCAAGAGTTCTATGCTCTTGTACAAGCTTTGAAGAAGTGGAGGCACTATCTTTTGCCTAAAGAATTTGTTTTATTCACTGACAATTATGCTTTACAGTTCATTAGCAATCAGAATAAGTTGAATCAAAAGCATGTCAAATGGATTGAATTTTTACAAAATTTCAAGTTCACTATTAAGCATAAGAAAGGACAATCTAATAAGGTTGCAGATGCCTTAAGCAGGAGAAATCTGATCATACAAGAGTCTCAAGTAAGCATTATGGCATTTGAAGATTTGAAGGAGCTATATAAGGAAGATCCAGACTTCAAGGAACCATATGAAGCTTACATGAATACAGTGGGGGTTGATAGAAGTCCTTGGATAGATTTCATGGTCCAAGAGGGTCTGTTGTTCAGAGGTAGCTAGATTTGCATTCCCAAGAGTTCCATAAGGGAGAATTTGTTGAAGGAAAAACATAGTGGCAGCTTATCAGGACATTTTGGGTAGAACAAGACATTAGCACAATTGAGTGCTCACTACTATTGGCTAGGTATGAGTAATGATGTTAAGAAATTTTTTGAAAGATGTAAAATATGCCAATATGCCAAGGGAAGCAGTCAAAACACAGGTTTGTACCAGCCACTACCCATTCTAATTAGGCCTTGGGATTCAATAAGCATGGATTTTATACTTGGTTTGCCAAGAACTCAAAAAGGCCATGATTCCATATTTGTTATGGTAGATAGGTTTTCAAAGATGTCTCACTTTATTCCATGTTTCAAAACAAGTGATGCTACTCACATAGCTAATCTATTCTTCCAGAATATTGCTAGATTGCATGGATTGCCTAGAAGTATTATTTCTAACAGGGACACCAAATTTGTTGGACATTTTTGTAGAACCTTATGGAAGAAATTGGGAACACAACTAAGTTTTAGTTCAGCCTATCATCCTCAAACGGATGGCCAAATAGAGGTTGTCAATAGCAGCTTGGGCAACATCTTGAGAACCCTGGTAAGTATGCATCCGAAACAATGGGATCTTGCACTTGCACAAGCTGAATTTGCCTATAATGATTCTCCTAACAGAAGTATAAGATTGAGCCCATTTCAAATTATGTATGGAATGCATCTAATAGGTGTGTATGAGTTAAGAAATCTAAGCAGCATGGAGACAAGGAGTGTTGATGCAGAAGAATTTGCCAATGCCATGCAAAATTTTCATGAATAGGTAAAGAAGAAACTTGAAGAAAACACCATCAAGTACAAGCTAAGGGTAGATCAAAAGAGAAGAGAGGTCAGTTTCAATATTGGAGACCTTGTTCTTGCTCATCTCAGAAAAGAGAGGTTTCCAAAGAAATAATACATCAAGCTGAAGGTAAAGAAAATAGGACCATGCAAGGTAATAAGGAAGTTTTCAAATAATGCATATGAAATAGAACTTCCAAAAGGGATTGGAATCTCTCCAATTTTTAATATTGCAGATTTATATCCATACAAGGATGAAGGACAACCAGACCAAGAAATTGAAATGGAGGTGGATGAAGTTATCCAATGGGAGCAGCAACTACCAAAGGAAGTGCCAAAAGAAATTGAGAGTATTTTAGAGAAGAAAGTAGTTAAAAAGACAAGAAACAAAGAATACTTCCAATATCTAACTAAGTGGAAGAATCTACCAGCTAAAGATGCAACATGGTTGACTGCAGATGATATCCTTAAGCTGGGCACAAGTATAGACGAAGTGATGCATAAAAACAACAAGTGAAGAACACTTCTTCTGCTGGTTGGAAGAATGATGTAGGAGCATCACTTGAAGAGCTAGTTGCTTTATTTTCCCTCCATTTTTTGTTTTTGAATTTTGAAAATTTATTTTTTTATTAATATTTTTTTAAGCCTACAAAAACACAGCCTGTAGGGTGAGTAGTTAGTTGTTTAGGAATTTCCTTATCTTAGAAGACTATTTTTGTGCATTTTAGGCAGATTGTTGCGCCCAGCCCAGGTTTAAACAATTTGCTATGTTAAGAACAAAAACTTTTTGTATGCATTTGGATGTGTTTGTGTTAAAAAAAAATAGGGGATATGGTTCGAAGAAGGGGAAGAAGAAGGCACATGAGAAGAGGATCTACAGACAAGCTCTGATGTATAACTTCCTATTTTATTAATAAAAATGGGTATTAGATTGTTTGGCAGAGATCATTAGCTGCCTTTTTGCATTGATACACATATATGTGTATGAATTGTTACCGGGTCACTATAAAACCATGATAATGATGCCCAGATTGTTGAAAAATTGTTGCTGGGCCGCTTCAATATATGCCTATATTTGTATGAAATGTTGCTGGGCCGCTTAAATTTCCTGACTGGGTCATGTATTTGTGCTGGGATGTGTTCAATGTATTGAAAGCTGATTCATGTTAATAGTGTGGCATAAAAATCAAGTGATGTGGCATACAACATAGGCTTGGTCTTGGTAAGTATTTCTTGTATAAGCTTTGCATTCCAGTTATATGTATGAATGCATGTAGCCAGGTTCACACTAGCAAAGTAGATATTCTTATGCTATCAATACTACTCTGCCACTAACTGTATAATGGTGCACTTGGGAGAATGTGAAGAATATAAAGTTTAGTCCTGCCACAATTGTTTGATTTTAACATTGGTCATTTTATAATTGATGCTGGGTGATGAGTTAAACAATGATCCTTTTTCTTATCCTGGTCTTCTGAAGTTAAGTGACGGCCTCATAGTTTTATCAAAATAAAAGTTATACTAGGTGTTCAAATATAGTGAATGATTTTTTCTAGAGTGAATTGAAATGGAATCCAGCAACTATTTGTAAGACTTTTAAGAATACTATCCAGATTACTTAAGCTACGAACTCTGTCAAGACATATGTTTTATGTCTCCCATTTGAAGTTTTTTTGTTCATAGTTTTAAAGATTACTAAAGTGTGAAGAGTGTCAGTTTACATCATAGATAGTGGATAAACATTGGCTTGTCAGAGCCTTGAATCAAGCTTATTTCACTATTTCCCTCTAGCTTATATTAACCAATAAAACATCTTCATGAAATATTATTCATAGGAGTCAATTGGAGTTGTCGATTCAATCTTTGCTTATCTAGTCAGTGTTTTAGAAGTTCAAATAGAGTAGATGAACTAAAAATATAAGTGTATTACCAATAGTAGAATAGGATTTCCCTTTTAGTTTCCTTATCCCCCTTTTCATCCCAATAGTCATTAGTTTAGCAAATAGTACAGAGTGATATATTAGAGGAGCTAGCCTCACCAAAACCTAGAGATCTAATTTGAGTTTAGGTGTCCCACATCTTAGATAATTCCAATGCTATTAAAATGGAGTTTACAAAATTATATATTTGTTTTTATGTTTAAAAAATACTATTAACTCAATCCACAAGTTCCACTTCATGCAAGTTGAGTTCAAGTGGAAGTTGACTAGTTTCATGCATCTTCCATGCTTTTCATGTAAGATAAAGACATTAAAAAACTTAAAATAAATTTAAATATGGATTTATATTCCAAATTATGGCATTATTTTAATGTAAGTAAGGTTGACAAATCAACATGGGCCCACCATCTATAATTCTATGTCAAAAGTAAAGGCCATGCAAATTTTTGAAGACTTGAAGAATTGAAGACTTTGTTTAATATTATAAAATGAATTTATTATTAAGGAATGGCATGTATTTTCATGAATTATGACTTGATTTGACTTTACTATGGGCTCACCACTTTTCTAATTCCAAAACTAAGGTTTTTATCAAGATAAAGAAGGAAGGAGATATTTAAAGAATATTATAATTAATTTAAACTCAAAAATTGATTAGAGTTCACATCCTATTAATCTCCTCTCTTTTTTTCAACTTTAATCTTAGATATTTATTCTTATTTTTATATATGTAGGTTTTTTAGCCATATTTTGTGGAGGGGTCCCTCTTTTGGCAAGACCAAACTCTACCAAAATTTGAGTTTTGTAACATTTTCAAATAAATAAAAGATTATTTCAAATTTCCATTTACTCTGGTATAGTGTGTTAATAGCAATTTGATTTGCATATGTGGTATAAATATCTCCCTTGTCAAGTCTTGATGTCACGTAGATACTGATATGATATTATATAGGTCATTTTTACTATTTAATGTCATTTGTTTAAGTAGATAGTGAATAAACATTGGTTGGTTAGAGCCTTGAATCAAGCTTATTTCACTATTTCCCTCTAGCTTATATTAACTAATAAAACCTCTTCATGAAATATTATTCGTAGGAGTCAATTGGAGTTGTCGATTCAATCTTTGCTTATCTAATCAGTGTTTTAGAAGTTCAAATAGAGTGGATGAACTAGAAATATAGGTTTATTACCAATAGTAGAATAAGATTTCCCTTTTATTTTATTTCTCTCCCTTTTCATCCCAATAGTCATTATTTTAGAAAATAGTGCAGAGTAATATATTAGAGGAGCTAACCTCACTAAACTCTAGAGGTCTAATCCAAGTTTAGGTGTCCCACATCTTAGATCATTCCAATGCTAGTCAAATGGAGTTTAAAAAATTCTATATATTTTTTTATATTTAAATAATATTATTAACTTAATCCACAAGTTCCACTTCATGCAAGTTGAGTTCAAGTGGAAGTTGACTAGTCTTTGAGTCAACATCTCTTTGGTTGACTAGTTTGACTAGTTTCATGCATCTTCCATGCTTTTCATGCAAGATAAAGACATTAAAGAACTTAAAATCAATTTAAATATGGAGTTATATTCTAAATTATGGCATTATTTTCATGCAAGTAAAATTGACAAATCAACATGGGCCCACCATCTCTAATTCTATGCCAAAAGTAAAGGCCATGCAAATTTTTAAAGACTTGAAGAATTGACGACTTTGTTTAATATTATAAAATGAATTTATTATTAAGGAATGGCATGGATTTTCATGAATTATGACTTTATTTTACATTACTATGGGCTCACCACTTTTCTAATTACAAAAATAAGGTTTCTTTTAAGATAAAGAGGGAAGGAGATATTTAAAGAATATAATAATTAATTTGAACTCAAAAATTGATTAGAGTTCACATCCTATTAATCTCCTCTCTTTTTTTCAACTCCAATATTAGATATTTTTTCTATTTTCTATATATGTAGGTTTTCTAGCCATATTTTTTGGAGGGTTCTCTCTTTTGGCAAGACCAAACTCTGCCAAAATTTGAGTTTTGTAACCTTTTCAAAGAAATAAAAGATTATTTCAGATTTCCATTTACTTTGGTATAGTGTATTAATATCAATTTGATTTGCATATGCGGTATAAATATCTCCCTTGTCAAGTCTTGATGTCACCTATATACTGATAGGATATTATATAGGTCATGTTTACTATTTAATGTCATTTGTTTAAGTAGATAGTGGATAAACATTAGCTGGTCAGAGCCTTAAATCAAGCTTATTTCACTATTTCCCTCTAGCTTATATTAACTAATAAAACCTCTTCATGAAATATTATTCATAAGAGTCAATTGGAGTTTTCGATTCAATCTTTACTTATCTAATCAGTGTTTTAGAAGTTCAAATAGAGTGGATGAACTAGAAATATAGGTGTATTACCAATAGTAGAATAGGATTTCCCTTTCAATTTCCTTCTCTCCCTTTCCATCCCAATAGTCATTAGTTTATCAAATAATGCATTGTGATATATTAGAGGAGCTATCCTCAACAAAATATAGAGGTCTGATCTGAGTTCAGGTGTCCCACATCTTAGATAATTCCAATGTTAATCTAGGTGTGAAAATTTTAGAGCTAAATCTATCAAGCCTTCAAGTAAGGTGCTATCTAGATAGTTAACAATACCTATTTGGGGTATTATGCTGATGCAATAATAACCTCTCATAAATTCATCTTCGATCACCTTACAACCTTACAACTAGTAGTTTGGCCTATGGATCTATTAGGTGGGGTTATTGAACAATTCTTAAAAAAGCTAAAATGTTAATCAAAATGAATCAACTAATTAAACCAGATTAAATGATAAACTAAATTATTCATTTTCAATTAATGAATATCTAAAAATGGAAATTTAATATTTCAAAATTTCAAGCTTCTTTATCACTACCTTTTGTGAGTTGTCAAGGTCTCATAAATATCTCAAAATATCTAATTTGAGAGCGATGTCTATTAATTGAAAATCATAATTACATTACACCTTTTTAACTTAATTAGAGTTAACCTCAACTCACCTAAGGTTAGTTTGAACTAATTCCATATTTTAAACTCAACCTTAACTCACCTTGGGTGAGAGTTAACTTTGGAGGTTATAAATGCAAGGCCCTACCTATTGATCAACAAGCTCTTTTGATGTAAATTTATTATTCTCAAATATATGAAAGAGGACTTTAAATTATTGTTACCATGCCAAAATAAGAATGAATCAAGAATAAGAATGAAATTAACCTATGAATGAGATTAATCCAATTGAGATAATGCTTTCCCAAAGGTGGTTATAATTAGTAACAAAGGTTGAGACACTGATTTTACCAAAGGTGGTTATAATTAGTGGCATAGGCATACATATGAGTCAAACTAATGATTTTCCCATAGGTGGTTATAATCATTAAAATGGCTTGGATTTAATAATGATTTTTGGCTGTACCCTAGTAAGGAAAATTAGTAAGCATAATTCAAGGATATAACCTATCATACAGATTAAATATGAGTGAGTGAAAATGTAGATGTGATGGTCTAATAATGAAAGAATCCATAAAAAATGAGACATATGAGGATGCACAAAATGATGAAAGAGATAATTGGAAGAATATAGATCATTGAGCTAATTGAAGATATGTCATGTATCTAAGTGATACCTATATATTATAAATAGACCTCAAGCCCATGTAGTTCACCTAGAAGTGGGAGAAAATGGAATGAATAATTGAATAGGATAATAAGGATTAATCAATGTGAATGATTTAGTTATATCTAAAAATGCATAATTGCTCATACTTATTAGTATTAATACAACCAAAATGGGAAATGGGAAAATTTTATTAAGGAGGGTGGGAGTATTTACCAAGGTGAACTAGGAAATTTTTTTATGGCACCATTACTTGTAATATCAATTAAACTTATTTTTTATATAACATGTGATGATATAAATCATGATATAGAACACCATGATGAACTTACCATAATGTGCATAAGGACTGACTCTCGATCCAATAAAAATTAAAAAAATGCATCAATGATAAAAATCATGATGACAATATTGATGTATGAATATGGATGGAATTAAGTAATGCACAAGGAATCACCCAATGAAAATAGATATACTAAGTCAAGGCACAATAATTAAAGAAAATAAAAAGGAAACAAATAAACCCTAATAAATAAAATAGATAGAAAGCTTGAATTAAAAGCAATAAAAAACATTAAGTCATCAACCAAGTCAATATCTACATGCGAAAGTTCAAAGGAATGATAAATGGGTGGTGCTCCAAGCAAAGATACATGAAAAAGGAAGGTCACACCTCCAATGGTATTTGAATGGATTAGAAATAAAAATGTATTTTCCCCATTAGGTTGGATTAAGGATGACTGACTAGGTTTAAATAAGATAAATGTTTTTGGGTTTTAATGCTATAAATCTCTATAGGAGATGGGAAGCCAATTTTGTAATTTTTAGGATTTTGAAATGTTCTAAATGTTTTTGGAATTTTCTAAGTGTATCAACTCTATAGATAATTATGAGAGATGAATCAGTCCAACTCACAATATAATGAGAGTGTGTCTTAGGTTACTCTAAAAGTAGTGAGAGAATTTAGACTTAAAAATTCTCATAAAATAGTGAGTGTGGGGAAAAGGGTGACTAAGCTAACCTTAACATAAATCAAGTGCTATATATATAGTCCTAATAGGACCTCAATTCACTATAGTTTAGCCTTATAATGGAGGATTTTACTAGGTATTAATAATTTTGTGAATTAGTCAAATGGCACATTATAAAATTATAAATGGTAAGGTGATGTGGCAATGCATGGTAAAGATGTTGATCCTAATTTTCCCAAAGATAGTTATTATTAGAAAATAATGGCATAGGTCAATGATACTAATGTACCCAAAAGTGGTTATAATTACTAGCACAGAGTGGGACAATGATTTTCCCAAAGGAAGTTATAATCAGTAACACTTAGAATGAAATGAAATAAAACATGAAGTATGTAAGTACCAAAATACTATCATACTAGGCCAAGATACTACCTCTTTTTATAATACTGAATCAACTATTGAAGTGAGATCTGAATCCAACCTCTAAAGGTGCCCAAATAATCAATAAAACCAAGGTCAAAAGGGTTATGTAGTATGGGTAAAAATAAGTTTTGTCAATAGTGAATGTATGGTAGGATGGCAAGGTAAGGTAAAGGGCAAGGCAAGATGATGTTATGAAGAAGGGGATATAATGGTAATAGGGTTACCCCTAAGTGACAAGGTAAAGTGAATGGTAGGGTATGAAATAATGAAAAGGTGAATGGCTAATGGAAAAGGTAAGGTAAATGGAAATATAAAGTATATGATTATGTTATTATTGTTGATGTGGAGATGCACATCCTTATCAGCATATGATATAGCTAAAAGGGTAAAATGTTTAAATTGCTAACCCACACCCTTTCTTAATTGGTTTGGACTTTTAAAATGTTGTGATTTTCATTGGTTTTTGATTTTTTTTCCTTAAAACATTAAGACAAGATGTATTTGTAGATTTTATACATGAAAGTGTAACCAATGATGGTAAATATGGATAAATATTAGCTGATAGGTCCAATTTGGCAATATAATATAGGTTTTGAATGAATAAATGGATTATAATGGTATGTATAATCCTCAAGAAATAAATGAAGATTAGGATTTTCAAGCACACCCAATGTTGTTGATTCCAAATTTGATATAATTTTGGTTGTGGTGGGGCCTAAGAATTTTAAATATTCACTTAATAAGACCATCCAAAATTTCTATTATTTGAACCTAGTAATAGCTACCATCTAATTATGATGTAGATTGGAAGTTGTATTGATGTTGTCTTTGATAATATCTTCATCAAGTAGAGAACAACTATTTTGATCAGCTATTGGTGCCTCAAAGAATTTTTCACCAATGAAGTTGTCTTTATTCACCCATAACACCTCTAAGAAGGTTTCACTAAGGAAAATTGACTTTTAAATATGATTGTCATCTAACATCTCAAACAAGATTTCACTAAAGGATTCCAAGTTTGGAATTTGGTTGTCATTTAGGGCCTCTAAAAATGTTTCACTAAGAGATTATTATTATTATGCATGAATGTGGTAATGGTCCTCCTGATATTATGCAACTAATATTTCACCATAGATTTATTTCAATAAGGTGTGATTTTATCGATCCCAATCAACACTTTTGTAAGGTGTAATGTTAATATAATGGCTATGTTTTGTTGTGTTAATGGCATTTGGAATGGTAATTTATTGGGAAGAGGCATCATAATACTCACAGAAGATATTAGGACAACTTGTGTAGATGCTGAAGTAACATCCTTAAAAACCATAGAAGGATCATAAATGTATTCAAATTGATCTATAAGGCATGTGTAACAAATTTTTTAATAGCCCACTAATGTATTCTAATTATAAAGTCTTGTATATTCAAGGGACAATGAATCTGATGTTGAGACTAACATTGATTCCACTTCTAATGCTAAATCTGATATCAATTGAAAAATAAAACCTAGATCTAATTATATCTTTTCTTTGATTTTGGATGTTGGTACAATTATGTCTTTTTGAATTTTTGGTAGTATAAAAGTAACATCCTTTAATGACATAATCTGATATTCAAAAATAGATTCATCTAAGAAGGGTTCATTATAGACTGGCTCATCTAGGTGAAGCCTCTAATAGAAACACTAACTTGTCAAAGTGAGGATTTTTAATGAGGGTGACAAGGTCAAGATACAACCACATAGAGACTAGATTATCAAAGGTGGGATCTTTAAAAAAATTACAATGATCAATATAATTATTTTCCTAAATGAAGTTATAATCATTAAGAAGTGACTCAACAAAGACTGGCTTGTTTGAGGGAGACTTCTCAGCCAAAGGGAAAGGATCAAAAGATGATTCATCATAGGTTGACTTATCACAAATGGGTGGTTTAAAAAACATCATGAATTGGTTGGTTATCTTGGTGTTTCTTTTCACTTGGTTGAAAAATATTAGTTTTAGACTAGTCTTTAAATGAAGGCTCTTGAATAGGTAATGGTTAGTTCTGTTGTGGCTCAAAGAATGGCATGGGTTTCATAAAGTGGGGGAAGGTTAGAGATGGATAAAGAATGGTTAATGGTTTGATAATGACTTATTTTTTAATAATCTCATCTATGATGGGATTAATAAAGGTTGGTTATTGATCTATGATAGCAACTATGACCCACCTAGTCATAATTACATAACCTTGTTGGGATAAAAAGCTACCATATTTGGAAGGACCTGAAATGGCAATGAAAGGGAATTACAAATATTGGTTTATAACACAAGCCAAAGGATGAGGGAATAAAATTTTAAAGGATGGACATTTCAAAGCTTCACTATTAATTCAAGCCAAAGGATGAGGGATTGAAATTGTAATGGATGGAATTTGTGAAGATTAGTTGGTAATGCAAGCTAAAGGACAAGGGCTTGGAATGGTAATCCTTGGGTGTTGTGAAGTTTGGTTGTTAACACATGCCAAAGGATTAGGGCATGGAATTGTAATGTATGGGTGTTGTGAATCTTGGTGCTAATGCAATCCAAAGGATGAGGTCCTAATATGGTAAATATTTAGATGTTGTGGAGGTTAGTTTCTCACACAAACCAAAGGAGGATTAATGGTATAGGTAGGGGATCAGGTACCATTACCATTAAAGGGGAAAAATTGGAACATCAATTGTCCCAAATAAGGGTGAATGTGACATATGATAATTAACATAAATAGGTTTGTAAATTAGCCCAAAGATGTTGGTCTCACTCTATGAAAATGGTCTTGGTCTAAGTCTAGTTTTAAAAGCGATATTGGTCTAGGAGTGGGTCTAGGAATGGAACTATTCTCCAAAATTTGATCAATGATAAACTTAGTCTAAAATTTCCTCAAGGTTTAACATTAAATTTATCACTTAAATGGTCAATTTAATGGATGAATTCAAATTCTAAACCTAGTAAGAAGTGTTTCAAACAATTCTAATCTAGGTCTAAAAATGAAAAAGGTTGATAGGTCTTTGGGAACAAGGCACAAATCTAGGATCAAAACAATTAGGTCTAAAATAGAAGGTAAGATGCTAGGAATTTTAAAAACACAACACAAAATATAGACTTTGAAATGTAGTAGGTCTAAGATAAATGGGAATTTCTAGGTCTTTTCAGAACATGACATAAAAGCTAGACCTAGCACAAACTAGATTTAAAAGGCAAAATAATTAATTTAACAAATTTGAAACACTTGGACTCAAACTAAGCATTTTTATTTAAACATAAAGTTTAAATTTGTAAAAATACATTAGAATTTATGCATACTTAATATATACCACTTCCCAAATCTAGACACAAAAATAATCTTTAAATAGGGTAAGGAATGAGACTAAGTTGCATAACCCAAAAGTGGGAGATAAATGTGCACGATAAAACTATGTGAGGCATAGGCATAAACCAATTAATGTTTGAATATGAACTTATCAAGACCAATTTGGAACCTAATTTATATGTCTTATTTCCTCAAATGGATAATAATCTAGACCAAAATGAATGACATAATGATATGAAGCATAGACCAAAAAGGCACACGTGGATTTGAAATTGTAATTGGATACAAGGCAATAAGTTTTTGAAATAATGTGAGTAGTGTAGCAATGACATCATGATCTAAAGTTATGAAAAATGGTTTTTTTCAAAAACTCTAAGGCACAAAACTTTGAATGAAATGGGAAGCATAATGATGCCCCTTTCAAGCAAGTGACACACACACATACAATTTTTTTTGACAAATGACTAAGGAAAAGCATGGTGTTAAATAAACATCATAACATCTCTTTAAACAAAAGAGTGAAATGAAAACATGACTTTTTTTAGATGTGGTATGATAAGAAAAATTATTTTGACTCAAGACAATGTAAGTAAAAAGGAAAAAATAACAAAAATACCTAAGTGTATCATCTTAATCCTAAAGACTTAAAGGTGGATTTGTACTATCAAATTCTATCTATATACTTGATCTTAAGAGTAAATTATTTTTTTAATCTAAAAATTAAAATGCACACAAAAGGTAGTGTTTTTAGGCCCCCTCTTCTCTCAATGGTTTGTATTATGACATGTAACTTTAGGATACTCACCCTACATTGACAATCTATCTGTGGTAAGTGGGGTTGCCTAAAAACTATCAATTTTTGTATGTTCTAAATGGTCCCATATATGTGGTTAGAACTATGGAACAACACATAATTTTGATCTACATTAACCATCTTGTTTCTAAAATTTCTTATCCATTTCACAACCACTACATCCATCAATTTCTTAGTATAATGTGATGTCCAAGTTAAACATATATTATGAGGCAATCTCTTACTAACAAAGCTTGTTTAACTACTCAAGCAAGTATCTTAGTAAGTCAAACTCAATTTGTATACCCCTATTATGGAGCATGGTTGAATTTATGTTTGAAGATGAATTATCAGGTCAACACTTCCCTAAAGAACCCATGAAGAGGTGATGAAATACTACCCACAAACCAAAATGCATAAAAATAGAATTATGGAAGGATATAAGGGTCATTTTAGGCTCACCCAAATCATTCAAGTTTTTGGGAGGGCCTTAAAAACTTTCCTTTCATGCTTTTGGATAAAGTGACAAATTTAATAAGTGAAGAATTTTTTTTCACCCTAGTTCCCTAAAGGGGATGCGGGAAAACATACACACTACACTTTGCTTGAAAGAAAAATACATAAAAATGAAAACTCTTATTATGATTTTACTATAATGTGAGTTTAATTTTAGATCACCAAATGAAATATGACATGAAGTTTAGTCCCTTAGAATTGTTATAAAACTTTTAAAAACAAAAATAACTCAAGTAAAATATTTTTAAAACACCAAATGTAAATGTGAGTTTGAATCTTACAGTGTAAAAAAAATGTTTTTCTTTGGTATTTGGGTCCTACAAAATATGTTAGTGATACTTGTGCTTAGAAGATAAAATAAAGTGAACACATGAATTTTTGAATGTGGCTCTCAAGTTTCAAATGTTTTGCACATAATGAAAAATCAAAAATATATAGAGCAATACTATGAACTTTCCTACAAAACTATAACTATTTATCAAAAAATCACAACTTCTTATAGAATAATGTATTAGCACAAAACCATGACTATAAAGTGCAATATTGTTATTCTCTAGTGAAAAATTCAAGATTTTGATGATAATACCATGATTGTGAGGGGAATATCATATATTTAGGGATAATATCATAGATTTGAAAATAATATCACAATTATAAAGATAATATCATAACTATAAGGAGAATATCACAACGTATCATGAAAAAATATTACTTATCAGGACAACACTACTTATCAAAGAAAAAATGATACTTATTAGGACAATATCACTATTTATCAAAACAAAAATGTAACTACAATATCATGACTTTGTAGTGCAATATTTCTAATCCTCAGTGTAATACCACAACTATAGAGAGCAAATCACAACTATACAGAGAAAAAATGCAATTTCCTATAGGACATCTAGGAGATTTAACTTTCCACTTTTATGGCTATCAAGTTAGTATTTTGACATGAAAATTTTAAGGAATAGGTCTTAAAATTCCATGGGAATAACATTATGGGGTGTGGGTCCCAATGGGCATGCCATCATGTGAATAAGGAATCCATAGAGGGAAGATTTGTATAGTGTTTGTTAGAGGTAAAATCATTAAGGGGGGAGTGAATTAGGGAGCCTAGAAAATCCAAATTTAATTTTAATTCTTTCAAGTTCTTAATCAATTACCATAAGAATTCATGAAGCATAGACATCATTCATAGCAATGAGCAAGAAAGATAATCTAAGATAGATCACATAACACATGACATATGTGGGAAACCCTCTTAGAGGAGAAAACCCACTCAATTGGACTACTATCCTATAATAATAATAATAATAATAATAATAATAATAATAATAATAATAATAATAATAATAATAATAATAATAATAATAATAATAATAATAATAATAATAATAATAATAATAATAATAATAATAATAATAACTAATTTTGACTAGATACAACTGATCAAGGAACTACCATCCCTTATTTAATGAGACTATAATCTCACAAGGTGATACCACACTTGTCAAGTTGAGCTTCAATAACAACTAGACCTTTAGCAAGTTTCACCTTACAAGAAGGATGCAACCCCACTAAATGCTGAGCTAACAAAACAACACCTTTGAACACATCCACCTTTGGACTTATGTCTACAACACCTAATGATGGACCTATGCTTATCACTCTTCACCTTCACTCACACTCAATCTGCAAGACCACTATTCTACCATCATAATTATGACCTACAGGTCATAAAATAGTCCTTAATCTATTTTTATCTTCAACTCATCAACTAAGAACTCAACCTCTCCTTCACTCCATAATTCACACACCCAATCCTCTTTCCAAGTCTAGAAACTAACACATTTGGTTTTACCATTTATAGAGCTATCATTATTATCAACTTCTTGGCTGGCCACTATGCATGCCTTAACCATTAAGACATCTATCATGTGAAGACATAACTCAAAACAATCTTCATAGGTTGTCCATAGCATCTATGGGTCACCCTTAAGTATTTATACCTTTTAATAAGGCCCTTATATCTCTTATAGGTCTCATGGATACCTATTCACCCATTTAGCACAATGCTTATAGTCATAATTGCACTCTTATATGCAAGCTAAATCAACATTTTATGCACATAGTCACCATAAACAAATATACAGTTCTAAACCTTTGTTCATATTTTATATTATTTTTAAAACCTTCATAATGCACATATATGATCCTCATGAAGTCAAAAACACTCCCCAATATCCAATTCATCATGAAACATTGAAACAACATCTACACAAGCTCAATTATCCTTCTTGGGTCACTTGACGAATAAGCATGAACACACAGTCAAATTTATACCTTAATAACTATGATTATAAAAACTTTAAGTTCTTAAAATATATATTAATATATTTGACTTGGAGTCCTCTAAAATTTTTATTTTTACTATATGTTTAAATTTTTCATAGATCAAAAGTTATGGCTCAAAAACTAGGCACTGGTCTTTTCTTTGTTAAATTCAAATTTTTGAATTCAAATGATCATAGTTAAATTTCATAAACCATGATTACATATCATATATTCATATCTTAGATCAATCATGCACCACTAATCTTGTTTGATTTTTAATTCATAGTGTACCAATGCCCAAATGTTAAACATATAATAGTTGACCTCATCTTCTGTAATCTTATAATATTGACTCAATTCACAATGTCAATCTTAGTGGATCATACAGGTCGTTATTATGCAATGTACACCATTATATATATATATATATATATATATATATATATATATGAATACCCACTCACTATTTAATCCTTATCCTTTAACTATTCTTAGAGTTAAACCTCTAACACTTGTCCTCATCTCATTGCATCTTGACATCTTGGAATAAACCTGCTCCATCGATCCTTTTGTAAGGAGCTCAATCTTTACTTAGTTTAAGCATCAAAAACTTTAACCAATTTGAATTAACATGCACCATATATCTATATTTATGAACTCACATTAACCATTATATCTCCATTTGGTCCTAAACTTTAACTTCATGTAGTTTTGGCTAAGTATGGGAACTACTGCAATATGCCTAGAAGGCCAACTTTGGACCACAATAACTTTTACCTTGCTTAATCATATGATCTAAAGTTTGGAACATATGATCTCCTCCCATAGGATAATCCAACCATGTGTTAATTTTATAATATAATCCTCACACATGTAAGATATAATGACAATAAAATTCCTCCTTATATTTTTCTATCATAGAGCTAATAATTTCAAGATTTGCTTAGAAGGATAACTTTGCATATGCATATCTTTTGACATGCTTTGGTGCATGATCTAATATTTATTTAAAATTAACTAAGAACAAAATTGAATAAACCATATGATAAAATTATCTTGAAACATCCAAACTTATGATATATGCCAAAACCAAATTGCTTACTTGGTTCTTTCTTGCCTCATGCAAATTTGGCTAAATATGGAAAAACACTATCAAACTACCTGGGAGCCCAAATTTTAACTTGCATATATTTTTATGTGTTTTAGAGGATGATATGAAATTTAGTGAGAATCAAATAGGGACTAACTTTATCACAAAAAAAAATGACCGATTCCCGTTGACTCATTCACACGTGGCAATGGTGATGTCATCAAACTACAAACTTAAATTTTCTACCACTAGACCCAAAATGTCTAGATGAAAACTATGGACTACCAGATGAATTCCAATTATGAACATAAGAAATCAAATCTTATAAAACATATTAGGTACCTCTTTCACATTCTCAAAATCCATACTCATCCCTAAACATCTATAACCATGCAAGATCTGAAGATCAATCAAGCCTTCTTCAAACATATTAGGATAAGCACGTTACATGTTTTGTCATTACCACTTAGGCTATCAAGGTACTTCATCCACTCACCTAGATACCTTCATGACATAATCATGACATCATTTAAAACTTTCCAACAATGTTAGTAGAGAAAACAAACTCAAATAAACATAGTAAACATGAACACCTCTATCCTAGACACTAAGGAGAGCATAGGTAAAAATCATATAATGAAAACATAACTAGAAAAGATAATAAATCATCCTTTTACCTTCCATATAGATCCAAAATGGCTTGTTTAATTGGATTTATTTACTATATACAATAAGAAATCTTTGTCAATGAATCCCCATTTACTTCACCTCTCCTTGGCACCTTGTTTTGGCTAGTTGGATTATTAATTTAGAACGATAAAACTAATTTAAAGGCTTATATTTGAGCATAATATTTGTACACCAAAAGAGATTGCTAATCTTTAGGTAGGGACTTGTATTTATAGCCTCCAAAGTTAACTCTCACCCAAAGTGAGTTAAATTTGAGCTTAAACATGGAATGAGTTCAAAAAAAATCTATGTGAGTTGAGGTTAACTCTAGTTTAGTTTTAAATGTGTCATTTAATTATGATTTTCAATTAATATGCATGGATATCAAATTAGATATTTTGAGATATTTGAAATAGCTTGACAACTCATAAAAGACATTGATGAAAAAGTTTGATATTTAAAATTTTTAAATTTTCATTTTTATATATTCAATAATTACAAATGGATAATTTAGATAAGAATTTAATATAGTTTAATTATTTGATTCATTTTGATTATAATTTTAGCTCTTTTAAGAATTATTTGAGTGTCCTATTTAATGGGTCCATAGGCCAAACTACCAGTTGCTAGGTTTCAAGATGATCAAGGATGAATCAATGAGAGGCTATTGTTGTGTATAGTAGTATAATACCTCAAATATGAATGCCTCAACATGATTTGAATTAATTATGTGCAGATAAAATTAGGATGTTTAGTGATTGTTAGGCTTAATTTGCAATGTTTGGTAGAAATTAGACTGAAGTCTAGTCAGAAGCTAGCTGTGGTTGGAATGGGGTGTCTACGGTTTACCCCTATTTGGGAAGGAATTATAAGATATAGGTATAGTAACATATTCTCAAATAATTAAAATTTAATTATGAAGTAAAATAAGATAATGGTTGAAGAAGAAACTCTAAACAATGTTTGGGAATCCTGTGATGAGTAGGTGTTAAAAGATTTTCTATGAGGAATTGATATTATTTTTCTTTATCTATGTGGTAGATCAAATAAACCATGGTATACATAACATCCATTATCCTATTACTATCCCTATGTATGTGTTTAAATTATATGTTGGCAATCATTTGATTGAGTATGTTGATCATGGCCTTTTATGGGACCAACTTGTTATCTTTGATCTAAAAGTGGTTTGTAACTTGATTGATGATTAATTGAGAATGACCATAAACCTAATATGTTGAATATTCCATTGTACTACTTGATGAACCCTTATAACAAGTGCTTCATATTCATCCATGTTGATAGTACAAGGAAAGCTAATATAAAATGATTTAGGTATAAGATCCCCATGTGATGTAATAAATAATAGGCCTACTCCTAATCCATGTGATGTGAATGATCCATCAAAATATAGCTTCTAGTTCTACTATTTAGGAGGTGTTTCAATGATGGTCATGATGGACTCATTAGGAAATTAAAAATTTAGGGGTTTGATATCTATAAGGTGAGCTTCAACAAGCTAATTTATAAGTAATTATCTCTTTATGGCCTTCTAGTTGACATACTTGATCTTGAACTCACTCATAATCATGATCCATTTAGCCATGTGGTCTTCTATGGTTGTCCCAAATAGTAGATACTAGAGCATATCTACTTTATAAATAAATATGGTTTTGTTGTTAAGAATGTAATGTCATAGCTTATGGGCTATAAAGACCATAACTAAATAATATTTTTTTATTGGCATATATTTGTGTTCATATACAACCAGTGTATATCTTAGATAGTACACAACATGTTATTTTCTATTATCATCATGTTGAGATAGAAGTTACCCTAGGCCTTGTCCATGGTAGATAGGTAAAGTAGAAATGGCTTTCATAGCATTGGTGGTAACCTAATAGGCAGATTATCAAGATAATCCTTTAGGTGTTGAAAGGCCTTTTGGTAGTTTTCATCCCAAAAAAATGTAACACCTTTATTCAGTAAGTGAGTGAAAGGGTGATATTTTTATGCCAATTATAATATGAAGCATCTCATAATCTAGATTTTTACCTGTAAACTATGGAGTTGCTTCAAATTGGATGGTGGTGGTATATCGATAATGGCTTGTACTTTGGTAGGATAAACTTTAACACCCTAATGAGATATGATTAAGCCTAAAAATTTTCCTAAAGTGACACCAAAAATGCTTTTCTTAAGATTAAGTATGACCTTATAATTATGAAGCCTCTTAAATATTATTTATAGTGTAGCTAGAGGATCATCATGGGTTTTTTATTTACCTAATATGTTTTTGTCATAGTCTTCAACAATATCATGCATCATTTTATGAAATATGGTGGTCATGGCTCTTTGGTATGTGGCCCCAACATTTTTGAGGTCGAATGACATAACCTAATAACAAAATTTTCCCAAAAGAGTGTTGAATTATATCTTGTGTTGGCCTTATATCATGATTCTAATCTAATTATACCCTAAAAATCCATCCATAATTGAAAGAATTTCATACCCCATGCTAGAGTCAACTATCATGTCAATATTTGGTAGAATAAAGTCATCCTTAGGGTAGGCCTTATTTATATCTCTAAAATCAATGTAAGTTCTAATTATTTTTGGATTCTTACTAATAGGAACAAAATTTGAGATCTATTCTAAATAGTTAATAAATTAGATGCATATCACTTCTAATATTTTTTCCAACTCTTTATTTACTAGTTCAATAATATGAGGAAACATCTTGTGCAATTTTTGATTCATAGGTTTTGCGTCAGAATGTAAAACAACATGGTGTAAAACTAAGGTGGGGTATAAACATAACATGTCTGAATAGGCAAAATAAAATATGTCAACAAATTCCTTTAGAAGGGATATAAAAAATTTATGTTCCTATTCATTGAGGGATGCACCTAATTTAATCCATTTCACATCATTTGGAGTTTTGATGTTGAATTCTATGGTATCTTCTATGAGGAGAGTGGAGGCATCTTCCAAAATGGTTAGAAATGATATGAATTGAATTGTGACTATAAATTACTCTAATTTTACTAGTTCTTCAATTTATCCTAAACAAGTTAAATCTGAATCTCCTAAAGGTGATGATGGCCTTGTTACAAATATTATTATAAATTATTTGACAATTTGATCAAAGGCATGTTTCTATATTGAACTAAAATTGGACCCAAAAGTAAGTTCATCATTGGTGTTCCCTTAAGCTTCATTTGAGGAAAGGAGGACACCCCTATCTAATGGTGCCTAATATAAGTTTTCACCAAAATACTAGCCTTTCTCTTTAATTTTACCCTAGTCTAAAAGTACATCAAAGAGGTTTCCACTTTGGAACCTTGATGTTTTATTATTTTGTTTTTGGATAAGGGTTTTCACTCGTTCTCCAATATAGGCTACAATATATAGTTTGATAGAGAATATATGTTTGTGGTCTCCTAATAAAACATTATCTCTTAGGCCTATAAAATTGTAAAAGGCCTCATCATTCTTAAACTCATCTATAAGTACTATGGATTCTTGTTGGTCTCAGGCTATAAGTTGAGGGTGATAAAGAGGAAGTGGGTTATATTAGTTTACTAGGTAATGATACAAATGGTATGTGGATAAAATAGGTTGGCATTGGCAAGGTCTTAATGAATGTTGTGATTGGACTTTGCTTCTTTTTTGACATCATCATCACTAGACATTGATGTTAGAAAATGAATAATATGCATGGGGTCACCCCTAGGAAATTTAAATATGAGACCATAAGTTATTTTATATCAAGTTATATAAATTGGTTTAAGATTACCCTATTGATTGAGCCTGAGGCCTACACCTTCATAAGATTATTTCTCTACGATCCTATTAGGGATAGGATATTTGTTATTTTTTTAGTAACCATCCAATCTATCAGTTTATATCCATGATTCATCAATGGTAATTGGGTCCTCTTCTTGGTCAGTAACTAGTGTGAAAATGATAGGAGCTAAACTATGAATTTTACATTTTCCTTTTCATTTCTATTCCATGTAATGTGGCCTAGATTTAGGTCTTCCATAGAACTTGGGGTTCTATGGAACTTTATCAATGTGGAATGTGTCATGGGTCAAATACTCTCTTGGGCCATTGGCTGAGATGGTAAAATTATTAGACATTTCCAAAGGAGGCATATGTGAAGATGAATCAATACTATTTGTGTCTATAAAATTGGCCTTGGGTAATTTAGCAAGTATTTATTTGTATTTATCCTTTTTGGGTATTAGATTTAGGCCAAAGTGATAATTATAAATTTCATACTCCACCTTCAAATGTTTACAATGTTCATAGGGTTGAAGATCTCCATGGATAGTGACCTCTATGTCTAAGTGTGAAAACTTGAGACTCTAGTGTAATGTCAAAGGGATTGCACAAATTTCATGTGTCCATGGTCTACCTAAGAGAAAATTGTATGATAAATCTAGGTCTAACACATGGAAAAGTGTATCATGGGTCAAGAGCCCAAGGATAATTTGTAAGATTATGGTGCCTTGTGATTCATGTTCTTCATTATTGTAGGCTTTGGTAGTAATTATTTTTGGTTATAGATTAGTTGTATATCTAAGATGCTTGATGAGCTTCAAAGACACAATATTTAGGCCTGATCTATTATGTATGAGTACATGTTTCACTTTGTGCCATGTGATGACAAATTCAATGTATAGAGGATTTTTATGGAGAGGGCCAAGGGATGACATATCAATTTATTTGAAGGTTGATTATTGGCATAGGGATAGATATCCAACCGAAGCTTGGAATTTATCTAGGGTTATGTCATTTAGAACTTGGGATTGGCCTAAGATTTTTATTATCATGTTTTTTAGGATAGTGGATGTACAAAACAAATCCAAAATGGATATCTATGCAAGTGTTTTTTAGAGATGTTCCATAATGTCATATGGATTTTCCTTAATAAAGGTAAATCACTTATTGCTAACCAACATACTGGGTTGAAGTTTTTCGATGGGAGGAGGTTATGAGATGGGAATGGTAATCTTAAATTGAAAAGTTGTGATTACATAATTAGTATTGGATATAGGACTATTGTAACTTGATGATGGTAGAATTAGGCCAGATAGGATAAATCTCAATTACCAATGCACTTAGTTATGGTAATGAGGCAATGATGAGTTATCAATATAAGGTCCTAAAAGAGTAATCCCTAGTTACTGATGTACTTCATTATGGTCCTAGGTCAAGGAAGGATTACTATCATAGGTGGGATGATTGGAATTGTTTGGCAATGGTTTGTTGAGGTTAACATGCCCCCCATTTCTCAAAAATGAGGACCCTTTTTCAAATTCTACAAATTTGTACTATAAATTGAACATCACACTTGATTAGAGTGTATTATGTGAATATCATGGTTCTCATCATGATTGCATTGGCATGTTATCATGCAATATTCATTTGACTTTATCTAAATATTTCTAACATCTGGTTCTTATGTTTTCATGTTGTAGGTTTAATGGAATCTAGTTTGAGTGAACAGTGTTTAATGTCTTATGTTTTAGTGTTAATTTGACCCTTTGATTAACCTTTAATCTTTAATAACTTTATTGAATCTATGATTATATAATGATAAAACCTTAGTCTAAATTTTTTAGCCTAAGTCCCTTTTGAAATAGATTTAAATTTATGTGGGATCAAATTTGCATGAGAATAGTTTATTATGTCGTAGGCTTAGTTTGATTTTTATCATAAAGTTTTAATCATGTTTATTAACATGACTAAAACCATAGTATTAAAATTTATATCAAGTCCTTTATATCCTAAAACCCACTTAGTCTATTTTATTGTTCATAGGGACTAATTAAACAAAGAGCATTTTATTATATTTTAAACTTAATCTAAATTTTATCCTAAATTTTAATCATGTTTATTAACACAACTAGAACCTTAGTCTATAACTTTATCTTAAGTTATTTATATTATTGATCCCTTATTTTATATTTATTACCCATGGGAATGAATTAACATGAGGATGCCAAATGTCAAGATTTAATGAGATTGAATGAAATATCTATGGTGAGAAGATAAAGATGGAGTCAATAAGTCAAAATATTCTAAGATCAATGTGAGAGTGACAAGTGTCATGATCTTGGATACAACTCAAAGATCTAACAGTGATAAAATAGTCAATAAATTAAGGATGCTAAGAAGAAATGAGAGAGTAACAAGTGTCATGAGAGAATTCAACCTATTTTCAAGGCAATAAAGATCAATGACACACACTTGATCATGTATCCAATAGATCAATTGTGTGAATGAAGGTAGACTTTTCCAAGAGCCCAAAATAAATGTAATAATGACATGTGTCACAACTATGATGAATTTAATGAAGATCAACCAATCACATCCAATCTCCTAGATAAATATCTATAGTGAGAAAAGAGTCAACAATTTAAAGGGACTATACCATATGAGAAGCTTTCATGTAGCATATGATCATTCCATCAAATTTCCAAAGTGCATAGAGAGCTCATAAAGCTACCAAGTGGAAAAATCTTGGGAGCTTGAAAATAAATAAATGGCCCATGATGAATCCAAAGCTAGGAGTCTCTATAAAAGATCACAGGTGAAAATTTAATCAAGTCTCAAGATTTCATGTGAAGGTGACACGTTTTTAAAATTGACAAACAATCACATTTTAAAAATTAATGAATAGTGTGACATGATGACGCCACATAAGCAAAACATGTCATATTTGAAGATCATATAGACCTAGACACAAATAAGGTATAAATGTGAAATCTAAATGCAATCTAAGGCATGAAAGATCCTTATTTAAACTTGATTTCCATCATTGAAGCTCTCTATAAACTTATGAAAACCCATAGAATGTAGACATTGCCTCAATTGTCTCTATTTTCACTACAATTAAGCTAAAAGAAGGTTGAATTATTGTCTACAATTGAATAATTTGATCAAGATTATAGTAATATAATCACATAAGTATGTTTCAAAGGAATATGTTGAGCTATATTTGGCAATAGATGTTGAGGGTTGAGTGTTCAAGGATATTGAGTTCATTGTTATTACCTTTAACATAGGGGACAATAATTAGTAAAAATTATTCTAGAGAATTGAGAACCAGTTGGCTATCACTAGGGGATAAGAGAAGAATCTCTTAGCGAAGAGGCTATATAATGACATTAAATCAATCTAAATGATTGGTCTACATTATGATTCTATGAAACTAGAGGTAATATATTGCATTGATGTTCTTGATATAATTTTTAAGGAAGCTAAGATAGACAAGGGCATGTTAATTAATGAAAATAATCATAGGAAATTATCTTACATTTATGTTATTGCATGAATCCTATTATAAATTACACAAACCCCAAATTGACCTAGATTCTATTAAATCATGAGCTAAGGAGCATAACTTTATGAACACCCTAGCTACATGGTTATAATTGGGTAACCAAGTCTTTTTAGACCTTAATAGGAACATCCCTAGCAGCCAGTTTAGACCTAGAATTAGGATGATAATGACAATGTTGAACAAGTTATGTAAGTGTGAAACCATAACATATGTAGATATAATAAGGGTGCCCATGGTTTACTTCATTGTTGAAAAAGTAATAGTTCTACCACTAGGTTAGATAATTAGCATCTCCTTGAATAGACAAATATGTGAAATTAGGCATAAGAAGAAGACTCAGTTTTATATGATGTCCTACCTCCAAGATACCCTATGTGCAACCACCAAGATTCCTAATTAGAGGGAATGGTATCCAAATGGAACCCAAACCATTTTTAAATATTATTCAAAATTTCAAATATAAAGACCACATTTAATTTATTTATGACCATGTCTACCCTATACTAAGTGAAGCCATAAATTAAATTCCCATGGAGAGAGTAAGCCTTATAATCAATAAATATATTGAAGATATGGGAAATATATAGTTGTATCTAGATTATACAGTCATAAGGATTGAGGGAACTCAAAATTCTCCTCTCAAGCTACCTATCCATGTTCCTGATAAGTTACCTGAATAAGAGGTGGCCTCCAAATTATTCCATGGCATAAATGGCCTTTATAAAACCAAAATAAATGGACCCCATAGTTCCCTATTACTATTGGCAAGACCATATTTAGATAGTGGGATCACATTGAAGCAACACCAAAGAGTAAGTCATCTTTTAATCTATATATAGATGAACTTAGGTAATGGGACCCTTATGGAAGGGTTAAGGAATGTTTTAAAATCAAGGGTATTTTAAATGTATCATATGAACATGAGCCTAGGGCATTTGACACTGGTGCACTGCTAATAGGCTTATTTCCAGTATAATAACCCTTGATATAGCCAAAGAAAAACAAAGCTAATAATGTAACCATCACAGATATTATTACTATCTTCTTAGTAATTGGTATGAACATATAAGGAATTAATGGAACCAAACCTCCAATCACATAAGCTATAGCTATAGGGAAAGCACTTTGCAGTACCCTCTTAGAATTAGGCTTCTCTAAACCTAGTTCAAAGCTCACCATAAATTCAAGCCAAGCATCAAGGCACTTCCACAGTGCATTGACAACAGGCCAATATTCATTAGGCTGCAATCCATATTTTACAAGAATGTTTGCCACCTCCTCGACCTCAACTTTAGGTACAGATAAAATTTCTTCTTACTCATAATTTTGCTCACACATGTAATGATCACCTTCACTTTTAGCTACAAGATATCCGTCTCCTAGAATTTTGCCTCTATCCAACCGCAGTCCATCCTTAGTCACAACTGTCCTGAGTAATGGAAGTGTACTTATCCATTTTATCTCCAAGCTCAAATTTTATTATACATACATGCTATCAACACCTACTACCTAGCTCAGCTTGGCTCAGATTTTCTCATTACATAGCTGCATTATGCATCCTTGGCTTTTAAAAATAGACATCGACATATATATATGTGCAGGTTTGGCTCTGCCTTCCATGTCTGAAGGCCATACAAGTGGATACCTTTTACATTAGATGCCTCGCTTGAATGTTCAAGACTGGGCTACAGTTTTTAAACCAAAATAAAGAGCCTCTCAAAAAGGCTCATCCTTATATGCATATATAGTCATCACCTCAATCTTTGATGCTGATGGTCAAAAGGGTCTTTCCAAATTAAACACCATGTTCCACCTAGTTTGGTTTCACCATGCCAGCCTCACCATGCTCAACTAGCTATGAGCTTTCAATCAGTGAGTCCTTTGTATTCAGTGAGCTCCTCAATCTTCTTCAGGTCTCGCTATACTTGGCTTCGGCTTCGGCTCCAACTCAACTCAAATAGAGGAAACACATTATAGAGATCCTCCTCACCTTGGCCCTGTAAACATATGTCTACTCATGGCTTGAATTTAGTCTGCCACTCTTATGGCTGAGAGCCATACAAAAATGGCATAAACCTTCTCTCCATTGTTATTTTCTTGGCTGTGTAATCCTCTTCCATTTAGAATTGAGGAATTCCATCTACAACCACCTCTTGGGTTTATGTACAAAACAACCATCACCGATCAGCACCATCGCCAATGGCCTTTTATTAAAATAGTTGATCACAACATTATTCCTCGATCTCTCTCAAGGCTCAACTTTCTCAAAATTTAGTAATCCAAGATTCACTTTCTCACCATGGTCAAAACAAAATAATATAGGCCGAATGGCCTTCTTGACTCTTTCTCTCCCTAAAGCAGATCCTTCTTCTCTATATCTTCCTCTTCATCCCTCTATCCTCTTTTATGAATTCTCCAAGCTATACTTGTCTTAACTATGCTTAGAAAAAATCTTCCTAGAATTTCTCAACAGTTGCAACAACCTCCTAAAGTGACTCAACAACATCCTTCAACCGAAGGATCCTTCCACTAACAACTAATACACAATAATTATGTTTTGACTCACCTTATTCCATATGGTGATAAGGTGTAATGGCTTATTTTGCCCAAAATATCATTTTTAAATCTTTACAACAATATTAACCACAAATTACAATTTGAATTACAACTTTTTGTAGGAAAACTCATTCAATATACTTGAGACAAAATGAAATATATTATTCACCCGTAGATGCTCCTGCATCAGACTACCATGCTTGAAACTTGTCATGAGCCCCCGCTCATGTATGCTTATTTGCTCTTTTTGCTGCAATTAAAAGCCATCCATTGTTCTCTACCTCAACTATTTATTCATATTGATGCACATGTTCCATAGCACCACATTTGATTCTTTTCTTGGACTTCTTTTTCATTCCTGCACATGATGCAAAGTCATTTTCAAAGTCATTAGGTTTTTGAAACCAATCTTTCTTCTTTCTTTTGTTTCTCTTTTTCTTCTTGTATTTTCTTCTTCTCATCTCTTTCTCAGCTACAATCTTCCATGTCCATGTTTCATCTTCATATGTGTCTCCAAATTTTTCTTTGCCTTCTTGGTTCATCAGTGCATCCATTGAGTTATGGTTATCATTTACTTCAACAACTTCCATACCTGCATTCAAAACATCAAAAGTAACCTTAGTAGAAAAAACTTGAGGCCATGAGGCCCCTTGCTTGTTTTCATGTTGTTCTTCTTTGTCCAAATCTTCCCTCACCATCTTTCTTTGTTCTTTCCTCAATTCATTTTCCATCTGATCAATGGTGCCACCATGTTGATATGTGCCTCTACACAACTCTTTTGGAGGATTCAACAACTCTTCTATCCTCTTCAACTCTTCACTCAACACAAGCTCATCCAAATCTTCATGTCCTATATCAAACTTAGGACCAAATTGTCTTTCATCCTCTATAAATACATTCATCCACTCTATGGTTTCTTCATACAAGTCAACTTCTTCATCAACATCAATATACTTATCAAAAATAATAGGAACACTATTACCTTGTCTCTCCTTGTTCTTTTCAAACATGTGAACTAATTTCACATCTCCACTTTCATCATCCATCCTCTTGGAACTCTCTCCTTGCTACACATTATTTTTCATAGACATTTTTCATTCCTCATTTTCCATAAAAATATCATTAAATGATTCAAAAAAATCATTATCCCATTCATTGCAAGCAATTGACTTACCTTTCATATTTGTATCCTCATGCTCTACCTCATTATTATTTGATAAGTTTTATTTCTCACCTTCAATCCTCTTCCATTGACTTCTTGGTGTTTCTGCCTCAACACTCACATCTTCTCTTTTTGCCTTCTTAGGAACCCACATTTGATTCTTTCTCTTATCAATTGACTTCACAAGCCATTTAGGCATCTTGTAACCCTACTCTTGTGACAAAACTAAAAAAACAACTTTGTTTGTCCTTTTATTTTCTTGCACACCTACATTCATATTAGGAATATGAGAAAACTCAATCTTATAAGGTAAACTTGCCTGCTTATTTACTTGTTGCTTACTTGTGTGCTTCACCATCCACTTAGGCATTATGTAGCCATGATTGACTACTTTGTGTGAGGACTTCAGCTTCCTCTTGCCTCTTCTAACCTATGTATTAACATCTTCATGCTCACAATAACAATCAAAATTAGGTCTTAACACTTCATTTACCTCTTTGTTAGCTTGATCCATGGAGCAATCTTTCTCTTCCTTTGTGCTTTGTTGTTCTCTTTCCTCTTCTTAGATTTCAATGGCATCATGGAAGTCATCTTCATATTTTATCTCTCCTCTTGCTTGTATGGGGTCCTCAACACCTTCCTCATGCATTAACCAATGCATCTCTTCTTCTTATCAACAACAACAAACTTTTTCTTTTCTTTTACACATTCACTTGTGTACTTGGTGTCTCTTCTTGCACAAATCTCTTCATTCTTCAAGGCCTTTCTTTTGACCTTCACAAGGTTGCTCATACCTGCAATTACCCATGCAAAGACAACATTAGATATAAAAACAAGAGACCATGGGGTCTCTATGAGTGTTCTCTTCACCAACACTCTTATCTTTTCAAGTGCTCTTCCTGGCACTTCATTTTTTCTTTCTTCTCTTCTCTTGTTCTCCTCAATGAGAACCTTCTTCTCCACTTCTTTCTCTTATTGCTCACTTGGAAACCTACTCATCCTCTTGCCTCTATGGACTTCTCTCTTCTTGGAAATCTCATTTTGCCTTCTTCTCCTCTTCATTAGGAGATCAATTGGCCACTTCAACCTCTTCCTTATTGGCCATACCCATGCTTTCCTATTCAACTGCATCCAAGACTCATATCTATCTGCAAACTTAGCTAAATCTCTTTTCAAACTATCAATCTCTTTATCAATTTCAATACTATTCATACCTTTCTTCTTTTGGATGTTTGATTTCTCCTTGGTGCCCTCATGTACCTTGCTGCTCTGCTCTTTTCTCAGTAATATTTCCATTTTTGAGATCTTCACCCAAGTCTTTTCCACCTTGGTCTCTTGATCCCTGTAGGTCCTCACCTAGGTCTTCTGCATCTTAGTCTTTTGATCCCCCTTAATGGCTTTATTGGGCTTCACACTGAGTCAATGGTCTACAATATGACACTACTTTCACCAAATATCAATAATTTCTCAAATCCAAGCTTACCTTGCTTTGGATCTTCCTCTCAAGCATTCACTTGCTCCCTTACATTTGAGCTTTCCAAGCTTCTCTTCTCTCTTGTCAAGCTTCAATGGCTTTAAGCCTTCCTTTTCACCTGTTTGCTTCTTAAACACAATAAATTCAAATCAAATATCAAAGGTTACTCATACCTTTCCTCAACAGGGTCTTCTAGTGCTTTGTCCTATTGATCCTTTTTCCAAATCTTGTAATAAATTATTAGCAAACATGATCAATTACCAAATCCCAAGAGCTTCAAGCTCTGATACCAAAATTGGTGCACTGCTAATAGGCTTATTTCTAGTATAATAACCCTTGATATAGCCAAAGAAAAACAAAGCAAATAATGTAACTATCATAGATATTATTACTATCTTCTTAGCAATTGGTATGAACATATAAGGAATTAATGGAACCAAACCTCAAATCACATAAGCTATAACAATAGGGAAAGCACTTTGTAGTGCCCTCTTAGGATCAGGCTTCTCCAAACCCAGTTCAAATCTCATCATAAATTCAAGCCAAGCATCAAGGTGCTTCTGTAGTGCATTGACAATAAGCCAATATTCATTAGGCTATAATCCATATTTTGCATGAATGTCTGCCACCTCCTCAACCTCAACTTTAGGTATAGATAAAATTTCTTCTTGCTCACAATTTTTCTCATGCATGTAATGATTAGCTTCACTTTTAGCTACAAGATATCCATCTCCTAGAATTCTACCTCTGTCCAGTCATAGTCTATCCTCAGTCACAACTGTCCTAAGTAATGGAAGTGTACTTATCCATTTTATCTCTAGGCTCATATTTTATTATACATACATGCTGTCAACACTTGCTTCCTAGCTCGGCTTAGCTTAGATTTTCTCATTGCATAGCTACATTATGCATCCTTGGCTTTTGAAAATAGACATCGACATATATATACGTAGGCTCGGCTCTGCCTTCCATGTCTGAAGGCCATACAAGTGGATACCTTTTACATTAAATGCCTTGCTTGAATGTTCAGGACTGGGTTACGATTTTTAAACCAAAATAAAAAGCCTCTCAAAAAGGCTCATCCCTATATGCATATATAGTCATCACCTCAATCTTTGATGCTGATGGTCAAAAGGGGATTTCCAGATTAAACACCACGTTCCACCTAGTTTGGTTTCACCATGCTAGCCTCACCATGCTCAACTAGCTATGAGCTTTCAATCGGTGAGTCCTTCATATTGAGTGAGCTCCTCAATCTTCTTCAGGCCTCACTATACTCAGCTTCGGCTCTGGCTCTGGCTCAAATCAAATAGAGGAAACACATTATAGAGATCCTCCTCACATTGTCCCTATAAAAATATGTCTACTCATGGCTTGAATTTAGTCTGCCACTCTTATGGCTGAGAGCCATACATAGGTGGCATAAACCTTCTCTCCATTGTTATTTTCCTAGCTGTGTAATTTTCCTCCATTCAGAACTAAGGAATCCCATCTACAGCCACCGCTCAGGTTTATGTACAAAATAACCATCACTGATCAGCACCATCGCCAATGGCCTTTTATTAAAATAGTTGATCACAACATTATTCCTCGATCTCTCTCAAGGCTCGGCTTTCTCAAAATTTAGCAATCCAAGATTTGCTTTCTCACCATGGTCAAAACAAAATAATACAAGTTAAATGGCCTTCTTGACTCTTTCTCTCCCTAAAGGAGATCCTTCTTCTCTATATCTTCCTCTTCATCCCTCTATCCTCTTTTATGAATTCACCAAGATATACTTGTCTTAACTATGCTTAGAAAAAATCTTCCTAGAATTTCTCAATAGCTGCAACAACCTCCTAAAGTGACTCAACAGCATCCTTCAACTGAAGAATCCTTCCACTAACAACTAATACACACTAATTATGTTTTGACTCACCTTATTCCATATGGTGATAAGGTGTCATGGCTTATTTTGCCCAAAATATCATTTTTAAATCTTTACAACAATATTAACCACAAATTACAATTTGAATTACAACTTTTTGTAGGAAAACTCATTCAATATACTTGAGACAAAATGAAATATATTATGCACCTGTAGATGCTTCTGCATCAGACACTATATGCACCAAGTTATTATCCTACTTTTAGGTGACTAGGAGATTTAAGGAGTACAATATTAGACCTGAGACCTGAGTCTAGACTATCTAGAGACACAAAGATTGAGGATAAGTGTAAAATGAGCCCAAAGCAATATCATTTGATCACTGGTGATTATTATAGACTTCCATCAATTAGTGCACAAGTAGAGACACAAATAGAACATAAGACTAAAGAGAATAGTCTAGAGGAAATAAGGCCAAGTGAAATAGCTTCTAGTGCATCATTTCTTAAATCTTCCATGGCATCAAATTAGGAGTCAACTCAAGGAGAGGTTCATAAGATAGTTATATATACTCAAGAGTCTATTAAGTATGTATTAAATATGCTAATCCATGACATATATAGATTCAAATGAAGAAGAAAAAAGTTTTGAAAAAGTCAAGAAGTGAAAGGAAAAACTATTGGACTTGATTCCTATTGATATTCCAGAAAGGAAAGTTGAGATGGCCATTGTGCCAAAAGCTAAGAAACTCAAAGTGACTATTACTCCTCCTTTGAGTCAAGTTAACATGTTAAGTAAAAAGAACATCATTAATGGTCTACCCATTCCTGAATGGTTCATTTATTAACCTATATTGGAGAAATTGCCTACCTACCATCCATGGGCTATGGTAAAATCCACTAATATCTCTATGGAGCAAGAAATGAAACCATGGATAGTTTCTTTATAATAAGAGGAAGCAAGAAGATTGGCTACTCCAAGTTAATAACTAGACCAATCATAAATGGATGTCCTAATCCTATAGGTGATCTAATCTATAGTTGGAGTCAGGTTTGATCTAGAGACTACTAGCTGGCAAAGAGTGACAAAGAAAAGGGTCATGGTAGGAGGTGAAGAAATTCTATATCAAAAGGTGGATCCATTTACCAATTTGACTCAAAATCAAGGACAAAAGCTTGATAAGATCCTATTTTTGAATAATATGTATTGGAATTATCCCAAATACAATTAGAATAGTTGAAAGCTACTATCAAAGGGTCAAGGAAACAAAAGAAGAACTTGGAAGAGCATTATATTTTCCTTTTTCAAGGAGATATGGTCAACCAATTTGAAATAACCATGTATGATTTATTCATCTAATTTAAGGTAGTAAAGTCCAAGTAAGACTGGTGAATAAATAGGGTACTTTGTTTGTAAGCTAAGTTAACCAATGGTAGAGTTTAAGCAATAAGGTAAAACATTTCATCAATATTTTAATAGAGGATAAAATTCCTAGCTTTAAAATAGTTAGCCTATCCCATTTGAATATGGATATGGTTGTATTGTATAGAAGGTCAAGGATTTAAATAAATGGATCAAGGATCCTACTTCCCTTAGTCATATGTGATTGATCACTGATGAGGAATTCAAACATAGGACTACCTAGTTCATGTAAGAAGTGAAAAAAAAAAGTCAAGGAAAATTAGGAATATTATATTGACTTAAGAATAATATCTTATATAAGAACATGTATATTTTGAAAAAGTAATATTATTTTTGTAAAATCATGTACATTTTTTAAAGTGCATTTATTATAGGTTAGTAACTCTAAAAAAGGTCACTAATTATAGAATGTTGTAGGACAGTTGTCCTTGACACATGTAAATTTATCATTTGATGTGATTAACTAGCATACCTCTTAGTCTTCTATAAAAGAGGTATTGTCATTTGTACATAGGAAGGATTTTTTGAGAAAATATATTTGTAAATTTTAAGTAATTAATACAATGATTTCTGCAAAGATTGTCCAATATTTGTTTGTGTATTTGCTATTATGTTTATTTTTTCACTTATCTATTTGGATGTTTAGATTTAAGTGGTTTTCATGGATTCTAGATGTGCATAGGATTACAGAGTTGTCAATTTATGTTTATGTGAGATTGATTGAAAAAAAATTAATTTAATTTAATTTTTATTACTTTCTTTAAAGATTTTCTAATGTTACTTTCCTATGAAACTAAATATCTTAAGTGAACTTAATCTCTTATTTGCATTGTTTCAATTACCCTTAGACATTTTCTTGATATATGGTAGGATCTATGATTTAGCTATTTCATGTCATATATTGGTTTAATGCATGTTTTTTTATTAAATTTAAACTTTTTCATAATGTCTGGACTAAAAATCAAAACACCTTCTTTTTACCCTACCCTTCCTTTTTCTCATTTTTTTGAACAATTCACTTTAGTTTAGTTTTTAATGTAAATATACATGCTAGTTTAAACATTAGATCTTAGGTTTAGATCATTTCTCACTACACTTAGTTAAGATAAATTTAATGTTCACAACTTAGACCAAGGTTTCCCTCAACAACCAATTATATCATCATTTTGTGAAATAATTACATTGCTTTGCTACTATTCCACCAAAGATATCAAGAATATCATAACCAACTACTCATGTAATGGGTTCTTTGAATTTAAAAATGAGAAGTGTTTCTTAACACTCTATAAACCCCTATGATACTCTTTTAGGCATCAATAGGCCATGTTTCATTGGTACTAGAAGGAGGGATGTAGCTAAATCTTTGCAAATTTTAAGTATCTTTACTAATTTTGGTGAATTTTATTAAAATATTAGTGGATCCTTTGTATATTTATGTTTTTCTTAGCTCAAGTGTGTAAATATAGTTGATATTCATGGTTACATATTAGTCTTTAGGATTATTTAGCTATAGATAGCTATTCTTTTAGGATTTATGGAAGATTATTACAAAGGTAGTTTAAGCTTTATGAATCTAATGAATCAAAGGTAGTTTAAGATTGGATACATCTTTGAGATAATACAGTTAAAGATTATTGTCCTTTATCATTGTTTGTATGAATTTGTGCAAAATTTGATTAGCATGCAAGTTTTATCATTATTATTTGCAAAGATAAGGTTCTGTATCATATTTTGAATAGGATTAAAAGTTCACAAGCTAGAACTACCAAGGATAAAGTCTAGGTCATGTTCAAAGAAAATAGTACTTCTTCTTTCATTAGAAGTTCATAGGAAAGTAAGAGCAGATAAAGGTTAGTACAGGATTTCTAAGTCCCAACCAACTTCACATATACATGATACTCCTATGTTCAACCCTTATCAAGGTATGGCCTAGTTATGAGGCTCTTTTATCAATGTGTTAGGTATAGTAAATGATTTGCCTCAAAATCTTGAGAAATATTTGCTTTCTTTTAGTCTTTCTAGTGTTGTTACCACTCAAAAACATATTAAAAGCTTAAAAGAAACTTTAAGACTTTTAAATGTTGTTCATGAAGATGTTTCATGTAGATTATTTCCATTTACATTTAGAGATGCAACATATGAATGGTTTCTTAACCTTCTTGATAACTACATTATCAATTGGAATAATTTTAATGACAATTTTATTGATCAATTTGGTAAAATCTTTAGTTTGTGTGTCCTTTATTAACTATTCACCATAGTGAAAAGAGATGCTAATAAAACCATAAGATATTTTAATGCTAGATTCCAAAATATGTTTAGTAGAACCATAGCTCCTTATAAACCTAATGTATCTTTAGTTTTATAAATCTATAAAGATGTTGTAGATCCTATGACTTCTGTGTTTTTTCAAACACCTACAAATGTCATTGACACATTAGCCTTGGCCTATGTTGAAGTTGTGGTAATCAATGATCAAATGTAACCCTAGGGTCAAATGGTATATGTCATTCCAAATGTTAATCCAATTTTTTTTATGATGAATGTCATTCCTAATGCAAATCAAAATAGGCTCATTTTGAACCAAACACTAGTTTTGAATTAGATACCCTTGAGTCATGCTCACCCTAGTCAAAACCTAAGATTATTGAATAATAATACAAGTGGATCTCATCCAAAAGAGCAAAGAGATTTGGTGCCAATAGTTTTTAGTAATACTCAAGTTCATAATTTTGAAAGACCTAAAAGTGAGAATGATTCCATAATCAAAATGGTTCAAAATTTCAGCACTGACTTTGTTCAATTATAAAAATAAGTAGGCAATACTAGGGAGACTTCTAATAGGAATTATTCTTATCAAAGGTTTAAAAAACCACCAAAATAGTTTCAAAACAACAACAAGTATAATGAATCATTTACTATTAATAATATGCCTAAAATAAATCTGTGTGATGTAGCTTTAGATAACTATTGTAGAGTTCATATCACTTCAAAGCATGGTGAATTATATTGTATTAAATTTTGTAATGATTTTGAAGCTTTTCAATAATAATTGGATACTTTTGAAGTTGTGACTAATAAGGACAATATGGTAGGTACATCTATTTCTTCAAAATCATCTAAAAGTGATGATACAGCTCTCATGGTGGAGACATTTGATTTTCCATTCCAAGATGAGAATGATCTTGAGGATACTCCTGAATAGATTCATGATTTTCAATAGTATCTAAATAAGACTTATCCTCTAAGGAATTGAGAGAATAAACAACCATTGACTAGCTCAACTCCACCTAACAATGTTGACAGTCCTCATCCTACAATTGATAACAATCTAGAGCCTTCAAAGGGAACTACCTCAAGAAATAATGCTGAGGCATTTGGTTATTCTACTAAGGGTGGATATAATATAGTATATGACATGAAAAATATCAAATATAACATTATTATACATGAATTGACTCAAATTACTGAACAAAGAGACTTATTATTATAATCTTTAAGTAAAATCCTACTAAATCACAAAACGCTGCAAATGCTAATATACAAGAACAAAGTAGAGGTTCCACCTTTCTTGCTAACAATTAGAGTTTTTGGTAAAAATGTGCATAATTATTTATTATATTTAGGTTATTTTTCTAATATCACACTATAAAGTATTTGTGAGTAACTTGGTTTAACTCTAATTAAGTATGATACAATAGTTACTCAATTAGACAAATCAAGAGTTAAAGTAATTAGAGAATTTTTGAATGTTCATATGCAGCTTGCTTCTAAGCCAAAAGTCCAACAATACATAGAAATTCAAGTGGTGGAAATTCTAGATACCTATGGAATTCTTCTCAATAGAGATTGGACAAAGGCCTTGAATGGATACATGTCTACTAATTGTTCTCACATGTGGCTAATATGGAGAGGAGTTTCCAATCAAATCAGATTAGAGAGAGAACCCAAGATGAAACACATGATCACTAAATAGAATGTAACAAATGAAAGGGTAAACTTGGTCAATTGTAATTTATGATTTTATACTCTTGATACTCCTAAGGTATGTAACTCTAAATATTCTCATCGTATGCTTGGATTAAGGAAATTATGTTTTGATAGTGCTAGATGTAAATCTAGTTCTAGAGTAAGAGTGGTTCTAATCAATACCATTGGTAAAGAGTACACTGCTTCTTAAAATCTTTAGTTTCCATGCACTAATAACTTGGTAGAGTATGAATCACTAATACTAGGATTATAATTTGTAATCAAACATAAGGTCAAAGAACTTCTAGTTTATGGTGATTTTAAACTAGTAATTAATCAAGTTAGAAGTAAATACCAATGCAAATTATCTTATCTTAAGAGATATAAGTTTAGATTTTGGGAATTAAATGAGAACTTTTATGCTTTTATCATTGTTTCCATTCCTATAGAAGAAAACAAGTCTACTGATGAGCTAGCCTCAACTACATCCAAGGTTATGCCAAGTCAAAGTTTCAAGTTGGAAAACCTTACCATTGAATTGACTCTATGTTCTTCAGTTCTTCACAATGTCAACCATTTACAAGTATTTAGTGATGATCAGTAGATCGTATATTTCATGAACAACTCAGGAGTATTTGAGTCTCATATCATAGATGAGGTCAATGAAAATACTCTTGATGATGACAAAATTAAAGACAAAGTTGATGACAAGATAATTCAATTGAGTGACAATAGAATTCCTAAAGGCATGATTGCCTTAGAATTATTATTTGATCAAGATAAACTAGTTGAAGCTATTAATATTCCCAAGGTCAATGGGAAGGATTATAATGTATTTGATCTAGGAACATAAGGTCAACCCCAGCTAGTGAATATTGGTATAACTTGTATAAGCATATAATCCAAAAGATCTAAATAATTGCTGACCAAATACAAAGATGTTATAGTATGGTCCTATGAATACTTAAATATTTTTTTATCCTAGAGTCATAACCCATACCATTCATTTAAAATAAGCTTTTAAAGCTTTTAGTTAGAAACAAAAACTAGTCAACCCTATTCTAGAACCATTGATACATAAATAGGTCAAGAAGCTATTAGATGCAAAAATAGTTTTTCCCATTAAACATTATACCTAGGTGGATAATTTGGTGTTAGTTAGGAAGAAAAATGGAGAAATTAGATTATGCATAGACTTTATAAAATTGAATAGATCATCTAAAAAGGATAATTATCTTTCAATTTCTCTTGACCAAGTCATTCAAATTATTAGTGGTTTTATTATGATGTCTTTCGTAGATGGTCTTTTAGGTTATAATGAAGTAATTGTGAATAAGGAGGATAGGATGAAGACTGTGTTTACTACAAAGTGGGGTAGTTTTGCCTAAAAAAGAATGATTTTTAGGTTCATCAATGTAGGAGCAACCTTTCAAAGAGATATGGACCATGTTTTTTAAGGTCTCATAGCTAAGTGCATTATTATATATATGGATGATATGACTGTGTTTTCTAAAAATAGAGAAGATCATGTTATGCACTTGCAACAAGTATTTAAATGGTGTACAAGGTATGAAATTTCCCTTAATCTAAATAAAAACATTTTTTTTAATATAAAAGGGAAGTTATTAGGACATTTTATAACCAAATATGTGATTTATATAGGCCCTGATAGAGTGAATGCCATATCCAAAATAGAACCCCTTAATAGTAGAAACTAATTAAAATCTTTCTTTTGGAAAATCAATTTTGAAAGAAAGTTCAGTTTTAGTTTCTCAAAAATTGTAAATCCACTTAATGACATTTTGAATAAATATGCCAAGGTCATATGGAATGAAGATACAAGGAAAGACTTCAAGGACATTAAAGAGGTAATTGAATAGGCATCAATGTTGATAAGTCATGATTTCAAAAAAGATTTCTATCTCTAATCTTTTGCTTTTGATCATACTATAGTTGTTCTAACTTAGAAAATAGATAAATGTGACCATCTTATTGCATTTATGAGCACTAATTTTAAGAATGTTGAGTTAAAATATTCTCTAATTGACAAATAAGCATTTACTTTAGTTAAGGTAGTTAAGAAGTTTAGACACTATATTCTTAAGAATATAATGCATGAAATATTGCTAGATCCTACTACTAAGCTAATGTTCAGTCAATGTGAATTAGGAGAGAGAAGAGGTAAGTGGATGTCTATAATTAAAGAGTATTACCTTGAAATGAAAACTACCAAGTTGGTAAGGTGTCAAGGATTGATTCAATTAATTGCTAATACCAATCTTAAGCTAAGTATCATCCAAGTTAATCAAAAATATTTTCAACTAAATGATTGATATGTTCCAATTATTCATTTTTTGATCAATGGTTCTTGTGCTATAGGATTTAGTAGAGATAAAAGAATATATTCGAGGCAAAATTCAACACATTTCTTGATCAAATATGTAGTACTCTTTAGAAAGAACTATGAAGGTATATACATAAGATGTGTCTCAAAAGGAGTTGGGATCTTGAGTACATTTCATGAAAAACTTGGAAGTAGACACTCCTCTAGAAATATAATAGCTCACAAGATCTTAAAGGTAGTCTAGGATTGGCCTAAAATCTTCAACGATGCTCATAAACATGTTAAAGAGTGTTATGAATGTCAGATTTTCAACATCAAGGAACCAAAAGCAGCCATGCCATTGAAGCTAGTCTTAGTTAACAAACCTTTTGCTCAATTAGGACTAGACCTTGGAGGGGTCATCAACCCCAATTTTTATATCGACACAAATATATTCTCACTTATATTTATTATTACATTATATGGATAGAAAAAGTGGCAACAAAATAATGTAGAACCAAATATATAATCAAGTTTATTGAAGAGAACATTTACACAAGATTTGGGACACCAGTTGCATTAGTTTGTGAAAATGGATCTACCTTTATATCCATTGAGATTATTGAGTGGGAATATGATAAAAATATATTTATAAATTTATCATCTAATCATTACCCTTAAGGTAATGGATTTTTAGAGTCAAAAAATAATAATTTGATGAAGGCTATAAAAAATCTATAGCTGACAAACCAAGAACATGGCATAAATTACTCAAGTATGCTATGTGGGCTAAGAGAACTAGAGTTAAGCAAGCATTGAAATCATAATAATTTATTTTAGTATATGGTCAAGAGCCAAATTACCTATTGATCTCAAGCTACCAAACTACAAGTTCATGAAAGAGTACAGGGAAGAAGATCAATAATTTACAAATTTAAGGTTGATTGACATCATATAGATGGATAATGCAAGGCAAGAAATATTTTACAACCTAAGCATACATTAAACCATAGTTAAAATATGGTTTGAAAAGCATTCAAAGATTAAGGTGTTCAATTTATCCTATGGGAAAAAAATTTGAACCTAAAGGAAAACATGGGAAGTTCACACCTTTATGGATTAGTCCATATTACATTGCTAAGAAATTGGGAGACAACACCTTAAAACTCAAAGAATTGCAAGGAAAAGATTTCACATTGTCAATCAATGGAAAATATCTCAATCACTATTTCTCTTTTACCCCACCATAAATCTTTATGGTGTAACTTGTAATATTAGCTAGAATTAGTGTAGGTAGGCTTTGTTTGGTTTTTTTCCAATTCTTTATTTGTACATTGTGTTTACTTTCAATAAGTCTTTTTAAGATAACCCTCAATTCTAAAATTCATATAGTTTTTTTAAAATGAGCTTCTCAAGTCAATGATATAGGTATGACTCTCAATCATTGGTTGATCATGGATCTTGGAATTGTAAACTTGATGTTATGATTTTGAGAAATTGGTAAAGATTGATATCTAGGCTAATTGTTCTTTAAAATCTTAAACCTTGTTGTGCTCTGAGTTTGATGTTAATAAAGATTATATATGTTAAATGAAAATTTTAATTATTAGACCAAGGTCATGTTAGAACTTAAAGAACATTATTGTCTGGGATGAAGTTGATGACTAAGGATGATTTTTTGAAGATCAAACATTTGAAAAAAATCCTAAACCCCAACTAATTTTGGTTCCCAACCTTTGCCAGAGAAAAATATATCTTAAAAATACAAAAGTAAGAGACTTATTACAAAATCAAAGATATTTATATGCAAATGTGATTCTAGTAATCTCCACCATAGCTATAGACATATATATGGTAGTGGAACAAGGCCTAGATTGGAGCCAAAGTTATCTTTGTTAGGGCTATAAATGTCTAGCTCATAGAAGAACAATGCCAAAGCCTTCCCTATTTTAAAATCATGATTGCTAATGGATATATAAATATGTTATAAATAAATGTTAATGATTAAGGTCATGCAATATAGAATTTATTCTCTAAATCCCTTGGTAACCAATAAGTGGAATCAAATCACACACATAACATGAATCAGTTTTGATGTTCAATCGAAAATATGAAGGTGTAAGACTTGTTTCATTTATGAATTGATCTTAGTAATGGTATTTGATCATGTGGAATGAATGATCTGGTTATTATTTTAAACCAAGAGTATATGAATTCTAACATATTTTTATGTTTCCCCTAGAAGTCACCATTTTTTGAAGTCAACATACCCCAATTTTTTTGAAAATGAGAACCCTTATTCAAATTCTACAAATCTATGCTATAAATTAAACATCCCACTTGATCAGAGTGCATTATTTGAATATCATGGTTCTTATCATATTTACATTGGCATGTTAGAATGTAATATTCATTTAACTTTATCTAAATAGTGATAATATTTAGTTCATATGTTTCCATGTTGTAGGTTTAATGGAGTCCCATTTGAGTTAACAGTGTTTATGGTTTTATGTTTTAGTGCTAATTTGATCATTTTATTAACCATTGGTCTTTAATTGATTAATGGAATCTATGATTAGACAATGATAAAACTTTAGCCTAAATGTTTTAGCCTAAGTCCATTTTGAAATAGATTCAAATTTACGTGAGATCAAATTTATGCAAGAACACTTTATTGTGTCTTAGGCTTAGTTTAAATTTTATCCTAAAGTTTTTATTATCTTTATTAACATGTCTAAAGCTTTAGTCTAAAAATTTATGATAAGTCCTTTATATCCTGAAAACCCACTTAGTCTATCTTATTGTTCATAAGGACTAATTAAATGCAGAACTTTATTATATTTTAAACTTAGTCTAAATTTTATCCTAGGTTTTAATCATGTTTATTAACATGACTAGAACCTTAGTCTAAAAATTTATCCTAATTTCTCTATATTCTTGATCTTTTAGTCAATTTTCACTACCTACATGAATGAATTAATGCGAGGATGCCAAGTGTTAATATCTTGGGAGCTCAGATGGAAGATCTACAATGAGTGGATAAACTAGAGTCAATATGTTAAAATACTATAAGATCAAAGCGAGAGTGATAGGTGTCATGATCTTGGATATAGCTCAAAGATCTAACAGTGAGTGAAGATTCAATAGGTCAAGGATTTTTAGATGAAATGAGAGAGAGACAAGTGTCACAAGAGCATTCAACCTATTTGTAAGGAAATAAGGATTAATGACATGCTTTTGATCATGCATCCAATAGATCAATGGTTTAAATGAAGATAGACTTTTCCAAAAGCCTAGAATGAATGTGGTAGTGACATGTGTCATAATCATGATGAATTGAATGGAGATCGACCAATCACATTCAATCTCCTATATAAAGATCAATGGTGATAAAAGAGTCAACAATTCAAAGGGCCCATACTACATGAGAAAATTCCATGTGGTATAAGATCATTCCACCATATTTCCAAAGTGTATAGAGAGAACATGGAGCTACCAAGTGGAAAAATATTGGGAGCTTGAAAAGAAATCAATAGCCCATGATGAAGCCAAATCTAGGAGAATCCATAAAATATTAATGGCACAAATTTATTTAAGCCTCATGATTAAAAATGAAGGTAACACATGTCAAAAAGTGACAAATAGTACCATTTTAAAACTTATTGAATAGTGTGACATGGTGATGCCACATAGGTAGAACACATCATATTTGAATATCTTGTGGACCGAAACACATGAAAGGTATAAATGTGAAATCTAAATGCAATCTAAGGCACAAAAGCTCCTAGTTTGAACTTGATTTCCACCATTGAAGCTCTATATAAACCTAAGAAAAACCCTATAGTGTATAGATTACCTTAATTGTCTTTATTTTCACTACAATTAAGCTGAGAAAAGGTTGGATTATTGTCTTTTATTGAATAATTTGATCATGATTATAGTAATGGTGGCACATAAGCATGTTTGAAATTAAGATGTTGAGCTATATTTGACAACAAATGCTAAAGGTTGAGTGTTTAAGGACATCAAGTTCATTGTTGTTGCCTTGAACACATGACACAATAATTGGTCAAAATTGTTTTGTAGAATTGAGAACTAGCCAGCTATCACCTAGGGAGAAGAGAAGATTCTCTCAATAAAGAGGATATACAATGACATTGTATAAATCCATATGAATAGTCTACATTATGTAGCTTCAAACTAGAGGTACTCCATTACATTGATGTTCTTGCTCTAAATTTTAAGGAAGCTAAGATAGACAAGGGCATGTTAATTAATGAACATAATCATAGAAAAGTGGATTAATTATCTACTATTGCATTTGAGTCCTATTATAAATTTCCCAAACCCTAAATTGAACTAGATTCTATAGACTCATGGGCCAAAGATCATAACTTGATGGACACACTAGCTACATGATTAGAATTTGGTAACCAAGTCTTTTTAGACCTTAATAAAAATATCCCTACCAGTCAATTCAGACCTAAAATTAGGATGATAATGGAAATGTAGAATAAGTTGTGTGGGTGTGCAACCACAACATATGTAGATCTAATATGGGTACCCGTGGTTTACTTTATTATTGAAAAATTTATAGTTCCCCCACTAGTTGAGATAATTAGAATTTCCTTGAGTAGACAAATATATGCAATCAAGCATAAAAATAAGACTCAATTTTATATGATGTCCTACCTCCTACATGCCATATGTACAACCACTAATATTCCCAGATAGATGGATTGGTATATAAATGAAACCTAGACTATATTTCGATATTATTCCAAGTTACACATATTTAAATATAGATATCACATTCAATTTATTTGTGACTATGTCTACCCTACACAATGTGAAACCATAACTAGAATTCCCATGGAGAGAGCAAGCCCTCTAATCAAGAAATATGTTTAAGATATTGGGGATATATGTTTGTATCCATGTTTTAGGATCATAAGGATTGAGGGAACTCAAAATTTTCCTATCAAGCTACCTATCCTTGTTTTTGATAAGTTAGCTAAACAAGAGCTAGCTTACCAATTGTTCAATGGCATAGATGGCCTTTCAAAAACCAAGAGAAAGGGACTCCTTCATATATTCTCTATGACTATTGGCAAGACCATATTCAGATCGTGGCATCACATTAAGCTAGCATCAAAATATAGATCATACTTCAATCTACAGATAGATGAGCTTTAACAATGGGACCCTTATGGAAGGGTTAAGGAATATTTAAAAAACAAGGGTATTTTAAATGTACCCTATGAATATGAGCCTAGGAAATTTGATACTATATACACCAAGGCATCATACTACTTTGAAGTCACTAGGATATTAAAGGAGCACAATATTAGACATGAATCTAAATTATCTGGAGACACAAATATGGAGGATAGATTGTAATTAGGCCTAAATTAGTACCATTTGATTAGTGGTGAATCTTATAGACTTACATTAATTATTTTACAAGTAGAGACACAAATAGAACATAATCTTGAAGAGAAGATACTAGAGAAAAGAAGGCCAAGTGAAATATCTTCTAGTGCATCAATTCTTGAATATTCCTTGGAAGCAAAACAAGAGTCAACTCAAAGAGAGGTTCATATGATAGCTATAGATCCTCAAGAGTATGTTGAGGATGTATTAAAGATGTTATCCATGACATATATAGATTTAGATGAATAATAATCAAGTTTTGAAGAAGTGAATAAGGGAAAGGAGAAAGTATTGGACTTGGTTCCTATTGATATTCCAAAAAGGAAAGTTGAGATGGCCATTATGCCAAAAGCTAAAAAAATCTAAGTGACTATTACTCCTCCCTTGAGTGAAGTTAACTTGTTCAGTGAAGAGAACATCATTTATGGTCCACCCATTCCTGAAGGGTTCATTTATGAACCTAGATTAGAGAAGTTGCCTACCTACCATCCATGGGCTATGGTAAAAGCCACTAATATCTCTATGGAGAAAGAAACGAAACCATGGTTAGTTTCTTTATATAAGAGTAAGGAAGAATATTAGCTACTCCAATTCAATTAGTAGACCAATCATAAATGGATGTCCCAACTCCATAGTGACCCAATCTATAGTTGGAGTTAAGTTTGATCTAGAGTCTACTAGATTGTAAAGAGTGATAGAGAAAAAGGTCATGGTAGGAGGTGAATAAATTATGTATCAAAAGGTGGATCCATTGACCAGTTTGATTCAAAAGTAAGGATAAAACCCTAGTGAGGATCTTGATTTTGAGGAAAGTGTCTTGGAATTGGCCCAAGCACAATCAAAAAAGTTATAATCTACTATCAAAGTGATAAGGAAATAAAATAAGAACTTCGAGGAACAATCTATTTTTCTTGTTCTAGGAGATATGGTTAAACAATTTGAAACAACTATGTATTATCTATTTAGCTCTTTGAAGGTATTAAAGTCTAAGAAAGACCTGGTGAACAAATAGGGTACTTTGGATATAATCAAAGTTAACCAATGGTAGATTTAAATAAATAAGGTACAAGATTTGATCAATATTTTGATAGAGGATAAAATTCCTAGCTTTAAAATAGTTAGCCTAGCCCATTTGAATATGGTTATGGTTGTATTGATAGAGAAGGTCAAGGATTTGAAAAAATGGATCAAGGAAATGGGATATCTTTCAAAGGATCTCAAGCAATTGGAAAATAGAATGGTATACATATTAGGGGGCTTAATCAAAGATCCTAATTCCATCAATCCTTTGGGCTTGATTATTGATGAGGAATTCAAACACATGGCTACCCAATTCATGTAAGAAATGAAAAATTAAAGCCAAGGAAAAATAAGGGTAGAAAATAAAAGAATATTGGACATGATCCTATCTATATAAGATAATATTAGAGATGTAAGAAGAAACAAGGAATCCTTATGAAGGGATGATAGGGAGCTCAAAGGCATAGAAGATCAAGAAAATTAACTTTTCATTGAGCCCATCATCAACCTCAAGTTGATTGATGAGAAATATAATGAAGAAATGAAGATCCTATAGTAAAGACAAAATAATACAACAACAAAGGAGTCTCAAAGTCAAATTGTTGATGTAAGAATATTCTCTTATATAGGAACATGTATATTTTGAAAAAAGAATATTCTATTTTTAACAACATGTGCATATTGTAAAACACATTGCTTATATGTTAGTCACTCTAAAAAAGGTCACTAATTCTAGAATGTTGTAGAAGGATAGTTATCCTTCACACATGTACACTTATAATTTGATGTGATTAACTGATATACCTCTTAGTATTATATAAAAGAGGTATTGTCATTTTTAAATAGGAGGATGTTTTTTAGAATAACTATTTGTAAATTTCAAGAAATTAATATAAGCAAGAAATTTTGTAAAGATTGTCCAATATTTGTTATATGTATTCCTCACTTATCTATTTAGATGTTCAGATTTGAATGGTTTTCATGGATTATATATGTGCATAGGAATGCAAAGTTGTCAATTTATGCTTATTCTAGATTGATTGAACTATTTTTAAGTTCATTTCATTTTCCTTGCTTTCTTTGAATATGTGATAATTTTATTTTCATATGAAATTAAATCTCTAAAATCAACTTGATCTCTTATTTGCATTGTTTCAATTACCCTTAGACATTTGCCTGATATATGGTAAGATCTATGATTTAGCTATTTCAAGTCATATATTATTTTAATGCATATCTTTTATGAAATTTAAGCTTTTTCATAATATTTAGACTAAAAATCAAAACACCTTCTTTTTGCCCTACCCTTCCTTTTGGTCATTTTTTTAATCAATTCACTTTATTTTAGATTTCATTGTAAATATACATGCTAATTTAGACTTTAGATCTTATGTTTTGATCATTGTTTACTACACTTTAGTTCATATCACTTTCATGTTCATAAGTTATCTTTTAGACCAAGGTTACCCCCAACAATCAGTTATATCATTATTTTGTGAAATAGTTACATTGATTTGCCAGTATTACACCAAAGGTATCAGTGATATCACAAATAGATACTCATGCAATGGGATTATTTGAATCTAGAGATTAGAAGTGTTTCTTAACACTATGTAAACCCTTATGATACACTTTAAAGAATCAACACAGTCTTGATCTGTTATCACTTAGTTGAGAATTAATAATGATGGTTGAAATATAACCTCTTACAATATGACCTACAACACATGTGTGATTACATGGTAATTTTGTTGGTTATTGAAATAATTTTGGCCTTATTTCCTCCCATTTATTTGACATTGTTGTTGATATTACTATTTTTGTCACAATGGTTGTTAATACTATGGTTTTTTTGGCCTTCATTTTTGTTGATGATTATTATTGTTATGTTGTAAAAAAGGATTTTGGTAGATACCCAGGTTATGATTGGATGTAGATGTTCTATTATCCAATTTAATTTCCCCATTTTATAACATATTTTTGATGAAGTGTTTTATTTTCACACAACAACATAGATTATATCCATGAAAATGATGGTATTCACAAAATTCATGCTCTTGAATCCAATATAAATATGAAATACCCTTAGGATAATGCTTTGGAATTAGTTAACTAATAATACTAACTATGGCTAGCTTACAAAACACTACTTTTATAAGTTCACCCAAGTCGCTAAATACTCAATGAATGGGTTTTATTATTTTTGGAGGGGTTTTCAAAGGTGGTGGTTGTTGCATTTTTAGAGCTGATATAGGTTACTATGAAGGTTGTGCTTGCTAAATAGGTTGTTGATAAGGATCAAGCTAAATTTTTAATGTAGTTTGAGAAAATAGTGTTTACACCATTTGGACATGATATGAATTAGTTACTCTATTACCAAAAACATTATTATTATGTTTATATCTTGTATTTCTCATAGATACTATCCTAATTTGATGTTGACACTTGTGTGTGTCTGTACTTGGACTTAGTGAGGGTTCTGATTGAGTCCTATGCCTTGGTTTTGGTTATGATTATATTTCAAGGAGGTTATATTGATAATCTCTTTTTTAATAATGGCCTTTTAAATTTTAAAAACTTTATTGATGATCTCTTTGAAATTATGCACACACTAAAGCTCCAAATGATAAGATATTTTATGCAAATTTTTAGTGAACACAATGGCCAATTATTTATCTGATAAGCTATGGGTGAAGTGATTAACAAGTACTCTCCATATTTGTAGATATATTGAAAATATCTCACTAGCTTTTTGATTGGTTTGAGTTAAATCCACTAATGAAATATCATGCTTGAGATTATAGGAGAAATGTTGCACAAATTTATCTAAGAGGTCATCAAAATTAGATACAAAGTTCTTTGGAAATTTGAGGAACCACTCCAAATCTTGTCTTACTAAACTTTAAAGAAACAAAAGGAGGAGGTAAATGTCATTGGAAGTCATTGGTTGAAAAGCAACAATAAATTCTATTAAATGAGCCTTAGGGTCTCTTTTACCATTATATTTATCAAATTTTGGTGGTTCATATCTTAGAGGAAATGCTATCTGCATATACTCCATGTTGAATGGGTATAAAAACAAGTTGTTTAAATTGAATTTCTTGGTCTGCTTCCTTGATTGAATGGTGACAATCACATCCTTTATTTTTTGTAGTTCTTGGGATAAGAAATTAGATGGTACATTTGGTTGAGGTGATGGTTAGGTGGTCAAAGGTGGATTACTTTGACTAGTGTATAATAGAGGTAAGGGTTATTATAAAACATTAGTTTAATCAATGAACAAACTAGGAATATGTATTCATGGATTGAGATGTAGTTGTTTAAATTGCATGCATTGTTGTGTTATATTCTAGTTTGGATTTGATATATAGCCTTAGATTTGAGGGAATTGTGTTTGAGATTAAAGGATATGGGTTATGGTAAATATCAAGCTTGATGAAGTTAAGTAGGGACTTACTATCAACTATTCAAACCTGGGTAAATAAAGGGAACTTATTATGGACCAAGGCCCTATCATTAGATCTATGGCACATGCTGAGTAAAAATAAATTATTGCCTATTTGGTACTTGTTAGATAGTGGTACCTCTTTGTTGTACAAACACCTATTATTAACTAGATGCTTATTGGGTGTTCAAAATTTGTCTTTGACCAATAGACATACATTGTTGATTAGACAATATGTGCGCTTATAAATGTCTATTGGTTTGTGATTGTTGAGGTACATTTGTCACTACCTATCAAGGTGGAACATTTATTACCCTTGTTGAGGTGGTGTAGTGTTTTGATTATATTATTATGGTAGACTAGACTATGCCTTGTGTTATGGAATGTTAGTCATCACCTATTGAGTTTGGATAAAATTCATAATTTTTTGTTGAGGTGAAACACTATTCATCACTTGATTAGTTAATCCTTGTACTTGCATGCTTGAAGAGGCAACTAGTTGAAAATTAAAAGTAACTTATTTTGGTTGGGATGTAATAGTTACTAACCCCTGCTATTGTGAACCACTCATGGTATTAACTAAATGTACTTGTTAAAAACTATTTTTTGGTGTAGTTAAAATACTTTGGCACATATTGAAAGACACTTGCATGTCATCCACTATGTCTGGAACATTTTTCTACATAGAATCTATAGTCACATCTTTGATATATCACCAACTAAAGTGCTTTGTGAAAATGGGTCCATACCCAAATTATCATGAATTTTCAAATCAATTAATACTTTTATGAAATTAGCTAGATCTATGAGTAGAGAATTTGACATGGTCATGGCATTAAAATTATGTGCTAGATTCAAATAGGTTTGATATGCTTATTTAATTTGTATAAAGTGGTCCTCCATAAGTCCCTTTCATTTTAAAATTATATTTGGGTCTTGATATGGAATCATAACAAGTGATTTAGGATGGAAAGTAGAGGCACATTGAATGGTTTAAGTATAAGGCATGTTGAGAGGCACTATAACTAGACTAGGTCAATTTTCATGACGGAAATCTTATATAAAATTAGCCTCTACCTTCATAACTCTAACTAAAAATTCATCATTATTTTCAATAAATTTACAATAAAAAAAATAAGGATCATATGTCAATGACATAGTAACATAATATGGTTGTTATTGATCATGTTCTATAACTGATGGTATCCTAGCAAGGTACTGCATGATTTGCTACTGCTCTTGGTCTAAATATGGAGGTGTGTTAATAAAATAATGAGCTAATGGATATTTTATCTATTCCCCAAATTATGTAATGTAAGGAGGATAAGGATCTATCTCACAAACTACAACATCACCATAGGGGTTTTAAATAAAGTTAACATTTGTGATCACGTTATCATAACCTAGATTATATATGGATCCACTATGAGTGTAATGAGACATATTCCAATCAATGAATAATGTTCCACATAAAATTTCTAGAGTTATACAAAATCTTATAAACAAGGTATAAAATACTAATGCTCTAAACTTGGTAAAACTTGGTCTAAGAACTAGGGCTAGGAATGGATCTATTTCTCCAAAAATTATCAATGCCCTAGCCAAAACACTAAATTTGATGCTTACACCATGGTCATTTTCAAAATGGGGACTCAGTCTCATCAGGAAGATTAAACCAACCTCATATGATGACCATAAACACATCCTTACCACTACCAAATATTTCATTAAGTGGGTTGAAGATATACCCCTCACATAATTGGAAACAAATTTCCAAATCCATCTTCCATCATCTCATCTACCACTATGATATCCTATCTAACATTATATCTAATAATGGAAAATTATTTAAGAATTAGGATGTCAAAATGCTTTGTGTCAAGTATAATATCACTCAAAAAAATTCTATCACATATTACACAAAAGGTAATGGTCAAGTAGAGGTATCCAATAAAACCATTGTCAAAATCCTTAAAAATATTTTCAATAATGTTAGTTACGATTGACATATATAAATATTATACACCCTTTGGGCATATTACACTAATTATCATACTCCAATTAGAGCCACTCCATCTTCCCTAGTCTATGGTACTGAGGCAATTTATCCCATCAAGGTCAAGCTACCTTATCTACATATCTCATTGAAACATGTCTTGGATAATGAAAATTATAGAGTAGCTCACCTGGAAGAGCTATAATTACTTGATGTAAAATACATGGCCACTATCAATAGCCTTCAATCATACCAAGATAGACTTTGTGGCTAATATAGCTAGCTGGTCAAACATAGAGAGTTTAAGCTTGGTGATATTGTTCTCAAAGAAAACCAAAAGCACACCATGAATGAGAAGAAGAAGAATAAGGGAAAGTTCAAACCCAATTAGATAGGCCCATTTGTCATTATTTCAAATTATGGATCTAGATCATACATGCTCACTACACTAGACATATATGAACTTGATGAGCCAATGAACATCATACACCTCAAGAGTTATTTCACTTGAAATACTTGAATTATTATAAATGAGGAATGTTTACATTGTACCATATTTTCATCTTATTTATACCATAACATATAACATTCTACCATACCTTCCCTATTGACCAAATGTTTTTTTACCCTCCATATCCAATCCCTTTAACCTTGGTTCCATTCCCTTAGTTCTTTGGGTGCCTTCAACATAATTATTGAGATCAAGTTTTAGTATTTGATTCAATATTATATAAAAAGTTAATATTTTTGACCTATATGATAGTGGTTTGGTAGTTTCATCCTTCATTTATTACTTCATTTCATTATGAGTGTTAATGATTCAAACTACCTTTGGGAAAATTAGTGTCCCATTTTAGGTTATGAATTATAACCACCTTTATTCAATTTAGTATCATTGACCTGTGTCATTGTTTCCTAATTATAATCACTTATGGAAAACTTAGGAGCAAAAACTTTAACATGCACTATCATATCACCTTGCCATTCCTATTTCCATATTGTGCCATTTTCCCAAATTCATGAACTTGTTATTACCTAGTTAGATTCCTCCACTATAAGGAAAAACTACATTGAATTGAGGTCCTAATAAGACTATGTAGGTATTGATAAATTTAAATTAAGGTCAACTTAGTTACCCTTCACCACACTCTCACCATTTTGTGATTTGGAATATTTACTATCTCATCATTCTCAATCAAGTTGAGATGCATATAAAATTTCAAAAACATTTTAAAATGATCTAACAAATCCTAAAAATCACAAAACCATGAAAATTGACTTAGAATTTCCATGTGAGAAATAAATCCACCAAAATTTTTGGGATGGGCCATCTTATTTGTTCAATTTATTTGTAGACAACCTTGATATTTCTACTCCCACTTTTGGGAATACTACATTGTCTTGAGGTCTGAATGAATTATATAGGTAGAACTTGGATACGTGGGTTATCTTAGATCAACTTGGCTACACATTCCTTTTTATTTTTACCACTTCTTTTTTGTAAGAATCCTGGGACTCATAATTATTTCATAAGTAACCAATTGTCATTTAGTTTCCCCATCCTTGTTTAGCTTATGCCTTACACTCTTTCCATTTTATGAGTTTCTATGGTGCACATTATGTATTCAAAATTAATACATTAATGATCAATAGGCTTCTTCTTATCATCTCACCATTTTGTGAGACCATTCCCATATTTCTTCTATAATATAATCAAGTTTCATTCATCTTTTTATTCTATCCTATATCCTAGGAGAACACATTTGGCTTGATGTTCATGTTAGGTCCTACATTCATGGAACTATGTAGGTAGCTTCCACTTGCCTAGTGCATCTAAAGTCATCTTGGCTACCCCTTCCTTTTATTCTCTTCCCCCCTTATTTTTTTGTCTGTTTTGTTGTCTCTTATAGCCTAGGGGAAATGTATACCATCTTATTTATGTTTTTGATTCCTTATATCCTAGGGGAAACCTTATACCATTATTATTATGGTTTTATACCTATTTTATTTTTGTCTAGCTTAGGGGTCACACTATTTCCAAGACTAATACTTCTATTACACATGCATGAACAATTTGTTTTTTGTTTACACTAACATTGTGATTAACCATTATTTGTGTTTGGGTCATTTTGTTCCCATTTTTTTTGTTCACTTTTTTCTTCTTTGTGTTTTGTTGTGTTTTTTTTAATTATTATTCATGTTTTATTTTCTTATTTTTTTGTTTGTTTTATTTCTTTATTGTTTATTTGATTTCATTTTTTTGCCTTGACTTAGTATATTTGTGTCCATTAGGTGATTCCTTGCACATTATATTTAAGCCCATCCATATTCATACATCAACGTTATCATCATGATTTTCATCATTGGTGCATTATTATTTATTGTTTATTAGATCACGTGTTAGTCTTTATGCACCTTACTAGTAAGTTATCATGATGTTATTTATCATGGTGTATAACATCACGTGCTACAAAAAAAATCAACTCAAGAAATCTTACAAACACTAATGTTGTGGTACTTATCCTTGGTCACTTGAATAAATCCTAGTCTACCTTCATCATGGACCAAAAATAGAGTAATTAAATCATGAATGAATTTTAATCCTTGTTTATTAGGACATGCATCTCCATACCAGTAAGTTTCCTAGATTTAACGTTCTCCTTTTTATTGGCTTACTTTTACTAGGTGAGTACAAATTTAGTTTGTAAGCCCCCTTTTCCAATTTTCCATATTATCCCAACCAATAGTGTCAATGATTATAACCACCTTTGGGGAAACCATCACGTTTCACTCTATCCATAGTGCTAATGATTATAACTAACTTTGGGAAAATCATTATGTTTTAATCTATCTAGATGTTAATGATTATAATTGCCTTTGGGCAAATCATTGTTTTATTTTATTAATGATTATAACCACCGTTAGGAAAATAAGTATCTCTTTACCTCATTATTTTGATGATTATAAACAACTTTGGGAAAATAACCCTTTTTTCTGCCCACCTGGGGCATCTCACTATTCCACTGATTCTAACCACATTTGGGCAAATCAATCTTTTCCACTCTCACTTTACCTTTTGGTCTGATCATTTTCCTTCTTTTGATGGATTGACCATTGACCTTCTTTGTTTATTATTCCCTCAAGGGGTCATTAGAGGCTCATCTATCACCTATTAGGGCATTATAAATTAAAGACCTTTTAATTCTGTGAGAATACACTATTATGTCTATAGCTTTCAACTTATTCCCAAATAAGGGAAAACTATAGACACCCCATTTTGGCCACAACTGACTTCTGATGAGACTTTTGACTAATTACTACCAAAAATTGCAAATTAATCTTAGGAATCACTAAACATCCTAATTTCATTTGTGTATCATTTTTTAATTCTTAGAATCATGTTGAGACATCCCTATTTTGGGTATTATGATGTATGCAATAATAACCTCTCATAGATTCATCCTCAATCACCTTAAAACCTAACAACTAGTAGTTTGGCCTATGGACCTATTAATCAAGGCACTTGAACAATTATTAAAAGATCTAAAATGTTTATCAAAATGAATCAACTATTAAACTATACTAAATGATTAGATAAATTATCCATTTGAAATTAATGAATATCTAAAATGGAAATTAAAAAATTCAAAATATCAAGCTTCTTCATCATTACATTTTATGAGTTGTCAAACTCTCACAAATATCTCAAAATATATAATTTGAGAGCCATGCTTATTAGTTGAAAATCATAATTACATGACATCTTTTTAACTCAACTAGAGTTAACCTCAACTCACCTAACGTTAGTTTGAACTCATTCCATTTTTAAACTCAATCTTAACTCACCTTGGGTGAGAGTTAACTTTGGAGGCTATAAATACAAGGCCCTACCAATTAATCAACAAGATCTTTTGATGTAAAGATATTATGCTCAAATATATGCAAGAATCCTTTCTCATAGTCTTACCATGACAAATTCACAATCCAACAAGCCAAACTAAGGTGACAAGGAGAGGTGAAGTAAATAGATCTTCATTGACAAAGATTTATTGATTCATATAGCTAATCAAGCCACTTTAACAGGCCATTTTGGAACTACAACGAAGGTAAAAGGATGATATATTTTCTTTTCTATTTGTGTTTTCATTGTATGATTGTTACCTATGCTCTCCCTAGTGTCTAAGTTAGAGGTCTTAGTGCTTAGTGTGTTTATTTGAGTTTTTCTTCTTGATTAACGCTATACTAATCTCCTCTCTATGGATTTCTTGTTCAAATTTGGTACCTTATAAGGAGATGGTAAATACTCTCAATTAATAGATTACCAACATACAATTTGAGAGAATACCTCAGTCTAATAATAGAACTACTGATGCTATGGCCACTATTGGCATGATCTAGATCATAGATAGAGTTAAGGATTATCAATTTCTTGTTGAACAAATCTTAGCATCATCTCAAGAAAAATCAACCAATGAGATGGTTCTAGACATTATTGGTTTCACATCTCTTTGGTACTCAGATATATATTCCTATCTTTATAAACAAACCATTCCTCTTAATTTATCATGTAAATAACAAAAATCCTTTTCCCATAAAACCTCTCACCATACCCTATTTGGACCAACCTTTTATCATAAAAACTATGATGTAACTTTGATTCATTATTTACATTTGACATAATCTAGATTCTCATTGAGGGAAGTCCATAAAAGAGTGTGTGAAATCCATACCAATGGGGTAATCTTAGCCAAAAGGTTACTATGTTATGGTTATTACTGGCCAACTCTGGAAGTATACACAATTACATATGTGAATATTTGTGTCAAGCATTATAATAGTGATAATATATTTATGCTCTAGCCAAGAGACTCAAACCATTGATGACACCATGGCCATTCTCAACATGGGGACTCAACCTTATCAAAAAGTTTAATTCAACATCTTTTGATGGCCATAAACACATCTTGAATGCTATTGAATAATTTAATAAGTGGGTGGAAGCCATTCCCCTCACTTACATCATCGATAAGTAGATCTCTAAGTTCATATTCAACCATCTCATTTGACACTATGGTATCCCATCTGACATTATATCTAATAAGGGTGAATCATTCAAGAATAAATATGTGAAATCACTTTGGTCTCAATACCAATCAAATGACATTTTTCTATTACTTACTATCTATAAGGAAACAACCAATTTGAGGCTTCTAATAAAAATATTGTCAATATTCTAAATAATATTGACAATGACATTGTTTTTAATTGGAAGTTAGATACATTTAATGCCTACTAAGCATATCATAACACATTTTTTACCTCAACAAGAGATATAACCTATTCACTTGTTTGAGTAACTAAATCCATTCTTCCCATTGAGGTCAAGTTGCCTTCTCTCCAAATTTTGTTTTAGCACACCATCTTTGATGAAGACTAAAGAGTGACTCACTTGAAAGAAATAAATCTAATTGATGGTAAATGCTTGGCCACCCTAAATCTTTAGGGTTATTCAATCTAATTAAAAGGAAAATATAATAGGTGCATTAAGCATCATGAATTCTATTTTGGTGACTTGGTGTTAAATGAGAAATAAAAAAATGTCAATGTTGAAACCAATAAAAAAGGAAAGCTCCAACCAAACTAGTTAGGGATCTATGTAGTTGTTTCCATCTATGATTCTAGAACATATAGGCTCACTAGATCAGAGGGAGATGAACTTGATGAACTAATGAACATAATGCACCTCAAACATTTTTATGCTTGAGGGACTCAGATTATTATTTATAAGGATTGTCTAAGTTATACCACATTATACCTATTGTTTGTATTATACCCCTTTCTATTCTACTATACACTTAACCCTTAACCAACATGATCTTATTTACCTAACCTTGCCTATTACATTTAGCCTTAGTTCGAATCCATTTTTATTTTAGGCATGTTCAGTGGTTAATGATAGATTTAGTTCCATTAGTTTTATAATTACATGTTTAAATGGTAGTATGTGAAAGAAATATGATAGTGGTTTTGGAAATTGGATCCTTCATTTTTTATTACATTTCCCACCTTGTGATACTAATTATAAATACATATGGGAAAATTAGTACCATTAACCCTTTATCATTGTTTTCTAATTATAACTACCTATGGGAAAATTAGGGACAACATATTTACCATGCATCACCACATCACCTTGCCATTACTATTACCATTTACCTTACCATTTGACTTTAATTGAACTTCCTAGTACTTAATTAGATGCCTTTTATGTGGGTAAAACTACATTGACTTGAGGTCCTATGGGACTATATAGGTAGCACTTGATTCATGTTGAGATTAGCATAGTCTTCCTTTTGCCATGCTCTTTATATTTTTTGAAGAATTAAGTTTGAATTCTCTTACCACTTTTTGAGAAACCTAAGCCATGCTCTCACCATTTTATGAGTATGTTTAAGCTACACTCTTGCCATTTTTTGAGTGGGACTATTTTATATCTTATAATTTTAAAATCAAGTTAAAATGCCTAAAAAATTCAAAATTTATTTGTAATAGTTTCAAAACCCCTAAACAATTGTAAAAGATCTTAAAAATACTTAAGAAGATAAAATCATGAAAATTGGCTTAGAATTTCCACATGAGATACAAATCCATTAAAATTTTATGGGATGGGCCATCTTGTTTGTTCATTTCCATTTCTAGACCACCTTGGTATTTTTCCTCCCATTTCTAGGATAACTACATTATTTTGAGGTTTGCACATACTATGTAGGTAGCACTTGCACACATGGGGTATCTCAGGTTAGCTTAACCACATCTTACTTTATTTTTCAGTCACTTCTTTTCCTTAAGGATTTTGGGACCCCTAATTATTTAAAAAGTAACCATTTGTCATTTAGTTCTCCATCCTTATTGGTTTTAACCCATATAATCTCATTATTTTTTAAGTTCATGTTGTGAGCATTATGTATTTGACTTTGATATACTAATGACCACTTGGCTTTTCTTATACTCTCACCATTTTGTGAGAAACTTAATTTTTCACTCTTTCTATTTTTTGAGCTCATTCTCAACCTTAGATGTAGTAAACACTATGAATTACCATTTCAATTCATTAGTGGATACTCATCTCTTGAATTTTAGTGTGGTGTTATCCTAAACCATACTCTCTCAATTGCATGATTTGTTTGCATTAACATTTTTATGATTGTGGAATGTAATCCCCTCTTTTCTCTCATACTCTCCATTTTGTGGGATCATTCTTATTTTCCTCTAAAATTCAATCATATTTTCTTATCATTCATTTTCTTCTATTCCATATTTTGGGAGAACTACATTTGGCCTAAAGTTCATATTAGATCTTGTGTCCATGTAACTATGTAGACAATGTCCACATGCCTATTACATCTAGAGTCAACTCAGCTACCCCTTCTTTTTCTTTTGTTCCCTCCAATTTTTTTTGTTTTATGTGTCTTTATATCCTATAGCCTAGGGGTAATGTTGTTTTCTATTTGTGTCATTGTCTCCTATTACCTAGGGGCAATGTTTATGTCATTGTTCCCTATAGCCTAGGGGTGACCTACCTTTTGTTCCTATTTTGTTTTACCTGTATCATTGATACCTAGTTTATGGATCACCTTATTACTAAGAGTAACACCTTTATTACACACAAATGAATATTTTGTTTTTTATTTGCACTAACATTGTGATTAACCATTATTTTTGTAGCTTATTTTGTTTGTTTTTATGTGTTTAGATTAGTTTCTTTACTACACTTTTATGTACTTTGGATTGTTTAGTTATTTTTATTATTTCATTTACTTTGTTTACATGTTTTGTTGTTTTATTTTATTTATTGTTATTTTATTGTTGATTATTTGTGTTTATTTAGTTGTTTGTTTGTGTGTTATTTCATTTATTTGTATCATGTTTATGTTTATTAGTGTTTTTTTTTTTTTTTGTTTATTGGTGTTTTTTTGAATTGTTTATTAGTGTTTTATTGTTTGTTTATATAGTTTGTTCATTTTCTTGATTTTGTTTGTTTTGTTAATTAGTTATGCTTATTTATTTTATTTTGTTTTATGTTTTTGTTTATATTTAAATATTGATTGATGTTGTTTATTATTTATGTTTATTTGTATAGCCTTATTTTTACATATTTTTGTTGTTTGTTTGTGTTTTTTTGTTTTTATCTATTTGTTTGTTGTATAGTTTGTTTGCATTTGTTTATTTGTGTCTTGTTTTTTAATCTATTTGTTTGTTTGTTTTGACTTTTGTCTCTTAGTTTCTGTAATAGTTTATTACATTTTTTTCCCACTTAAGTTTTGCTTAGCAAATCATGTAATAATGTTGTGAATTTATGTATTTATTCTTACACTTGATTTATTTGTTATATTCACACTTGGTTTTTTATTATTCATATCTTATTCCTAAGTTCTTTATATTTACATTTAAATTAAATATTCCATACTTATGGTATATATTGCTATTTTAGTTCTCCATAACTATCATTCATTATACCACAAGCTAAATCCAAAATGTGCTCACATGGAGTCTATTCTAGTAATGAAATGGGAGTACATCTCCAATATATCAAAAACTAGTTAAGTACCCAAACATATGTCTAAATACATGAGTAATAAACATGAGTAACAAATGATTTATTATGTGTTTATATATACGCGCATCTCTAAATAAGAATATATATGAATCATACAACATAATAGGATGATAACCAATAGAACATATCATAACACAACATAAGAAATAAATGAATAGAGCATACATAAGCATAAACATTAACAATGCTAAACATCCACAGTGCTAATCAATTTTAATCAATGCTAAACATGAGATAATCAAGATAATAAGAATAACATCATATATATAAATAAAATCAATATCATAGACGTGTACATCAGCCTCGTAGGACCAAAAAATGAATGTCAATATATCTCAAATGTCTTATACATAAAATATATATACATATCATGATGGTGTCTCAAAAATACATAAGTGCTGATATAATGAGTACAATAAAAACCATAGGCCAAAATAATTCCAAACTATGCCCAAATGCCATGATCCTTATAATCAACTTTAGCTTTATGTATCCATGGAACATGTAGCTAGAGGCAACCTTGGTGGTCTTGGTGGTGGTGGTCATGGCCAATGAATTGATTTCCCCAAGGCACCTCAAACATGAGTCCTAGTATGAGACCAAATAGATTTTCTCCCTACCCTCTGTGCATCCCAAATCTCAAAGGTAACAACCTATTATTATTGGGGCATAGTAGACTCATAAGCTTGCTTATAATGGGATGCCTCATCCTTATACCAAATTCTCTTTATAATCATCTATGATAATATATCCTATTTACTAGATCCTTTTGGTTGTATCCTAATCTCATCTTAATCTATCCATAATTGCCAATACTTGATCATGCTCATTAATGGATTGATCTCTCTTTGTTGTGAGCTAGCCCTACCTGCACCATCCTAGCTATCTAAACCTTCATTAGACTGATCTATATATGTAGGTTTATCATATCATCACCCCTCATGTCTAAGGTGCTATATATATCAGATAACTAATGCTAAAACCCCATCACCTCCCTACCTGAGTAATGATGTCTTGCTCAAGAATGCCAATGTCCTTACTTGTGGTTATAATAGAAGGCCTTGCCTAGATTGGATCTAACTATGTGCCTAAAGGCCTTACTTGGCTAATCCAACTTATGTTACTACCAAGATTGAGTACAATATCATCACATCTATCCCATCATCATCATCATTATCCTCCATAGACTCACTCTCTTACCACATGTTGTTGTTATTAATTAAGGTCTCAACCTCCATCTCCTTGATATCTATAGGATCCTAACCCCATATTAGTAATGAAATTGGTAACCTTTAAGGGTAGACCTTTACCCACTAGTACATGAAAGCTAGAGTAACCCCTACATCTGTGGATCCTCTACATAGGCCCAAATAACCCATGGTATGCTAAGATAGATCATTATGGGGTTTTTCATTAGGATCACTAAATTATCCTGACTAATCTCTCACATGATGTTTGTAAACCACTATGACCCCTCAATTACATCTTATGTGTATTTGAACTACCTAAGTACCTAATTTAGGGAGTAATCCTTTATATTATGGGACTACCTCCTAGTAATAAAACATTTGATAGTCATGAAGACCATATACCATCTATCCTTAAACCATTTTAATTAATAAGTGAGGTAATTCCTCAAGATGAAAAAATATGATGTCATATCATCGAGCATATGATGATAGAATGAGATGTATCCTCTATGTCCATGCTAGTTGGCTCTTATCTCAACCCAACCATAGGCTAATGGTTCCTTGAGATATTTCATCCTATGCATCCTAACTACTCACTCAATAACAATGTGCCCCCAACCCTAAACCATGAGAAATGTGAAATATCAAATACTACATCCACCTTGATATAGGCCTAGGTCCAAATCTTTGTGCAACTATGCCAAAACTATTGGTCCCCAATAAAACCAAGTAGAATCCTCCATTATGCTCTAAACCATGCCACCCAAGCCCATATGGAAATACCAACCACTCTTGTTAGGAATGAAGATGTTAATGATAATGGACATAAGAATAAAAACCTCTCGATCAATTAGGATTGGTGGTTAAGGATCCCCAGTAGCTAGATCATTTATTTGAATGTTAGTGTAGGTATTGATCAGGTCTATATCAAACTTCCCCTAAACCATGTGGATACATTGATAACTCCATAAATAATCAATAAAAATCTATTATTATGTTAGTAGTGTCCAAAACAAGCATCTCTCACATATTAGTAGCTTGAGGATACACTAGGTATATTCAAGTGTGATAGTGGCTTCCCTAATTAGATAGTGAAAGGTCGATGTCTTGCTATTCCAACACTTTATTAGTGCACCAAGATAATCTTGATTACCTAGATAAATATCATATCATACAATTCCATCATCTATAATAAGCCCACCATGCCCTCAATCAAGATTTGTGGGGTCCATAGATAATGGGATCATCTTTTATGGTAGGTAAGCACTTCCAATAGCTCTTGTAATCCAAATGATTAACATCAACCTAACTACATAATTCTAATAGTTCCTAATCCTAGCCTACTCCATCTAAGTGATCCTCTTCTAGAAGTTGGACCCCTTTTAGGTCCTCAAAGTTAGTCCTTTTTAGCTCCTAAAGCAAAGCCACCATTTTATCTCAGAGCAAGGCTACCATTTAGGCATTTTTACACATTTTTAATTGAAAGCATATTTTTTTATGAAAATAATGCCTTCACCTAAAAATGGTTAAAATTTCCATTTTGGTGATTTCTACCATTTTCTAGCATTGTTGTCTTTTTTGGAAATGAAGACTTCACATGAAGTCACCAATTTCCTTAGCAAATCTATCATTTTCTTGACCATGTAAATGGAGATTTTATCATTTTCAAATTTTAATGAGCATTAAAATCTATTATCATTTTTCAACTTTCAATGATCAATTTATGTTTAATTATTGGTGTCACATCATGTGGTGTTCACATGTGATCCATCACTTGATCTGATACATGTCACCATGATCCTCTATGGGCTATTTTATCTCAATAATTTATGCAACATACTAAAGCTAAAATTATAGAAAGGCTGGGGTGAAAATGATTTGTTTTCAATTTAGGGGTGAATATATAGTCAAATTTTCAATTGTTACCCCTCGAAGGCCTGTATTTTATTATGTACCATATAGGAAGTGTAGTTTTCACATTTGTTGTCTATTTTACATGTCATTTAATCCTATGTGCCCTATTTTTTTGTTGTGTTACAAATAAACCATCTTTTTGGGCCTCACCTAAGACTCATTTAATAGCACAATTTTTCAACCTAAATCTCATGTTTATTTAAACATGCATCTTTGAACCCACATTTAGGATAGAAGCATGTTTTTATCTTTTTTCATCTCATCATAAATCTATTTTACATATTTTTTGCATAAACTACCCTTACCAATTTGCCCCATCATGGTAAATTCTATTTTCAACCAATTTATTGATTATAACTACCTATGGGAAAATGGGGATTTCTATGAGCTGGACCAGATTAAAGGGATTTGGAGGGACATCTTAAGCTGTATAAGGGAGTACTTCATCCTGGACAGAAGAAGCAAATGAGTGCATAAGTTCCATTTTGTCTTCCTCAACCACTTCAGGCATAAGGTTAGCTTGTCTTTTCCTTTCTATCTTCGCTACTCCCTGATTCAAAGCCTTTATGCTCATAGGAAAAAGGATTTGTGCCCTATTCTTCATGAAGGCCTTATTCTGCTTATTGAAGGCTATTGCAAGAATAGGGCACTGGTTAAGTATCCCAAACAGGGGAAAAATAAGTTGCCAAGGAATAAAAAGAATGAAAATGTAAGTAGAAGAGGTAAAATTAAGACCCCTAGTCCTAATAAATAGAATGTAGAAGAAGAAAGGGGTCGGGAGAGAATTGAAGAACCCGAGGAGGAAAAACCAGAGGAAGAAGAAGGAACTGAGAGCTGGGACACCAAATCTAGTAAAGATGAAGAAGGTTCTGAGGAAATTGAAAAAGATAAAGTCAATACAGAGGAGGATTCTGCTACCAAAACAGAAGAGACGGAGGAAAACTAGAAAATGGCAGAGGATGACATTGTCCAGGAAGATCTCGGTGAGGACCCAACTTCTAAGAATGAAAAGGAAATCTCTGTCCAGGAAGATATTCAAAACATGGAGATGGAAATTCAAGAAGGAATCAATGAGTGGGAACAAAAGAGTCAAGAAGACTTCTTTGAAGAAGCCAGGAAGAGCCCCAATAAAAAGTCTGAGGATTGGAGAGGGAAGAATCAGAATGATGAAATACACACTCCTCTGACTTGGGTTAACTATAAAGCTGAGTCTTCTTCCCAATTAGATTCCTGGTTGTGTAGGGAGATCATTGATCTCAAGAGAAAAGCGGAAACTTTGGAAGATTCTCTGAAAGCTGCTTGGAACAAAGTAAACAACATGGAAAATTAGTTAAGCGAGATCCCTGTGAAGCTCAAAGCTTACGAAAACAACCTCCAGGAACTAATAAAAGACAATAAAAAGAAAATGGAGGAAGTAACATCCAACATTTGTGTAGCTGCTATCAATATAGTTAAACGAGCCAATGAGGAGACCAAATCACTAGAGGGTCCCAGCAAAAGGACAAGGCAAAGTTCCAGAAAGAAAGATACACAAAAAGGAGCTTTGCTGGAGGTTACCACCCAAGAAACTACTTTGAAATGAAAAGAAGCCATGAACTTGATACTGGAACTGGATGAATAATCTAGTCCTTCTTATTGGTTAAGAACCTGGTACTGATCTTTGTTCTCCTTTTGTTAGCTTTTGTTTGTTGTACCACCAGACTTATATTTTTGGGTTTTGACCGGATGTGTCTCTTATGGTTTCAGGACCATTTAAAACCTGTTTTTGCTACCTCACTGTAGTATTTTTTAGGTGTTGCCTGTGGGCTTAGTTGTTCTTATTTTGCTCTCTGTTAAAGGGTTTCGGGGCCCCTTCAAAACCTACTTTTACCTCAATCTAAAACTACCTATGGGAAAATCATTATTTTTATATGTCATGCTAATGACTATAATTACCTATCAACAAATCATTATTTTTACCTACTTTTGGGAAAATAAATATTTCTCATTTTTTAATCCTAATTATAACTACCTTTAGGCAAATCAATGTTTTCTACTTTACATTATTGATTATAACTACCTTTGGACAAATTAGTGTTTCTCAAATTTTTGTTACTAATTATAATTACCTTTAGGAAAATTAGTACATCTTCTACCACCCTACTGGGGCATTTATTTTTGCCACTACTTATAATTACCTTTAGATAAGCTATTGTCCCATGCTTCATTTTTAATTATAACCACCTTTGGGAAAATTAGTGACTTTGATGCTATTAATTATTATAACCACCTTTGGTTAATTTAATAATCCCACCCCCATTACCACTATGTCATGTCATTTTATTCATTTCAATGGAACATTCAATGATTCTATTTTCTTGCCCACTCCCTTGAGAGGGCATCAAGGGCTTATTGACCACCCTCTAGGGCATGAACCACTTAGATTAATAATTTTTTCATTATTTTAGAATACATTATTGTTCCTATGTCTCATAACACTTTCTCAAATAGGGTAAAATTGTAGACACTTAATTTCAGCCACTTTCACACCTAAACTAGGATTTCATTCAATTTCTAAGAAATGATACATCTAAGCCTAGAAATCACCTAAATTTCCCAAATTTATCCATGTAAGGGATTTCATTACCTAGAAACATAATGAGGCTGGCTTATTTAGTGTATTACCCTGTATACATCACTAACTTAGTTTGGTTATAACCCTAGTCAAATAATAACCTAGTAATTTAACACATTTGGTTTGTAAAAATATTAATTAGAAATATTTAAAACAATTTTTGAAATTCAAAAATCACTAAGCAAGACTAATTATATTGAAAATCCTAATTAACTTGATTAAACAAAAATTTCAAATCAAATTAGTGAATTTTATTTACCAAAAAAGGAATTTTTAGCCAAATATGAAGTCAAAGGTCAAATTAGATAATAAAGTGATTTATTATCTCATAAATATTCAAAAATATGAGTCACACCTCATAAATATCTAAAGTGAGTTGTCATGCCACATAAATAACTAAAACTTAGGTATCAATATTTCATGAATGCCTTGACCCAACCCAACTTTATACTGACTCAACCTAGGTTAATTTAGACTCAACCCATGTTAGAATTTAACCTAACCTCCCTAGGGTTAGAGTTAGTTCTCTGATATATAAATACAAGTGCCCATACTATATTCCAACAAGATGTTGTGTAAGGTTATTCTACTAGAATACCTTCTTGAGCCTTTGAGAATAGTGTTATAATGCCTAATTTATGCCAAGCTTCACACCAAGCCACAAGTGACTATTGGAGAGATGTTACCACCATATAAGAGAATTTATAGAATATTCTAATAATCATAGCCTAAGCATAAAAATCACTAAACTAACAAGTAAACATCAAATTTGACAAAGGTAAGAAATTTGTATTGTCTTTATCTCTATTTTTGATCTTGCTTGTTATGTTATGCTCTCCCTAGTTCTTAGGCAAGAATGTTTAGTCTTAGTGTATTTTTAAGCTTGATGTTTTTTCATTTAGAATAATAAGAGACCAATATACATATTGTTTACTCTTTTAAAACCTAAGGTATATTTATCAACTAAACTCTAAATATGTTTAACTTCAAGAGCATTTAATCTAGCACTTTATCTAACATAGGTAGAAAAAAACTATTAAATTGCATAAAATATGAAATATAAACCTGAAATATTTTTATAACCAAATAATTTACTAAATTAGAAACCCTTAATACAAAAATAGGAAATAATAAAAACAAGGAAAGACACATTAACAATATAAATTGTCAAGTTTTCTCAATATTCAATAATAAACAACTTCAACAATATGTTTTATCGAAATTGGAGATTGAAAGGTATTAATATAATTAAAACAAACTATTGAGTAAATTAGAATATGTAAGATATATAATAAATACACATAAATGATTTAAAACGTAATATTTTTAGAAATCTGATAAAAGGGGAAAATACTAATAAATAAGCTAGAACTTAAGTCTATAGGATAAAAATAGTCCCTATAAAATTATTATGAGGCTGTAGATATTTTTGTGAATAATGAATAGGGCTCTATGTTATATTATTTTGTTTTCTATAGGGTGCATCAACAACCTTTAGGTTTTTTCACTCTATGTAAATTTTTATTGATGTGCCTTTTCTTCTAAATACTATGTGTATATATCAATATTTATGCTTTGTTATGGAACCAATTGTGTACCTTATTCTTCACTTAAAATCTTGTCTAAATGTTAAGGAGGAAAAAATGACATAAAATGTGTGAAATGTGAAAGGGGATGAGGTTGTGCTTGATCTCAACACCTCATATGTTGAGTGCTACCTACATACCAATCATTTGAAAATGTATCAAACTTCATGTAGTTCTCCCATGCTATGGTGCTTTGTGTAATATACTAGTGAAATTTTATATGTTAGTGTAATGTCGATGTAATTAAGTTCTTAGAATAATTACTTGTGACCTTGATTTTGTGTTTAGACCTAATTTAGGGATACTTTAACTACGTTTACACAAAATTGGGAAGAATAAGTATTTTCATCTCAATGTCCTATTAGAATATATCTAAACTTTGAAATTATGGGAGCCTCTTTCCCTCTAATGAACAAATGTGTATAAAATATGATTATATAGTGGTATATTTTTAATTTCCTAAAATTAGTATTTTTAAATTGTGAGATGGCCCATTTTAATTAATTTTAACTTTGGAAAATATCCCTTAATTGGAGGGAGGATCAAACTAGTGGAACTAGACATGATCGGCTAGTGGGATTGTCCTTAAGGAGTGGTTTCATTTGAGGAAAAAAGATAACTAATTTGAGAGTATCAATCAATCCAATAGTGAGTATAGGATACAAATGAGTAATATGATCATTGAGTGTCATATTTTTATAAGGATAGGGAGTCATATTAATATAAGTAAAGGAATAGTGGTTTAAAACCATGGAATTAAGCAAAGATTAAGTGTGCATAATAAGTGGTCATAAGTGCATTATTTTAGCATTAAATGTTAATTTTAGTGAATACATTTACTTAATAGAACGCACTTAACTAAAAAAGTACCATTTAACATCTAATTGATGCAATAAAGGAAGATTTATGGCTATGCAGATAAAATAGACCACCACGTGTATTTTTTGTGTTTATGTTTTCCTTTGTAGATCAAAATCGTCTTCATGATACCCCTCCCACATGAAATAAAGATAATAAAGGAAATTTTATGGTCAGGGAACACATTATATTCCATGTTTTATTTTTTGTGTCCATGTATCATTTTTAGAGATAATTCATAGTAACATGGTCCATTTCACATGCATAGGTAACATTTTACAATTTAGGGATAGGGGTCATATTTAAGACCATGACATGTTTTATTTTTGTGTTATGTTTAATTTTTAGAGTGAATAAATAGTAATAGGGCCCGTTTCACATGAAATAGAGGAAGTTTTTATCATTTTATGGGGAGGATATATTTTACCACCATGTTTTATTTTTTTTGTCCATGATGGGTGATGATAAGCATCATAAACACATGAAGACAAACTATAAGGTTATTTTCCCCCCAAAATGTCTCATATTTGGGAATAGTTAATAATTTTATAATTTGTTTTTCCTCACCATTTTTAAAAATAATTATATGAACTATTTTAAATATATTAAATATATCTACAACTTTCCTATTATATATTTTTGGCAATTTTGCATTGATTTATTAACAGTTTTTAAAAGAATAAAAAATGTATCTTTGAACACAAAAAGGATCATTCATAATTTTCAAATATTTTTTCACTCTAACATCCATTTTGATATATATTTGAATCATTCTAAATATATTTAAGAGATATAAAATGTTTATGCTATACACTTTTGATGATCCCTATTGATTGTTTCAGATTTACAAAAATAATAAAATATAATATTCTAATGTATATTAAAATATTCTAGTTTATTTTATTAAAATATGAAACAAGTCATAAGGAAAAATCAAAATTTCTAAAAAAAATTACGTCTTTTTAATATATTTACAATAGTTCCAATAATTCTCAAAATGGATGTCAAAGCAAAACTTTATTCCACAATTACAAAATATTCATTTTAGTGTCAAAATATTCTTGTTTTATTTTTTTGAAAATCATTATAAACATGTGTAGAATTACCAAGAACTTATAATGGTAAAATTTTAGGTCTATTTAATATATTTCCTTAGGGTCACTTAACCCATTGAGTCCTTCCATTGGGATAATTCCTCCAATTTTTTTTAATATAGGGGTAGGGGAAATACCAAAGGCCACCAAATGTTTCTTTTTGTGTTGATGTTACATTTATAGAGTGATAACGTAATAACATGGTCCATTTGACATTAAATAGAGATAAATTTTGTTGATTTATGGGAATGGGACACATGATACTAACATGTCTCATTTTTTGCTTTCATGTTTCCTTTATAGAGCCAATTTATAGAATTTTTATCATGAATTTTATGTTTTTTCAATTTATTTCTATTTTGTTACTTCCAATTTATTAAACATTTAGTGGCCAAAATTTCTCCCATTTGAAGTAATTTTACCACTAACTTTAACCTAAATCAATTTAGAACCAATGTTGGATAAATAAGAAAGGCAAAAATATTGATTCTAAGTCCAATCAATAGATATAAGGAGGAGACATCTAACAAAAATACAAATGAATCAAATTCTCACCTAGCCTTCTATCTGACTAGGTAAACAAAGATCCTTTAAGCTCAACATCAACCAAGTTACATGAATAAATGAACTATGCCAATTCCTCCATGCTCTTAGAATAGATTTGGTTACCTCTTATTTTCTTCTTGAGAAAAAAAGGAATTTTTAAATGTCCCATTATTATCAACAAACAATTACATTAATTACTTATAAAATACCTAAGATCTTCCTATAATATTCCATGGCCTAAAGGAGAATTAAGGGCATACATGTTTGAAAGAATCCACATGATATCATCAACTTTGTTGGTAAAACAATTTTCTAGATGATGAGTGCTCTTAAGAAACACTTCACATTTAATGTCATTTTCATTATAGAAGGTTTTGATTCCTCCTAAAGCCCCTATTGAATTGGGGCTTACAACTAATGACTCTTTCCAACAATTGATTTTGTTTTCCACTACCACGATCTCATCCATTTTAGCTTATTGGATTCACATGATAATAGGATTTATATTTCTCCTTAAATATATAAAAATAATTTTCTTAGTTTTAATTTTTAAGCCTCTAATCTTCCAAATAATGATTTTTTTAAAATCTTTTAGATTGGGATTTGTTACCTTTCAATAGTAAGGTGATTTTAATGTCATCTGATATATCTTAATTTATAATTTTATTATGGTTATATGAGTGATATGGTTCTCCTATATTATTTATTATGGATCCAAAATCTACTTTATTGTTCCCCCATTTATTATACATAGAGGGAGTGTCCAGTGATTCCTTTCCTTTACTACATAGTAGAGAAGAAACTTTTAATGATAAAAGTTGTATATAATCCAAAACATTTTCTTTTGTATTTTTCTTATTTCATTCATTCCTTAAATGAGGAGACATATTCAAGTGATTATAAATAGATGCATTTTCTTAAATCTCTACACTGATTTAGGGTGAACTCCTATTAATATCATTCATTTCTGAGCATTGGATTAAATTCTTGCCCTTTAATGATTCTAGGAAATCAAAATGATTCTCACTAAAGGATGAATGATGTTTCTCAACTAATGATTCCAAATCATTGATCTCATTAACTTCTGATAAGCCTAAACTTGGTTCATCAAATATTTCATCAATCTCATTACCATCCTTCAATCTATTAGATGGGAAGGATGATACTCCTTCCTCAAAAAGACATGGGAAAATGTTAAACCCCACTGGGATAACTAAAAAATACACTAATGTTTTTATTATTATTATAATATTTATGTTGAGATTAAATGTATCCAACCATTTATAACTTGAAAACTAAATTATTCCCAAACATTATATATTATAGTCAATTAGCCCACTGGTAAAACATCCCATTTAGTACTCAAGAAGTAAACTAGTCTATAAGATGAACTACAAAAATATTGAAACAAATAGTGCATTATTTAAATAATCCATAAATCAATATTAATTTTACAACCACTACTACTTTACATTTTTAGAATATTATAACAATACAAATCTATTGATGTGTTGAATATA
>JARHVA010003346.1:670000-772500 GCA_037957365.1 Torreya grandis | reverse complement strand
TTCTGACATTGGTCTTCAGTCAGCCGATGTCCATCACTGGGGTTCTCTGTCTACCGATGTTGGTATCTGCATGGATCTATACAGACCTGTAAGAACTAGAAATATCAGTGACAACTTCTATATGAAGTTACCTCTCAAATATGTAAGCCTCTGTGATAACTTCTATATGAAGCTATCTCTCAAATTGGCAATAAATCCGCTGATATCTCACAGCCTCTGAATCACACACACTGAAGAGTGGACATTCTCCAATGCAAATGGAATCCTGGAACCCTTGGCTCAGTCTTCACAAAAGAATTGTTCAATATCAAAATCAATAATCAATGCATAATCAATAATGACCTCCATGAGAAACCCTTATACCCTCAAAAAGATATGCTTGCCCTAATTAGGGTTTCTTATGGCTGCCAATAAAGCACAACCTATCTATTCTCAACCCTTGATTTGAAGATATATGGCTCTATTACAAAAGATCTCTATATGTATAATTTATTGAATCAAAAACCTAATAAAATAAATACCTGGAAAGCTCTGTGACAACTTCTGTATGAAGTTACCTCTCAAATTTGTAAACCTCTATGATAACTTCTATATGAAGCTATCTCTCAATTTGGCAATAGCTCAGCTGATATTTCACAGCCTCTGAAATGCACACACTGAAGAGTGGACATTCTCCAATGCAGATGGAATCTTGGAACCCTTGGCTCAGTCTTCACAGAAGAATTCTTCAATATCAAAAATAAAAAATCAATGCATAATCAATAATGGCCTCCATGAGAAACCCTTATACCCTCAAAAAAATATGCTTGCCCTAATTAGGGTTTCTTAAATTAGAATTAGGGTTTCTAATTAAAAATAGGCTAAATAATTAATATTTGATTAAATCAATCAAATATTAATATCTCCCTCAATACATGTCAGATCCTCAAACCGTTTGAAGTTGGTGAACCAGGGAGTGATTCTGCACATGACCATACCAAAATAAAGGTGCTCTGTTGCATGTCAAATATCCCTAAATAATAGGAGCTCAGGCCAAATGTGTTTGAAATAGCCTAAATGAAAGCCAACTATAGGAATTCTACAAATCGAAGCCAAGCCAATCTCCATCATGACCCTCTATCCATCCAATCAACCTACGAAGGTCTCATAATAGGCTAATCATCAACTCTAAGTGATGTCACCTAAAAAGGGGACATGACAATCCACCCCTCCTGAAATTGCTTGACCCCAAGCAATCACGGAACAATGAACCACTCAATCCACCTAGATCCCAAATTTAGTCATGTTTTATACTGATGACAATCAATGCAAGCTCTTGCAATATCCTCTAAAGTAGGACAAAGAGGAATTGATAACTAAACTGGCACATGAAACTCAACCAAACTCCAAGATTACACATACCATAGTCAAGAACACATGAGAAACAAACTCTCAAAGTATCATAACCCAAGTAGAATGGACAACTCAAACTACCAATTCCATCTACAAAAGATGGTTCCAATCCATCCCATAACTGATCCCTCTGTAAAGGTGGCACAACAAATGGTACCACACTATCATATGTGTGAGAAGAATCAATTTGGAGACTCGACTCCACTGGTATCTCAAACTCATCAAAATCAGGTACTCCCAAATCCTGAACATGTGTGTTAGCGTTAACAACATGCTCCTCAACAACAATTACAAGAATGTACTCACCACCAACCACCTCAATATACAAATGAACTGGGTCTGGGGCTGGTGAAGACCATAAATGCTCTAACTCTATGGTCATCTCAGCCAAATGAAATTGTGACTCCTCATAGGCCAACTGCGTACTCTCAAGTATCTCAAAAGTCAACTCAAGCTGCTGAGTAAGCTCACTCACCTTATCTTCCTTGACCAATAATGCATCATACATTGTGCTGCCCCACTCCATAAGATAATCTCTATCAGCTACCAACTACATATAATCCTATCTCATAATCTAGATAGCCTCCCATAAAGAGTGGATCTCTGTTAAGGACAAATAACTACCTCCCTACTCAATGCTAGTAGGAGAACCCCATCCATAAACTACTAACAATTGATGAGTAGCATCGAAATGCTTGCAAGCGGTAACAATGTCTCACTCACTAACTCTCAGCTAACTAAACACATGGTGGCACTGGGTAGATTGTCTCCTGAAATCCTCCTCTGATGCATGGTCTAAAAGAAAAGACACAAAATCACTGATCGATGTAATACTACCATCCATACTCTATGAATCAACTCCATAGCTCATATCAACATCTAGAGTATCAAAAGTTGTAGCATCACTGACTAACTCTTCCGTACCGAAAGAAACTGTAGGTGAAACTACGTCCTCAAAATGGTCCACTACATTCTCGTGGGTGGCATCTACAATAATCAAATCCTGGGACTCTTCTACAATCTCTATCATAATTGAGAGATCATCAACACTTAGTGTACTAACATCTAAGTAGACCTCTACACTCTGAGTGCCAGCATCAGACTCATCTTCATCTAACTCTGAAGAAGCCACTACTAACACTACCTCATCATCACAATCTCTAGCTCCCTCATCCTCTGTAACTAACTGAGATTCCAAATCCTCATGACTAAGCTCATCCACATGTCTCTCAGAATCCTGGTGAGCCACCTTCATTGCCTCTACCTTAGGCTCTGAAGCCTCTGCCTCTAACTCCTCAGAACTATCATGCTGTTTGAAATCTTCTAATTTTGAATCCTCATAATACTCCCATATTACACGATATGCCTTGCCCTTAGGCCTCAAATGACAATTGTGATTGGCATCATATGGATCTTTGTAGTATAAGCAAAGCTTTCTCCTATTAATAGTAGCACACCTATTATCTCCTATCTCATAAGAATCATGGGACATGCTGCTATCTTGTCTAACTAATCTATAGTGCTCTCTCCTTAGCTTAACAAAGTGATCAAAAGACAACCTCTCTTGAACTCAAGGAGTTAATAAGTCCCACTCCTCATTCACTGTCATATACTGTGTGGATTTGTCTTCGAATGTAGGGTATGAAAGAAATTCATTTAACCTCTTCAAACTTAGTTTCAACTTCTTCATATCATAGTCCCACTATCTCTAAGTACTTGAAGTACATGGAATGCCCATGATTACTTTGCTGATTCAATCTACCCAAACTGCCCAACAGGTTGGCAGGAATTTGGCTCTGATACCACTGTAATATCCCCTTTTGATACCAGAACAAAGCTCTAATACCACTATAATGTCCCTTACTTAGGGGCTCTTTTTTCTATCAAAAGCTCTGATACCACTGTAATATCCCTTCTGATACCAAAACAAAAGCTCTGAACAAAGATACAATTTTTGCCAAAATAATTTCCAAATAAATAAATAAATCAAAATATCATCTCTCAATAGCAAATCACAGATCTTATCAGTTGTTCTTCTAGATGATTACACAATTGAATCTCTATCATAGAAATAAAATAATATGAAATATTCTATCTTAAAACCCTGGGATTTTGTAAATCTAGAAATTAAGATTGAATCTGGATGTCTCAGCCTGCTGTGTCAAACACACAGTCGTCAGCATTGATCGATATACTACCGACATCGGTATCTGTTGGTCCTTCTCTACCAATGTCAGTCTTTAGTTGGTCGATGTCGGTCACTAGGGATCTCTATCTGCTGAGGTTGCTATCTACGTGGATCTGTATGGAACTGTATAGTGTCCCTTACTTAGGGGCTCCTTTTTTTTGCAAAAACTTTGATACCACTGTAATATCCCCTTCAAATATGGAATATTGAAACACAAAATCTCTGAACAAAGATACAATCTTATAGAATAAATTTAGAAGATAAACAATAAACCACAGTAAATCTCTTAACTACCAATCAAAGATCTTATTATTCATCCAGATGATTACAATAGTTGTCCTTTGTCATGCATATACAGAATATGAAAATATAGTCTTAAAAACATGATTCCTCTAGCAACTAGAAATAACCTTGGGTCTGTGTGGCTCTCAGGTCACTGTGTTGAAGACACAGTCACAGTCATTAGTCGATATACTACCGACATCGATCACTGTGGGTCCTCTACTGACGTCGGTCTTCAGTCGGTTGATGTCAGTCACTGGAGATCTCTGTCTGTCGAGGTCAGTATCTGCATGGATATGTATGGACCTGTATAGACTAGAAAGCTCTATGACAACTTCTATATGAAGTTACCTCTCAAATATATAAGCCTCTGTGATAACTTCTATATGAAGATATCTCTCAATTTGGCAATAAATTAGCTGATATCTCACAGCCTCTAAATCGCACACACTGAAGAGTGGACGTTCTCCAATGCAAATGGAATCTTGGAACCCTTGGCTCAGTCTTCATAGAAGAATTCTTCAATATCAAAATCAATAATCAATGCATAATAAATAATGGCCTCCATGAGAAACCCTTATACCCTTAAAAAGATATGCTTTCCCTAATTAGTGTTTCTTACAGCCACCAATAAAGCACAACCTGTCTGTTTTTAACCCCTAATCTGAAGATATATGGCTCTAATACAGAAGATCTCTATCTGTATAATTTATTGAATCAAAAACCTAATAAAATAAATACTTGGAAAGCTCTGTGACAACTTCTGTATGAAATTACCTCTCAAATCTGTAAACCTCTGTGATAACTTCTGTATGAAGCTATCTCTCAATTTGGCAATAGATCAGCTGATATTTCATAGCCTCTAAATCACACACACTGAAGAGTGGACATTCTCCAATGCAGATGGAATCCTGGAACCCTTGGCTCAGTCTTCATAGAAGAATTCTTCAATATCAAAAATCAATAATCAATTCATAATCAATAATGACCTCCATGAGAAACCCTTATACCCTCAAAAATATATGCTTGCCCTAATTAGGGTTTCTTAAATTAAAATTAGGGTTTCTAATTAAAAATAGGCTAAATAATTAATATTTGATTAAATCAATCAAATATTTCTCCCTCAATACATGTCGGATCCTCGAACCATTTGAAGCTAGTGATCCAGGGAGTGATTCTGCACATGACCATACCAAAATAAAGGTGCTCCACTGCATGTCAAATATCCCTAAATAATATGAGCTCAAGCCAAATGTTTCTGAAATAGCTTGAATGAAAGCCAACTGTAGGAATTTTGCAAATCAAAGCCAAGCAAATCTCCATCATGACCCTCTATCCATCCAATCAGCCTATGAAGGTCGCATAATAGGCTAATCATCAACTCTGAGTGATGTCACCTAAAAAGGGGACATGACAGGATCCCAAACCTATAATGCATTCCAATCCAAACCATGTGTAGGATCAACAATATACTTTTCAAGATATGAAACATGAAAATTATTATGCATTTGTGTTTGAATTGGTGGTAATGCAAGCCTATATCCTATATGATTGATTACTTACAAGACCTAAAAAATACTCACATATTTAGGTGATAGCTCTACTAATTTATCAAACTTTATTACACTATTTTGGGGTTGAAACTCCAAAAGAACTTTGTCCCCAACTAAAAATTGCCTTGTTGTTATTTTTAGATTACCATAGCTTTTTCACTTATCATTTCTTTAGCCAATCTCTACCTTATTTATTTAACATGCTATTTCATTTCAATAATAATATCAGGTCCAAAATCCACTCTATATTCCATCTTGTCCTAATTAATTGGTATTTTGCATATCTTACCATATAATGCTTCAAAAGGAGCCATTGTAATGGCTAATTAGTATGTGTTGTTGTAAGAAAACTCAACCAAATATAGGTATTTTTCACACTTGTATTACTAGTCCTTGTAATACATTCTCAAAAAATCCTCTAATATTTCATTTATCCTTTCTATTTACCCATTTATTTATGGATGGTAAGTTGTACTAAAATTCAATTGAGTTCCCAATGTTGGTTTAAAGTCTACTAAAATATAGAATTCATCTTACAGTCCCTATCTAAAATAATATTGTTTAGAAACCCATGCAATCTATAAATTTATTTCCAAAATATCCTATCAATCATAGGAGCATAATCAATTACATTATCAAGAATAAAATGAGATACCTTGGTTAGTTTATCCACAACTACAAAGATAATATCATGATGATTCCTAGACATAAGCAAACCTTAGAAAAAATCCATAGTGATTACTTTTTGTTTCCATTTAGGTAATGAATGTGGATATAATAACCAAATTAGATGTAAATATTCAACCATGACTCATTGAAACTCCAAGAATCTAAAAGTGAAATCAGTTACACCTTTCTTAATTCCTTTCTAGAAATATAAAGGTTATATCTCTCTTACTAAGATAGTTACTCTAGGATACCCTGAATACAGAGCATTGTGTAATTCCTTTAGAAAAATATTTCTCAAATTATCCTTATTAGGCATATAAATCATGGCATTATACCTTAAAATCCCATCATTCTCAAACTAAAAATCTTAATATCTATGATCTTGTGAGTTTTCAATAAAAGCTTTCTTAACTTACTCATAGAAACCATCACCAAGTGATAATTTTTCTAGCTATTATTATAATGTGCTCCTAATTTTAGCCAAAGATACAATATATCTCTTATGGCTATGAGAATATTCCACTTTATTTTATTTACCCTTAATATATTTTATATCAAAATCATAATCTAAAAGAAACTCTAACAATTGCATTTGGCAAACATTGAGGTTGGGTTAGGTGAAAATATACTTGATAATTAAATTATTAGTCTTAAGATCAAAGGGTTTACCCAATAAGTAATGCCTCCAAACCTATAAGGCATGAATTATAACAACCAATTCCCAATCATAAGGAATAAAATTTGCCTCATGAGGCCTCAGTTTCTAGATTCACAGGCCATAACTAAACCATCTTTCATGAGAACTCCTCCTCAACCATCTCCTAAAGTAGTTATTATCACTAAGAATTTACCATTTAGATCTAATATTTACAATACTGGTGTATAATTAAGTCTTTGTTTTAGGATTTGAAAGGATTCTTCAAACTTATTTGACCATATAAAATGTTAAACCTTCCACTAAATAAAGGTGATTAGGTTAGCTATCTTGGAAAAAAAATGGTACAAACTTCCTATAGTACCATACTAATCCCATGAAACTATGTACCTCATACACATTTTTAAGTGCTAGAAAATCCATGATAGCCATAATATTAGCTATATCCACTAAAATTTATATCTAAAGAGATGATGTGTCCTAAGTACTCTACTCTTTTGTAAAAAAATACACTAATACAACTTACCGTAAATGTTATGTTTTTCCAACTATTGTAAAATTAACTGCAAGTCCTCAACATGTTCTTCCTTATTCTTAGTATAGATGAGGATGTCATCCAATAATAATAATAATAATATAAATTGATCAAGATAATCCCTAAACACACTATTCATGAGATTCATGAATGTTATTGGTGTATTTTTTAATCTGAAAGGAAGCACTATGAACTCATAACACCCATAACAAGTTCTGAAAACTATTTTTGGAATATCCTCCTCATAAATCCTCAACTAATGGTATCCTACACAAAGATAAATATTTGAAAATATTGTAACATAATTAATTTGATCAAAAATATCATTGATGTTAGGCAATGTATACCTGTTCTTGATCCTTGCTTTACTAAGCATGAAATGATCAATTCATAAGTGAAGGTTTCCATTCTTCTTCTTGACAAAAACTATAGGTGTACCCCATGGTGAAACACTAGTCCAAATAAAACCCTTGGCCAACATATCTTAAAGTTGTGCCTTCAATTCAATTATCTCTATTTTGGTCATCTTGTAGGGTGACTTAGATTGTAGTTCTGACCCTGGAATGATATATATAATGAAATTAAATTCCCTTTTTGAAGGCAAAGCAAGTAATTAATCTAAGAAAACATCTTTAAATTCTTTTAGAAATGGATAAGCTTCAAAGGTGGGTTCCTTGGATTCTACAACTTCATCCATATTCAAAAGGAATGTTTGACATCCCTTACAATGATCCCTCTTAAATTTAATGACATAAATTATATTGAGCTTCAACTCCCTTTGACTTCTTTGAATTTGGGTTTGGTTTACCAAATCATCTAGACATTCAAAAATTTCAAGGAATCAATAAAGTTTGAATTTATGCCTAGAAATCTAATTCATTCTTAGGATCACATCTATGACCCTAGTAGTGCTTCATAAATATCCACAACCATGGTTAATTTTGGAAACTAGATTTTAACCTCTATATCTTACATCTATCAACCTTAACTTTAGACTCATTACCATACTATAATGACCATGCATTTTCCATATAACCTTCTTTATTAGATATTTACTCAACATTATAGGAGAGATAAGGCATTTAATAACTCTGGTATCAATTAAAATAGTAATTAGATGACTAAAAATATTACCTAATACTTCAAGGAGAAGCTTGGAATTCATCATGTCAATTATCCACTACCATATGAATATAATGTTGCAAGGTTACCTACTGTGAATAAGAGGTTGTGTTCTTAATCTTACCATATGTTTTCCATTGAAGACAATATTTAGTATAATGATCTCCTCCAAAAGTAAATCATCCTCCTAGAGATCCCTTCCTCTCAACTTGGTTTCTATCCTTCTCTAAAATTATCGCTTGGTTTCTTCTTCCCATAAGTACTACCAAACCTTATATTCTAACTATTGAATCAATTCTTCGAATTTCCTTTCCATTTTTAATTATTGTTCTTGAAAGGTGTCTTGGAACTGCCAAATATTTTCTTATACTTTTTTATGTCATATGCCAATGATTTCAAGTTTTTTTCTTACTTTATAACCTTTTCAAACACCTAATCCATAGTGTATGGTCCATGCACATCCAATTTGGGGTTTCAAGCCCATAATAAACTTCTTAATATAAAAACATTCATCCCTCTAGTACTATGAAACCAATTTCAAGAGCTTATTAAAATAATCATAATATTCATTCATTGTCAAGTATCCATACCTCAAGTTCTAAAAATATATCAACTTTTGATCAAAATAAAGCTGAGGTAACCAATGAACTTTGAAAATATCCACAAATTGATTCCATGTGGTGGTAGATCTAGATTTATTTCAAGTATTTTATTAGCCCACCAAGTTGCTACTTCACCATCTAATTGGCAATCTCCCCACATAACCTTAGTGACCTCAAACCAATTTTTAATTTTAAAGTATTTTTTCATTTCTATGAGCCAAACTTTAGCTCCATCATCCAAAACTATGCCATCAAATTTGGGTGGATTTACTTTCTTCATGTCTAGTGCTAGTTTTATAGCTACATGAGCTCTAACATTTTGTGCACTTATTTGTGCATTCTCTCCTTAGGAACTTCCTATTTATTATGGTGTTATTTAGGTACATCTTGTTCATTTTTGTCTTCTGACCCATTAACCTCTCATTCAAGAGTGACTATATGGTCTTGAGACTCCTTGATAATAGTGATAATTTAATCAAGTTTTGTAGTTTGGTCTACTACTAGATAATTAGAATCAACCTGAAGGTTAAAATTAAAAATCCACTTATCAATTGATATATCATGAACCATTATCCTTTTTGGATATTAGGAGAATAATTTTTATTTAGTGGTCTCATTAGGTCTAAAAGTTAAACCTTAAGCTCTGATACCACAATGTTAAACCCCATTGAGCTAACTAGAAACTACACTAATTTTTTTATTGTAATATTTATGTTGATATTAATTATAACCAACCATTTATAACCTAAAAACTAAATGATTCCCAAGTATTATATGCTACAATAAATTATCCCACTATAAAAATAACCCATTTAGTACTCAAGAAGTAAATTAGTCTATTATCTAAAATTGTCCATCATGTATAAAAATAATGAAATAAGTAATGCATTGTTGATATAATCCATAAATCAATATTAATTGTGTTTATAGTCATTATTGTTTACATTTTTAGAATATTATACATATATAAAGCCACTAATGTGTTGAATATCCATCTATAATAAAGTATAATGTCAAATATACATATCAATAAGTATAGAAGTACAAAATGAGCTACATAAAATAAGGTTAGAATATAAGGTTTGGTAGTGTAGTGCCATAGCTTGAGTGTAGTTCCATTTGGTTAAATAAATTGATAAATGAAGATCATCATTGAAGTTCTTTACCTCCAACCCTAGACCAATGGTCTCCTACAAACCTCCCTTCTAGGAGTGACCCTACCTTCATAAAAGGGTAGATAAGGACATTGTGGCTATTGAGAAACAACCAAAACCACTGTGTGTAATAACACTATTACATGTAATAATATAATAGACCCTGTAATCCATTCCTCTATCTAAATGATATTAGTAATACATGTAAACTATAATTATAGTGAAATGACAATGTCTTAGCTATAACATTACTTTGGCTAAAGTTTTTATTATAGAGTTTAGATTTAATAATCTGAGTCATTTTTAATCACACAATACTCTCTGCTACTAAATCATGATGTAACAATATCAATGTGTACTTATATGATTTATCCATTAGCATACTTATATATTTACCACATAGCTTGAGTGTAGTGCCATTTGGTTAAATAAATTGATAAATGAAGATCATCATTTAAGTTCTTTACCTCCAACCCTAGACCAATGGTCTCCTACAAACCTCCCTTCTTGGAGTGACCCTACCTTCATAAAAGGGTAGATAAGGACATTGTGGCTATTGAGAAACAACCAAAACCACTGTGTGTAATAACACTATTACATGTAATAATATAATAGACCCTGTAATCCATTCCTCTATCTAAATGATATTAGTAATACATGTAAACTATAATTATAGTGAAATGACAATGTCTTAGCTATAACATTACTTTGGCTAAAGTTTTTATTATAGAGTTTAGATTTAATAATCTGAGTCATTTTTAATCACACAATACTCTCTGCTACTAAATCATGATGTAACAATATCAATGTGTACTTATATGATTTATCCATTAGCATACTTATATATTTACCTCTTGTTATCCAATCATAACGTATAAATAAATATTGAAAAACATAGAAAATAAATATTATGCAACAGTAAAATATGTAAGCAATCATAAATAAGATTACAATTAACTCCATAATAAATATGTTTATTAATATATAAAATAATCAAGTCATTTTATGCTTAAATATCAACATATCATTTTATTAAATTTCTCATTTATACTAATATGCATAGCTGGTACAAATCTATACTTTCATAATTTTAACTTTAACAAGAATAACACCTCTTGACAACACTTGATATAATTATCATATAGTCAAGTCAATATACAATCAATAATACAACCTTATGTTCTCAATTATACTATAGAATAAAATTGTATTCTAACTAACATTTTTAAACTCATTCTTCATACAAGTATATTCTATATTTACATCTTAAAATGAGCCTTCATACCATAGTAGAATCTAATAGGAACCATAAACCTTATTATTTTATTTCTTAAATACTTTATCAACCCAATCCATGAAATTCAATATTATTCTATTATACAAACATCCTTATATCATTCTGTATAGACTATCACTAAGAATTTCACGTATGTTCTCATTACGTTTTCCATTTTCCAAGCCTCTAAAATTTACCGATTTCCATAAATATGGTCCTTAATATATTATCAAGCATTCTATAACTTAACTAAAAATATACTAACATAGAGGTAGTCTTTAAGAAATGTATATATGTCCTCCTATATAGAATATTCTACCTTTTCTCTTAAAGATATTCATAACTATGTATATTTATTAAACATACAACTGCAATACATTTATAAATCACATTCTTGAACATCGATTCTTATTCCTATAGGCTCTCAAAAATATATATAAAAAAATTTTATTTATAATCCCTTAAATAAAATAACCTACAAATAAATATAAAAAGGGATAATTATAAGCTCAAATTAGTATTCATATTTATTTAAATAATCTATCACATACTAAACTAGATTATTCAACACCTATGGTGTAATTAGGCCAAAAATAAGGCATTCATTATTACATCTTGGTTTATCAAGTTAAGGTTTTACAAACCATCTTAAATTGGGCCTAAAAATTATCATTCTATTTATGTCACCACATGAACACCTTCATATCAATGTAGTTACATATATACATTTCTATAAAGTTTATATTCAAATGTGTGTGTGTCTATTAACTACGTATTCAAACACATCCATATATATGTATATATAAATATATACAAATTATTTATCTATATATTAGTTTAAACTTAATAACTTCCCAAACCATATCTATGAATAAAATCCCAAATTAATCATTAAAGTATTGTATTCTTCACAACCCAAAGATATATCATTTCCATAGTTAGTTAAAGGTGTACTCAGATGTGATTTTCTTTCACAACTATTACACATAACAATACCCTATTTAATATTTGATTCATTTTATAAAGGTGTAAACATCATTTGGAATAAACCCTTTATTAGTAAGGTTTATAAATTTAAATAAGAAATTTATCATAATTAAATTATATCAATCCAAGAAAAATGTAAAACTTAAAATATAATAGAAAACCCAAGTTTAATTCCAAATTTGACCCTCAGTTATATAGTCTTGAGGATGGAATTACATTCCATATTTAGGTTTATGGAATGAAAATTACCTAGGGTTATTAAATGAGGGTGAAAACTCATAATATAAAATCCCACATTTATTCTTTCAAAGCGTGTAATTATAAATGAAGATCGACCTAGGTTATTGAAGTCTATCATGCAATACCTGAAGAGATTGACCTTGCTTAACCCAATTTTGAGCTTTCCTTTTTCTTTTATTTTTATTTCCATTGTGTTGTCTTCCTCTTCCCACTATTGGGTTGCATGATCCAAAGTAACTTTGTTTATTTACTTTTTTATTTGCAAGTTAATTTTGTTATGTTAGTAAATTAATTAAATAATTTTGTTATAGGGTTAGTTGGTTCACAGGAATTGGTTACATCCCATAACCACCCATAAAATATTATAAATATTTTACTTTCCTTGTAAATTATGAACTTGACATAGTACAATATAATATTATAGTCAAATACTTTATTCACAATGTAATTTCCAATTGCCCGTGGTATCAGAGCTTGAATGTAGTTATGCAAAGGAAATTTAACCTAGTTATGGAAGATTGAAGGCTTCATATAAAAAGTACATAAAAAAATATACAACAAGAAAACCAATAGTACAACATCCTCCATAGACAAAGCATGTCCTCCATAGATAAATTAACATCCTCCAAGAAAAATTAGTAAGGTTTTTATTAAATAAATTTATGAAATTATTTATTCACAAATCTATACTTTAGCAGCCCATGTTTTATAATGGAACAAAAATAAAGGATATGGATTACTTAGAAAGAGGATTGAAGAGGAAAAAGTTTGGCAGGAGGATTAAAGAGGCTTCATAAGAAAATATGGTTATGCTTAATTAAAAGTACTCTACTGCATGCTACACATCAAGATGTATTTTGAGTTTTCTATATGCACATAATCCTAGAATGGATACCATTATTTTAATTTCAATTATCTATTTAGTAAAATAATCTACCATATTTTATGTTGTTTATTTATGTAATCCAAGTTCTTTGAGATATTAAGACATTCACAAAAAGGAGAGAAATCACTATCCAAACCTATGTGATGCATAAGAGGAGGTTTATGATGCTTAAGAAAAGAAAATATTAGTTAAACAAAATCATGGAACCATATGAATAAAATACAAATAAGGAAGTATCATGGATGTTATGATAAGATTAATACAGTGGTTGGGGTCTAATTTTCTACCAAAATTCATTATAAAGTTTGGAACTTCCTGTAGCTTGTCACTTGTATGCTAGGATATATGGTAGATATTTTTATATCAAATTAATTCAATAACTTATTAATACAATAGATGAGATTTGAGTGGCATAGATATCCCATCAAAACATGGCATAATAAAATAAAAAGGTGTAGTAGGGTTTGATTTATTTGTCTTACTTTTTGCCTTATACGATCTACTAGGGAAAGTAGCACAATTCCTTTTCTTTCATGCAATTAAAAATCAAGTGATTTGTTTTTACATGATGTAAAACTATGAATGCATTTTCCTTTATTATTTTTTCTCATTTATAAAATAATGGATATATATATATATATATATATATATATATATAATATTTCCCATCTATGTTCTCAAAATGTTTGAAGGAAGGTTGGTTATTAAATTTTATAAATCACTTTTAATATGAGAGGTTAAGAATTCAAAGCCTCTAAAAATAGCCATATTTTTGGTTTCATTTGACATTGTGAGAATTATATTGCAATACTTTTTTGACCATACATTTTTTTATGTAAAGGTTTCCATGTGACCAGTCAAACTATAGGTTTTAGAAATTTTAGACATAATAGAATCATTTATTTTATGTTTTCATATATGGTGTTTGTGATAAATCTATTCAATGATGAATAAATGTGCATTATTGGTGAAAACTGACACGTTCAAAATGACAATTTTTAAGACACTTCATGCTTATGCTATAAGAGATCATCATGTCCTTTATAGGTCCATTAGGATCCTTATAATTGATAAAGTGTATGTATCAAAATGGAGGTTAGAGGATACATTGGAGGCTATATGATAATTACCCTTTTGTATTTATTTATTCACTGAAAATTTGGGTTCAATGCTTGAATGACAATTTTGGTAGAAGTGGTTTTCTTATTTTAGTTCAAATTTTGGCTTTTTATCCATGATATTCATGACATGTAGCAGCCATGATTTTTTGATTGTATTTCTCTCATTAAATATCTTCTCACCTCTCACCTAATAGGGGGAGAAGATATGGCATTGGTAGGTCTTAGATTAGTTGTTAGTTATAGTACAAGTTGATATGGGTTGCTAGTAACAATAGTGTTGAGTAAAGGTCATCAGCATTTGTTATACATTAGGAAGATATGCCATATAAAGTATGGGTAGGTCACTTTGATGGGCTTTTAAGCGGAGCCTTATGTGGATCAATGTAAGTTGGATAGGCCTTGATCATTTTCTACTATAGTATAATATGGTGATAATAAGGGATGAGAAGGCCGTGATCATGTTCATTAACCTTATATACCACAACTCATAGGGTGAGCTTCTATATGGAGTGACATCAGTTTTGGTTAATGCTAGGATGTATAATACATTATTTTCAATTGATTTAGAGTTTTTTTAATGAATTTAGAGTCATTTATCCTATTATCTCATCTTATATACCCCTTTGGATCAAGGGGGAGTTTGTTTGGTCGTATGATCCAAAATTACCTTATTTATTTAGTTTTTTATTTGTAGTTTAATTTTGTTATGTTAGTAAATTAATTAAATAATCTTGTTACTGGGTTAGTTGGTTCATGATATTTGGTTATGATATGTGACCACCCATAAAAGCATATAAGTATTTTACTCTCCTTGTAAAATAACAATTGACATAATACAATATAATATTTGTGTCAAATAATTTATTCATAGTGTAATTTATATTATTACTCTATTTCCCTTGGGCCAACACCCCCTTCCATCTTTTTTATCCTTTTATTTTTGTTCATGCACATCTTACATGACCCAAATAATTTCCTATAATTCCACCACTAATGTTCATGTTACTACCCTTATTTAATGCTCCACTCCATCTTTTTAAGTTAAAATTGTAGTCATGATTATATTTTTAGGCATGGAATCTACATAAACACCATATCCCTCTTTTGCATTGTCAACCCACACAATAAATAAAAAACCTTAATTTCATTCGCTACTCTTTTTGACATCCAAAAATGTCATAATGAGGAAAATGTGAAAACTCCCAAATAATACCCAATTAAGTTTATATATTAAAACATGTCAAAGCTTATTAAGTATAAAGTATGAGTATGTTCATCAACATCTTGCCTTAGATTTATTATGTTATGTTGGACTTTGCACCTTGTTATAGAGATAATAATGTCATCTAAGACTCTTTGAATTGATCGAATTGATAACATTTCACCCTAATAGTAATAAAAAATTTAGCCTAGTATACATATGTAATAAATAAAATAATTAGATGTCCTAACCTAATACAGGATATATCAAACAACCAACTAGATGGATAAGAATGATATGATCAACCAAAGGTATACATAAGTAATAAAATAGATTTATGAACTTATGTTTCTACAAGAATAACATAGTGAAAAGAATCATAGAGTTAAATTATCACAGATATGCAAGTTTCAAAATCAAGACAAACAAAGTTTAGATCATTAAATACAAACATCAAATATTTCATTCCAAATAGGTAATAATGGTGTGTGCATGGGTCCATTTAAGCTATATTTCTCAATTCTAATTATATATATATATATATATATATATATATATATATATATATATCTACTCTCCCATCTCTGATGATACTCTCCCTCTACACTATTAGTGAGGGAAAAAATATCTTGCATCCACCTCATAAAATGAATCATTAGTTAGCCTATATCATGATATCATATAACCATAATAAATAATGAATGTAATAAATCCATAAAAATCATGATCATAAGCATAATGTAATAATCAAAATTAATATATTTTTAACTAAAAAACATATATAAATCTATCTCAAAAATAAATAATATATCTACCAATAATCAACACATAATCCACAAATTAATTCTTTAAATATCCATAGGGGATTTTTTTTTAATAGGGATTGAATCCCTTTTGAACTAACTTGATTTATTACATCTACTTCTACTAAGATGTTTATCTAAAATTGTTGATAATTATTAAGTTATGTTATTTGTTCTAACACTATATAAAACTTACCTTCTTCAGGTTTTTTACCAAATTGTTTATCCATAATATTATCCTTTACGTTCTCTGGATCCTCGACATCTCTCTTCTACCAAAATTTCACATCCCTTCTTACCAAAGATACATATTTCTTCTTTATAAAACTATGACAGACCCTGATCATGTGTCTTAACTTATTACATCTATCACACTTCAAGCAAAATCCTCATATTCTATTCTTTGATACCATTTTCCCTATTTAGAATTAAAAAATACAAAAGAATGTAACTCTTGGTTCACAAATGCATTCACATAGAACCTTGCATGATCCAACCTAGTCCTAGTTTTTGTAGTTGCATTAAAATATATAAGATACCCAAATGTGTTGGCCACACTAATAATCAATTATTTTCTCAAAATTCTAAAGTCCTAGAATCCTTACCCAAATCAGGATTAAGTTTATATCCTCCTTGTCTAGATTAAATTTAGGTTTCCATTTCCTTAAAAATAAACCAGATCCACCTAAAAAATATGGACTTACAACAAATATTTTAGCATAACCCTCTTCATTATTTAGATAAGGCAATAAAATTATGTTAGAAGTTTCATATATCTATATCCAAATGCCATTTTGGGATCAATTTTATCATTTCCCACTTCTTGAAAACATTAATATTAGGTTTTGCACCTAAACATTTTCCAACAAGAGCACATAACATTTTTATGGAGGCATTATTGATTAGTGTATTAGGAATTTATATGTAAAAACCTTATACATCCTTGGTGATATTAATTTATTAATTATTTCAAATATCCCCTTGGTCTGCAACTTTTCCTTTTAACTTACTCACCTAGGATATCTTGTCTTTCTCGTCGATCCCACCACACACCTATTTCCACATTTTCATCTTCTTAAGGACTTGGGAAGAGTGGGATATGACCATTAATATCTAAAGTTCCCACTTATAACCCTAACATTGATTAAAACAATATATATCCATCTATATATCCATTTTCCCACTCAAAGTCTTCATTCCAAAAAAATCTTTAATCCATACTTCGATGCCTCTCACCAATCCACTCCATTTCTTCTTTCATATGTTACATAAGATTATGATTTTTTTTTTTTAATATTATATTCCATTTTAAGATGTTATTCATTATTTATCATTTTTTATATATTATATAATTCATTTTGAAATGCTAGGTGTTTTTACAACAATATCCCATAGAAAAATTATATAATTCTAAATTCATTTTTTCTATATCTTAGAAAATATGATCAAATCATCAGGATAGTTTATTGATTATTCCATGAATTAAATAAATGGTGTTAAATTTAGATATGGTTTGAAAATAAATACTAAAAATTTAATTTCTTTGGTGAATGATTTATTGTGTATTTTCATATAAAAAATTGGTTAGGGATTAATATACACTCTTATTATCCTAGGGAATGCATTTTAAAACACAAGTTTGAATATTTAATTTAAATGTAATTTATGTAAATAGTGTTTTAGTATATATATTAGGCCAAGGGAAGATACTTGTTAATGATATCATTGAGTATGTCTTGAAATAAAACTCTTATTACCTTGCTCAGACTTGGGAAGTCTAAACAAACCATAATTTTGTGTGTAATGTTGTCTCTACTAAAACTTGGTGAGAACTAACTAAGTTTGGGAAAATTAGTGGATAAAATTTTATCCATGGGGATAATTATGAATTAAAACATTTTGACTCTATGTGAAAAAGGTTGGTTTCTTTTGCATTAGTGGCTAACACTCATGATTGAAAATGGGTGAATTATAACCAACACCACTTCCATTTATGTAGGTATGAATAAGTCGATATACAGGCAGATCATGGAGTGTGTGCAAGAAATAGTGAGTAACATCTAGGGAAATTTTCCTTGTGTTTTAAGTATACTTCCATACCTCATTAACCATGTAGGAAATAAGGTAAATCAATGTGTTGTTCCTAACAATATAACTAAATGAATTATCGACAATAACTAAATAAATGATCAATATTGATGAAAACTCTATTGATATTTACAATGACTCTTAGTTGATTTTAGATTGTTATTATGAGAACTAAATTATTATTTTTATGATTATAAAATTATAGATTTCCTCATTAGTTCTGTTACTCTATATCAATTTTTTTTAGATAGTACTTTTGTGATAGAAAAATGAACTTAAGATGTTGGAGTTTATTATATTATGCTATCACTAACATAAATATGATGAAATTAAATTTTATGGTTTGATGAAACAAAATGGTTAATGTTATAGTGTTACACATCTAAATCTTATATAAGTTCTTCATAACTGTGATAGTTTTATTCCTTAAATTTGCATAGCAAGCCAACCCCTTTTAATATGATGTCTCATGGAGGAAGTGATTCACTCATTTAAATGGAGAAATACATCTGAACATGACTTTGAGGAGTGGATATATAGGCTTCCCAATTGAGGGGGCACAAATCTTAGGTCTTAGGTTAGGTTAGGGTTTTCATATTTCTATCCCTCAAGTTAGGCATATAATATTTTTTAAGGACCATCAATATAAGAAATAATTTAAAACATATATATTCATTATAATTTATATCTATTACCAACAATTATATTATATATATAATTAAATGATGTTTCTAAACCCATGTATTGTTTTTATTAGAGTAACATCCATCCTATATGTGTTTTTAGTTGAATAATTATGTGGCTAAGGATTTTAAATAATAATTTATCTTTTGATTTACATGGTTTGGAAACCCTATCAAGAATAAAATTTTAACCTAGGTATATTTATTTTTTAATTTTGTGCTAAACAAAATTACCCAATAATTCTCCTTATAATGATTATAGCTTATTTTCATGCATACATTGAAGTTCAAAAAATAAAATATAATTAAAAGACACCTCTTACTATGACATATATATTATATCTATTATCACTTATATGTTTCACTACTTGAAAATAATGATAAATTATTATTAATATAAGTTCTTATGTTGTGTAGTAAACACTGAGAACCCATTTAGGGGCATGGCATCTCATAGAGATGTTGTAGGTCATAATGTTGATAATAATTAGTGTAAAATTATATACTTGTAAATAATAGATGACACATTCTTGTTGAAATTTATTATGAAATTAAATTGAACTAAACCTTATTTAAATCATAAATAAATTGATGTTATTATACTTAAAAATGTGATTGATTAATTCATTTGATTAATTGTTTGAAATACACCTTTCAAATTTTCTAAGATACATTACTACTTAAATATAGTACCACACTTCCTTTATGACATATGTTGTTGGGTAAATTGATAAATAGTTAAATACATTTTTTAAAATATCATGTTTTACCTATGTTTTTTGGATGAATATTTAGGAGATGACATCAAGTATGTATGGATAAGTCAAGTATGTTAAAGGTTGGTAAATTTTGACATTGTCAAGTGTTCAATACCAAATATGATTGTTTGTATTTTCCTCCTTGTATTTGAGTAATGAATTAATAGAGTAAAATGATATAATGTTATACCTAAGGATAACCATGATGAGTGTGTTTAAACTTTTAATGAAACATGCATAAATCAATTTTCACCTATGATATAAATATAAAGTAAAAAAATTTAACATATATGAAATGAAGCATTAAGGAACTAATACATCGATAAACATGTTAACCAATATGTATTCTTTAGACAATGGATACTGAGGAGATTATGCCCCCTAGATATTCTAGTTAAAAACCATGGCTTGAGTTGAATATTCCTTAACACTCATTTGAAATAGAGAAGTGCCTAGAAGTTAAGTCAACTATTACTTCAGCCCCACATAACTCTGTATATCTAAATAATGAAATCCATTATGGGTTAATAAAAATATGAGAAATGTTTGAGAATATCTATAAATTATTTTTTGAATCATCTACTATAAATGGCTTATGTGATCCAATCTAAGTAATGTCTAACTATAATTTTATTGTATAATGTGTCACTTATGCCATACATATTCTTTCATTGCAATAATATAATTAATTTGAGTTGAAATCACATATTCTTCAAATTTGATAACTTGTGTAATCAAAATAATGTAATATGTATAATAATCTAATAGAATTTATGAAATATAACTTATAATCCTATAAAATACATGAAATATACCTTGAATATTTCCATAATTTATGTCAAACCTATCATAATCCAAGTAAAACATGTAATAATATATTTAAACTTGTGCCACTATGAATTAATATGTGTCCAAAGTCTAATTTTGTTGTCCCAAAAACTTGAAATATATAACTATGAAGGCTTTGTATATATGATAAGACATTATGTGTCCCCCCCCATTCCAAATGTTATATATATCCTCTAATTTAATTGTCTTCACATAAATATTTATACACATCATGTTATATAAAAACATATGTGCTAGACCCCAATTTTGTTTTAGTAACAAAACACACACTTGTGAATAGAATACAACCCAATGTATGCACACATTTTGAGTATATCACAAGAAAAGTGACCTATAAGTTCCAAATGACACATGAGGATGAGGACACATAGGTGTACCTATAGACCTAGGTGTACAAACTATTTATAAATTATACAACACTTCAATTTTTTACACTTTGAAAATACATATCATGGATGTACCTTCAACTTCTATACCTTTCTTAATACCAAACCCACATTATCTCTATATGTATATTTATTATCTCTTAGTTTTAAAATTTTCATTATGATGACCCAAACCTTTTATCTTGTTTGTAATGTTGTAAGCCTTATTATCTTAGATCCTTATAAGTTTAAGACTTGTACATGATTTTTTTCTTCCTAGACACTTGCATATTAGTTAAACACCTATGACAATAAAAATTTCCTTACCCAACGCAAGTGTTCAATCCCATAAAGTCATCAAATTTAAAAATTAAATTAATTCCGATAGTTGGCCTAAGTGCTTTAATGTGAGATATTATCTAAAGGTATTGGTATATATACAAGATCAAACCTCATTCATTCCTCACCTAGAAAGGACTAAACAAATCACAAGGTAGATTAGCAAAGGCATTCAATTAAGAACTCGAGTGAGTAAATATTCCCTATTTTCTCCTATTTTCATATCATTCATAGGGACAAAATATCTAAATCCTTATTTAGTTTTGTGGGTTGAAAATATAAAATGTTTTTGGATGTTTAGAGGATGAATGTTTGGTACCATTTTTATTTTTAAAGGTGTTAACATAATCATGATGCCATTTTTTTATCGTAACATCATGATTGAATGTATTTCCTAACATAAAATAAATAAAAACATTTGTAATCCCATGAAATGTTTCATGGAAATGACCCACATCAGCATGAAACCAAAATAAAAGTTAGGATCATACTCTATAGGTGGATTATTAGTGTAAGTGAAAGGCTTAAAAGGTGATAATAATTGCTTCATTTGTTGAATGATTAAGGGTACATAGGAAGCTTGGGGGGTTATTCACTTTGGATAATTCTAGTTTTATTTGAGAAGGATTGCTATTGATCATTAATTGAGTTTTTGAAAGATCCCTTGATGTTTTTAATGTTTGGCTCAAACTATTTCATAAGAAAGTCTTATCTTTTAGCTTATCATTGGCATCATTGAGAGTTAGAGGAGAAAACATTCAAACCTTATATTGAAGGGAAGGTGTTAAGGTGGTTATGTATAGTTTAAATAAGTTATCATAAGTCATGTTATGTTCAAATTTATGAGACAAATATTTCCATTATTTAATAAAATCATGAGATAATTTAGAAGGGGATTGTTTAGCATTGATGAAATGGCTAAGATAATTTTTAAGAAGATCATAGTGTTGAAATCATTTAGCTAGAGGATTGACTAAATCCTTCAGTTTCCATATAGAATGTTAAAGGAGTTGATTGTACCATTCTAATATGTTTCCTTTGAATGCTTTGACTAAAATTATGGTAGTGGCAAAGGTATTAGTTTGAATCCACTCTTTATAAATATTACCAAAATCTTTAAGGAAAGATGTAGGCTCTTTAGTCCCATCATATTTAATAGTTGGAGATATATTTCCAATATCAATCAAAATGATGAAGGGGACTAAAGGTTCATTTTCAAATATTTTGGAGTATCTTGTTGTGTACAATGGGATGGGTTATGATATCTCTTGTGGCATATCTAAGAGGTGAAGGGTTAAAATTTTGGTTATTTTGGGGTAGAAAAATAAGAGGGTTATTAGCCATGTTAAATAAATGATGTTATGATTGCATCATTTGATAAGTATTAAATGCTTACATAATATTCATTTGTTTCAATATTGGTGTAATAATTTGAGTGGTGTCAATTGGTGGATTGGGGTTATTAGTGTTTAAAGATGCATTGTTAGGATTTTTAGGAGGAACATTACCTAAATTGGTATTAGAGGATGGGTTTTTGGGTGTTGGATTGTTAGTGTTTAAAATATTTACTATAGGGTTATTGGTTAGGCTTGAATTAATTTCCCCTATAGTGTAATAAGGTACTTTAGATATATATTTTTATTGAGAATTATGAAATATATCTTATCCAAAAGTGTTATTATTTGGGGTAATTTGGACCAAATTAAAATACAAATATGAGGAGTGAAATAAAGTGCACCAATAGTGAGAATCCTTGTGGGTAGTAAGGGTAGGAAGGAAAGAACATCCCATATATCATATAAATGGATTAATGTTATCCAAAAATATTCGAATAGAGGATTTCATGATGCTTGGAATAAGAATATAAGATCAGAGAGTAAAGGTGAAAATTAGGATCAAATTTGATAAGATATAGAATAATATCAACTAAGAGGTATAAAGTCAACCAAGTTGATAGATTTTAGAGGGAAGGTCAATAGAAAAAATTAGGAAAGGACATAGTCAGATCAGTCGACTATGTTTAGTGGTGAATCACTAAAGACCAGCCTATGAGAGACTGGATCAAATATAATGACTATATTTTATGGAAAAAAATTATATGATACACATTTGAGTCAATCAACTATGTTTTGAGGATGAACATAGATTTTAATATTTATGAATCTAGATGATCTAATATTATTTTGTAGAATACTTGAAATAAACACATTAGAAACTAGGTCAAACCAATCAATCCAATATAAATACATAGAAAAAAACTTATACCAACATTAGTTGGTATAAGTTTTGTAAAACAACATATAATTATCAGAGAGCAAGGAACAAAATAGAAATGTTAATCTATATGGTCATTCATGAATGTTTTAAATTATAATTTTTAGAAATAAAAATGATAGGGAGTTGACCATAAAAAAGAACTATAAAGGAAATCTAAGGATGGTTTGAGGTAGTTAAGGCTAAAATGGATCTATATTGGTGATATTACTAGCTTGGTATTGGCTACCAGGTGCTTTGACAATTTATACCATCAACCACATATTTATAATCATCTATAAAAATGAGTTAATTTTCCCCTTGGTGATGAAATCCAAGTAGTTAGACCTTGGGTAGAATTAATTTAATACTTTTTGATATCTTATGATTTGAAAGTGAGTGAATAAAATAAAAATAATGTGACTAAATCAATAGATTGAAACTTCAAATTTATTCTATGTGCTACTCTAAGAAAGCAGGTAGAAAAATGAAAAGTGAATTAATTATTAAAAGTATAAGTTAATTCCTTTATGTAAAGAGTACAAGGTCAGTTTAGATGACCAAGTATGCAAATAGTATACAACATAATTGACTGGGTTGGTTTTGTCTATTAAATTAAGATCTAGAAAACATAATCAATTAAATTGACTAAGTTTCTTGGGCAAGAAATAAAGCTAAAGATCTATGTCAATATAATTCAACTTAGTTTTTTGTAGTGTTATAGTTTTATAGAATGAAAACTATGAAAAAGAACTCTAATGAAGAAAACAATTGATTGATAATATTAAAGATGTTGAATTTGATATTTTTATATTATGTTATCAGGATGAATATTTTTAACCTACTAATAGAGTTGATTAGCTTGACTAAGTGTGAAAACCTATATATAAATAAATGAATTGAGTCAAGTGGATTGATCTAATTACCTATGGTTTAAAATGACTTGTTCAAATAAACATAGAGTTGATCAAATGGACTATGTTAAACCTATGCACAAAAGGTTAGACCAAGTCTATTAATTTTATATAGTGATAAAAAATGATATAAATAATAAATTATAATAAATGAATTTGGGTTCACTATAATGTATACAATGGAAAGGGAATTTGATCTATAAATCAATCATACCTTGGAGAAGATAAATCACACTATCCCTTCTACTTGTTGGTATATTTAGACAATCAAGATCATGACCAATATGTATATGCTAGGCCTAACTACAGGGTCTCTTACCACATAATATCACTAGATAGGGATCCAAATCCTCTAATCAGTATATATCACATAATAACCCTAGCTAAGTCTTATGTTTTCCTATTAAAGTAAATGACAAAGTAAAATAAATCTAATCTAGTGTTCACAAAAGCATGTGGCACAAATGGAGATAATAAACATAAAATTAAACATGCAAAAAATAAATCTAATCAATTCAACATAGATATAATACTAATGTATGGAGAGAGAAATACATTCAAAATAGATTTTTCTATTTGATCATGTAAATAACTTGGTTTTAAAGGCTCTAGGAACCATAAAAGTATTATATAAAAAAAAGTAACATGTCAAACCATGGCCAAACAATAAAAACAACAAAAACTAACTATAGAGTACTGAATGTAGATAAAAATAATAACATAAAATAAGACTAAGATGGGGGGGGGGAGGGCTCTAGTGTTTCCCTTTCCTCCTAAGATGTCTTCTCTAAAACTCCCCATTTTATCTTGGAGATATTTTCCCTCATACAATTTCTAGGACCTTCTACACCATCACCTAGGAGAATCATGCATGACCTTTTTTAGTCTTGAACCTATAGGGGTGTTTTCTTGATAGGGGTTAAATTAGTGGAACTAGCTAGAGGGATTTTTGTAACTTTCAATAACTACTTAATAGGGGTCTAGTTTAACTTAGTAGACTAGATAAAGGATTAAATAGTCAATTTTGCCTACTTGTGTAAGGTATTCCACTCTTATATAAGGCTATCTAGGGTCAGACTAGCCTCTGGAACCCTTTTTTTGAAGTTATCAAGATAATTCTTGTTGTTTTTTAGCTCATCAATTAGAAGGACATTATCCTTCCTGGTAGCCTCTATGGAAGTTCCCTCATCTAGTAAGACTATCTTGAGTTTGGGAAAAAAAGCTTAAGTGGAATGTGTTTGACAAAGGTTTTAGATACACTAGCTTGGGGTCCTCCTCTAGGGAGTCCACTTGAGATCCCTCCTCTATGGATTTTCCCCCAGGGGACCTCATTCTATTGTAGAGTTTGACCATTTTTAACAAGCAGTAGAATAAGCCATTGATGTAGAATGGGGTTGGAATCATTTACTTGGTGGGTTAAGGTAGTGCATTTTAGTGACTTTAGTAGGTAGAATGATAAGATGATATTATAACTTATAAATTTGTTTAATAATAGAAAATTATGAGAAAATATTAAGGTATACTTACCCTCTAAGGTCATGTATCTATTATCTAAAGGCATATTTCTAGCCAATGTCACAGAAGCTCCAGCCAAGACAAACCCTTCTTGTATATTTTCATGAACTCATTCATATGGAAAAAGAGATAAAGGATCTCCTACTTATTTATCTAATCCTTGAAGGCATTTACCTCTTCGTAGGACATGCCAATGGCCTCCCTGATGAATTCCTTTGTCACTATGATCTTTATTCCCCTATCACCACCATGTGCTTGTTCCATCCAATGAAAAGTCCTAAGGCAAATAAATGTAATAATAAATAAGTTATACCATTATATATATGATAGCCCCACCTTAACATTTTACATACCTTCATCTGTCCTTGCACCTCTAAACATGAGATAGGGTCCATTTGTTCTCTATCTCCCACCATTGGCATAGTGACAATAGAGCTGAGACAAATAGATAGATGGTTCTGGAGAGGATGGGTTTGAAATATATGAAATAGGATTTTGATACTCACTATCTTCATCATATGAAAATTAAACCACCTTATTTATTCATAATGGTGAATCATCATTTTTAAATTCTATCTCTTGATAGGAATATTTCACATGTGTGATGGCATGATAACCCATTTAACCTATTTTAATTTCATCTTATATGGTAATTAGGATATTATTGGGTTCATGGCCTCCATAATTATATATAATAACATAGAGGATTAAGATTTATAAATACTCACCTTAAAGACAAACCCATTGAGTCTCAATCTCTCCCTTGGCCAATGGTGCTTTACAAGAGGTTGTTATGGTTTGTAAGGATTACAAGGATAGGCCAACTTTAGGATATATGAATTATCTTGCACATTTAATAATTTTCAATATTATATGATTATTCTCTCCTAGTGTAAATCATAATTAATGACTCTACAAGTAGAATGGTGGAAGAGCATATTGTAAAGATGTAGAAATGAATAATTATCTTTCTCTCTATCTCTAATGAAAATGGTAAAAAGGATGTTTTTATGTACTCAAATATAACCCTAAACTTTTTTGAAGTTTTGACAAACATGATTATCCTATTAAACCTAATTATTAAATAAATAAAGTATTTAGGTCCAAGACTAGGTTGGTTGGGCTGACTTAGTCCCATAACAAGCTCATTTTGAATAACAAGGTCAACCAATGAGACTTTCTTTGGTAAATGATAAAAAGAGGATTTGGATTAGGCAGGTATTATTTGAGATGGTTAATTATTTAGAGTGTGTAAGGGAGGTTTCAAATATTTTTTAAATGTATAGGATAGGTTCGTATTGGTTTCCAGTGGTGGTATAGGGAACAACAATCTTACAAATCATCAATGGTCTACCCACCCCTTTCTCGATGCACCCTTTAAGGCATGCAATCAAATATATTGAGTCTCGATAGGGTAATAAAAGATAGATAGCATCAATAATTAATAAAGTTATAAAAATACTATGTATATAAATTCCCCACCCAAAGCTCACCATGTGTCATGCAGATGTAACATTAGATGGTGCTTTGGGAAAGAACACATAATGCTAAGATTAGTAAATTTTAGTATTTTAAATCATAAAATAACTCAAATTAAATGAATGAATTAATTAAGTAATGTATGTGTACCTTAACTTACCTTTATCACTGAATGGTTGTTTTTTATATAATTTTGATCATGGAGGGCTTAGAGATTGCTTTGGATAAACCTTAAGGATACGAAACTTAAAGATACAAAATAAATGTAGGAAATCTAAGATAACTTAAATGTGTAGGCATGATTTACTTGGAAATTTAGTAATCTAGGGTGGTAAATGCTAAGTTAGGACCAAATGACCAAGATAAAATTTAGAGTAAATTAAGTAATCAAAAATCCAAGGCTAATAAATGACCAAAAAATCAAATAAGCATACCTTAATTATGAAATAAAATGAACCAAATCAGACTAAGGATACAATAAAAATAAAAATTTAACATCAATGTGAAAGTAGTAATAATCCTTAATCATCAATGGAAAAAGTACATGAAATGGTAAACAACATTAGTGAGTGAGAAGTAAAAAAACCAAACTTACTCAACAATGGAAAAAGTACAAAAATATAGAAACAGACTTAGTTGTCCAAAAAAAGGAGTTATAACTAAAATAAATTCAAATAAAATAAAGGCAATTCTAGAAATATAAAGCAATGGTTTAAATAGAATAATCTAGTCACTAAAATATATTGTTTTTTTCTAAAGATAGATAAATCCAAAATAAAGTAGTGTTATATTGTTTTAAGATGTGAATAAGAGGGAATATAGAAGTGGGAAAATAGATTTAGAATCAAACTTTCCTATCAAGGGAAGAATGAAATGGGTGGTGGGGGAGATGAAGGAAAAATAAAGGTAGATAGAATCTTTATTGAAGTTAAGACATTAAAATTAAGTTTTTCAAACTAAGAGGACTTCTGAAATTAAGAAATCTAAATAACTTCTCCAAAACAAACAAATATTTGGGTTATCAATTGAAGTATGAATTTCATCCCATGAAAGCTATATGCAGGAAAAATAAAATGGACCTACCTTCCCATAACATGTTCCCCATTCCTTAGGACCCCTTATAGAGTCATCAATTTACTGTGAAGAATGGGTACTTATGTGAGAATGTAGGTAACACTATATATTATTTTGAACTCTCATATCCCAATCTATTGGCCTAATGCACTCCAATGGAAATTAGCTCTATCATGAGGCCAACTTTAGAGTTTGAGCTTCAATTAGAGATAGGAAATGTGCTAAGAGTTATGTCTTTTGTGTGATTTTGAATTTTTAATTTTATATTTTCCTTTTAAATATTTTCCTTTTGTTTTAGATGATTTGGATTTTAAATTTTTATGGCTTTTGTTATTCCTCCTCCATGCAGATTTAGAAAACTAAAAATGGACACTAAAGATGACTATCATTTGAAAAACTTTAGATTTGGTAGATAATAAAGAGGACTCGGAGAGCATGGTGTCTAATAGTCTTATTTATTCATGTGAACTAAAAGTTTTATCTTGACATTGACCTTGTATCCAAAGTGGAATTTATAGAAAGAAAACCAAGGGGAATGAACATGAAATAATTTGAATTACTTCAAGTTATAAAAATTTGATAAAGGGTACAGTGACATGTAAATATGATTTTTTATCATAGGAATGTAAGTGTATGGAAACATTATAACATAATTTTTTTGTGCAATTTTTAACCACAAAAGAAACAAAAATAGAGGTTGAGAATATGGAGTCACAAACTTGTAACCATTTCTTAACATTCTAAAAAAAACACTCAATTTCATTAAAATGTTTGAAATAATATGTAAATTTTATGAGAGGCTAATCCTATCCATGGTATTACACTAAAACTCAAAAAAAAAAAAAAAAAAAAAACAAAACTATGTTGGTAAAAAAAAGTGAAAATTTGTATTTGTGAGGAGAGCCTAGTCCTATCCATGGTCTTACACTGCAACTCATAAAATAAAAAACCAACTGGGAGTAAAATGCATTAGAAAATAACAAACTTGTGAAAAAGATAAAAAGTAATAAAAATTGATGTATGAAAGAAAAAATATATTTATGAAGAAAATTGGATCCTATGCATGGTATTACAATACAACTCATGAAATAAAGAAACTAAAGGACCTAAGGTTTGTGTATAAATAGATTGTTGTAGAGGTTGAGATAATTAGATAAGTCTTGTTAGAAGTTTTAATAGGAAAAAATATATATTTATCAAAATAAGGGAGATATCTAATCAAAATAATTCTTTAAAATTTGTGCATTAGTGGGTTTTTGAAAAACATTGCCTTCATTATTTTGTAGATGACAAGTGTTAGGACCAAGAATTTTATTCACTAAATAAGGTCCCTACATTTTTTAGGCATATTTTCCTTCTTTATCATGGGTGTATTCTAATTTGAGGACTAGATCACCAACATCAAAAGTGCAAACTTTGACCTTTTTATTTTATTATATAGTAATGTGAGCCTTGTATTGCTAGTTATGTTGAAAAGAAGCTAAATGGTGTTCATCAGAAGGTCTAGGACATGAAGGTGAGCTTAACATAGTTATTAATTAAGAATAATACCATGAAGAAATATATGTAAATATGGGAGTTCAAATTCTAATGGTAAGATGGATATAGAACCATATACTAGTGAGAACGATGTTGCCCCAGTGGCAGTATGTATGCTAGTATGGTAAACCTAAAGTATAGGGTATAAGTGAAGATGCCAATTATTACAAGTTTCTTGGATGGTTTTTTGTATGATTTTGTTTATAATTTTATTAGTGGCTTAATCTTGGTCATTGAATTGTAGATGATAGGGTGTGGAAAATTTGTGATAAATTTTAAATTTAGCACAAAACTATTTTGTGTCCTTTTTTTGAAATTTCCACCATGATCATAAATGATAGTATGGGTAACTAAAAATCAAAAAATGATTTGATTAAGGATAAATTTATAAATAGTGGTTTTCATGATATTGACAAGAGGCATGGTTTCTACCCATTTATTAAAATATTAAATAGTAGTAATGATAAAAACATGACCATCATATGATCGAGGTAATTTACCAATGAGATCTAATCCCCACATGGAGAATGGCCAAGGAGAATTCATGGTTTGGATATCATCTAGTGGTGAATAGATTAGATCATCATGAAGTTGGAAAGGATTATAGTTTTTGGAAAAATTGATGGCTTCTTTCTCTAAAGTAGGCCAAAATTATCTCATATGTAAGCATTTTCATTTTACAACATGTCCAATATAGTGACCACCACAAATGCCCCAATGTTCATGTTCGAAGAGAGGATGAACCTCTTTTCACATCACATAGAAGAGTAGGGTACCTTATACATTACAAATATAAAGGGTGTTATATCAAAAGAGAAATTTAAATGATTATTTACATATTCTAGTCTTTTCATGAGAATCTATATCTAGAGAATAGGTTTGATGTTCAAATAATTAGATGATGTTTTTATACCTAGGCTTTGTCTAATAGTGACAACCTCAATATGATAAATGAGCAAATCATTTTGTTAGATAGAAGAATGTGATTTTTTTATTTAGATAAGAAATTGGGAATCATTAAGTACTTGATGAGGATGAAATAAAGATTATAAAGAAGAGAATTAGCTATGGAATTTTGATCTCTTAGAATTGGATAAATGGTAAAAAAAAGCAAACTCTTTATAAAATATGGTTTCCATTTGATGATAAATAATTATATTTTTAACTTTCCACTGATAATCACCATTAACATGGTAGAAGATAAGTTTATAGTCACCCAAAGCATGTATATATGGGATGTCCAAGTCAAGTGATACTTTCATACCTAAGATGAGAGATTCATATTTTCCCATGTTATTAGTAACATCAAAAGTTAATCTAAATTCCATAAGGATGATTTTACCATGTGGTTTGTTAGAATATAGCCTACCCCAGCTCCTTGTAGGCATTTGGCACCATCAAAGTAGAGGGTTTAGGTGTCTTCATTCAAATCAATGGTAACTTCAGGGAGTTATTTGATAATTAATTTGATTTATTAGTATTAGGATTGATGTTGGTATCTTCTTAATGATTTTCCTCTAAATTAGTAGTGAAATTATGGAAATAATCTTTAAAGGAGATATCTTGGTTAAGACCTTCAATATAAATAATGTTATCATCAGGGATATTATCTTGAAGGTGATTCATAGCTGGTATAGGTGTCATCTCCATTTGGTCAATGATAACTTGCCCTTTGATAGATTTTTGTGTAAAAAAATAAAGGTCAAATTCCATCAAGAGGATCATCTATTTACCAATTCTATCTCTAGGTAATAATGTTTTGGAGAAGAAATTACAAATTGGATTAGAGTGGAGAATGACATAAGTGGTTTGATAAAGTAGATGGTGATGGAAATTTTTAGCTATAAAGTAAATAACAAGACAATCATGTTCTACTTTAGTATAACATTTTTCATATTCAATGAGGCCTCGACTAATATAGTAAATACCATACTCTCTAATGGTTCATATTGTTGGGAAAGCATTTCCCCAACTAATATGGGGGTCTAATAGGTGTATAATATTAAAGGATGATTGTTTGAAAGTGGTATAAGGGTAGGAGGATGGAGTAAATATTATTTCAGGTTATCAAAATATTTACGACATGAATTTGTCCATTGTAGAGCATTAACTTTTTGAGAAGGGAATTAATAGAGTAGCTATGGTAAGCCATTTATGGGATGAACAGTTAGATCTACCAAAGTTTTCCAAGGTAAGTGTGAATGTTTAGAAAGGAATGAGGAATGGGCATGTTGACTATAGCATTGATTTTGGTGGGATCGACATCAATGTTGTGAATAGAGACTAGGAACCCTAAAAGTTTATCAAACGTGATGCTAACAAGTCTAAATTTATATTTGATTAATTGATTGAAAATGATAGATAGATCAGTGAGGTGTGTTGTGTAAATCTCAAATTTGGAAATGAGGTCATCAACATAGGTTTCCACTATCTTATGTATATGATAATGGAAAATGTGAGTCATTGTATGTTGATAAGTGGCTCTAGCATTTTAAGTCCAAAATGTATTTTGATGTAGGAATAGGTACCCCATTCTGTAGTAAATATTGTTTTGTATTGGTCTTCTAGGGCTATGTGAATTTTATTATATCCTTAAAATTATCCATGAGTGACAACATTTCATATCCAATAGCTGAATCTATGATGGCATATATTGAAGGTAATGGGAAATTATCTTTTGGACATGTGAGGTTGAGATTATAGAAATAAATGCATATATGAATGACCATGATGACTTTTTTATGAATGGGGATAATGTTTGATACCCATTCATAATAGTAAATAGTTTTAATAAACTTGTCATCCAAAATTTTAATAATTTATTTATGACATAAGGTAGAAATTTTGGGTGGAAATTTCTATTAATTTTTTTGGATGGGTTTTGCATCTAGGTAAGTGATGATGTTATGTATAATTATACTAGGGTTGATACCTGGCATATCTTCATATGACCAAGAAAAGGTTTCAAGATAATTATCAAATAATAAGCTAACTTTATCATGTTTATTGGCATGAGGTCTTTAGAGATAGTGATTGGTCTAGGACATGATGGTGTACCATTTTATATTCTTGTTATTTCTTAGATGAGCATAACATTTTGGTCTTGGAAATGATATGGAACATTAGGAAGAGAATTAATAAGATTTTTTTAGTGTCCACACTAGAAATTAAATTATTAAAATGAGGATATTTTGTTTGAAGTTTCTAAGTTTATGATGTTTTCATGGAAGTTGAGGTTCTCTAGCATTGAGTAACTTAAGTATGGATTCATCACTAAGGATCATGGGTCTATTATATTCCACATCTACTAATAGATAAATCATTTTATTAACATGGTGATCATATTTAGAATTTATTTATCATACATATATGGTTTGAGCATTAAGGGTAAGTTTAGGTGGAGATGGAATCGTTGGTTGAGGTTGATAGGAATCAACCAAATTGGTAATAGTTTTCTTTTAGATGGTGGTTAAGTTGAACTAATATGGGTATCCTCAATGGTATTCATAAGATTATGGGAATGAATGAGAGTATGCATATTGTTTGGTGATATATAAGGTATAAATGGTTCTAAAATTTACAATTTTTTGAGATTTAAGATTTGTTCAACTACCCAAGGGGCTTATCAAGAAGAGTAAGATTAATCGGAGATCATGACCTTTAATTTATAATTTATTGTCAGTTGATATATGAATAACATGGGCATCATGGTTAAAGTCATGTATTTTAACTAATGTTTATTAATAGTGTTATATGTCTAAGTATCATGATTGAGCTTGAGCCATGATATAATTGTCATCATAGGTGTGGGAAATAGTGCATGCATTTGTCTCTAGAGGAACATCAAAAGTAGTGAACCTAGATCACTAAATTTTTAGGGTGACATTGTCAAAAAATATTGAAATAGTCTTGCTACTCCATATTCATTACATGTGAAGTCATCTTCTATGTAAGAAGCTTCATGTGAATTACATGGAAGAGGTAGTTCAATGATTTCATTTACTAGAGGGATGGTATAATCAAATGGCAACAAAGGAGGAATCCACTTTGAAATATAAGGAGGTAACTTAGTAGTATTTCAAGTGTTTAGTAAGTCATTTAGTTCATCATAATCAAAATCAACAAAATTAAATTGTAAAATTGGATTCATGTTAATGAATTTAGGTACAAATGCACTATTAATTGGTGGAATAGTTGGAATCTAATGCTGAGATTTGGGGTTGGGTGGTTGAATACTCATATTAGGATCAACTTCATGTTTATAATGTTTTCCATTATGGATAAATTTAATACATTGACTACTTGAGGAGGCATATATTATAGATTTTAATACGTATGGTCTTGGGTCCAATAGAGAGAGGGATAAAAACACAACCAAGTGGATTTTTATTTGGTTTATAAATTCCTTGACATGTGAGATGAGTTTGCTTAAGGTGATCTTTAGTATACCCAAGTTTTTTAATTAACCAAAGGGAGGTAACATTAATTTTTGACCCTTCATCAATTAAGACTTTTATAATAAGGGTGGAATTAATTATGATTTTAATAATAACGGATGGACCATTGGCTTGAAAAATAATTTCATAGATAATCATATCTTATTCAATTAATTCTATGGAAGGTTTGGAATAAGCACAAATAGTCTTAATAGTATGTACTTCTATCAGTGTAGGATCTTGAAGAGGTTGTTCCAATTCAAGGGAATTTTTTTTTCAATGTCTTGTAATTATTTCATTAAGAATTTGTTGTGATATGGATAAGTATGAATTAACTCCATGAGGGGTATTTTACAAGACATGGAGTTGAGATCTTCTAATAAATTATAATGAGATTTAGAAGATGTGGAACCAACATGAAGCTTGGAAGGTAAAATATTTTTGATTAGAAGATAAGTAGTTTGAGGTTTTGGTTGTGGGAGTGTTTCTTCATTTGTGTCAAAAGGTATAGTAGTGTTAGTGGTGTCATTGATAAGTTTTTCATCAAGTGATGGTTTTTTTTGTCTTAGAGATGGGATATTTGTGGGTGGGTTTATGTCGATAATTGACTTTAGCTAAATTCACATATTAAGAATTGGTATAATATTGGTCATAGTCAGTATCAATTGCACATATATATTCATTTCAATGTTATGAGTAAGTAGAAAACATTTTTGGATGTTTAGAGGAGTAAGGTTTAGTAGCTTATTTTTTTTAAGATACATTAACATAATAACAATGACATATTTTAACCATAGCTTCAAGATTGACTATATATCCTAACATGAAATAAATAAAAAAACTGGTAAGCCCCTGACATGTTTCATGGGAATGAACCACATTGGCATGAAACTAACAAAAATTGTTAGGATAATAATCACTTCATTTTTTGAATAGTTATGGGTGCATGGGAAGCTTTAGAGTTATATAATTTGGGTACTCCTAGTTTTGTTTGAGGAAGATTTCCAATGATTGAATTAGTGGAGTTTGTAAAGATCCCTTGATGGTTTTAATGTTGGGCTAAAACTATTTCATAAGAAATTCTTCTCTTTTAATTTAATCAATGGCATCATTGAGACTTTGAGGAGAAAATTTTTAAAGGGAAGGTGTTAAGGAAGTTATAAATAATTTAAATAATTTATCATCAGTAATTTTATGATTGGATTTATGAGCCAAATATTTATATCATTTAATGAAATCATGAGCTGATTCAGAAGGGGATTGTTTAACATTGATGAAATGGCAAAGGAAATTTTTAGGAAGATTATTGTGTTGAAATTCTTTAACTAGAGGATTGACTAAATCCTCAAGTTTCCATATATAGTGTTGAGGGAGTTTATTATACCATTCTAATATGTCTCTTTTGAATTTTTTGACTAAAATTTTGGTAGTGGTGAAGGTATTAGTTTGAATCCACTATTTATAAAGATTAACAAATGATTTAAGGAAAGATACAGGGTCTTTAGTCCCATCATATTTAATAGTTGGATAGATATTTCCAATATCAATGGAAATGATAAAGGGAGATCAAGGATCATTTTAAATATTTTGGAGCATCTTGTTATGAATAGGGGGTTGGAGAATGATATTTCCTCTAGCATCTCTAAGAGGTGGAGGGATAAAATTTTATTTATTTTGGGGTAGGAGAATAGGAGTTTGATTAGCCATGTTTAATAAATGATGTTTCATTTGCATCATTTGAGAAGTATTAGATGTTTACATAATATTCATTTGTTACACTATTTGTGCAATAATTTGAGTGGTGTCAATTGGCAGATTGGGTTTATTAGTGTTTGAAAGTGGATTGTTAGGATTGGCAGGAGGAACATTTTTTGAGTTAGTATTAGGTGATAGATTATTGGGTGGCATATTATTAGTGTTTAAAATATTTCCTATATGGTTATTGGTTAGGCTTCTGTAAATTTACCCTACATAGTAATAAGTGCTTTAGAAAGATATTTATCTTGAGAAGTGTGAATTGGATTTAATCCATTAGTGTCATTGGTAGGGTTAATTTGGACCACATTTTAATTCAAATATGAGGGGTGAGAGAAAGTGCACCAAAAGTGAAAATCATCTTGGGTAGAAAGGGTGATAAGGAAAGAATATCTAATATATTATATAAATGGATTAAGGTTGTCTAAAAATATTATGATAGGGGATTTCATTATGCTTGGAATAAAAATCTAAGATTAGAGATAAAAGGTGAAAAGTAGGATCAAAGTTATCTAGATATAGAATAGTATCAACCAAGAGGTAAAAATTTGGCCATGTCAATATAAAAAAAAAATAGAAAAGGACACATTCATATTAGTTGAGTGTGTTCTATGAGGAAGCACTAGAGACTCACCTATGAGAGATTGAATCGAATATAATGACTATGTTTTTTAGAAAATAAAACTCTATGATACACATTCAAGTGGGTTAACTATGTTATAATGATGAAGATAGGTTTTGATAGCTATGACTCTAGATGATCTAGTGTTATTTTGAATAATACTTGAAATAAACACATAGGAAACTAGGTTGAACTAGTCAATCCAATTGTGGCACACAATATAAACCTTGTACCATTGTTGGTTGATACAAGTTTTTTAATACAACATACAATTTTTAGAGAGTAAGTAGAAAAATAGATATTTTAATCTATGTGGTCATTCTTGAATGTTTTAAATTACAATTTTTAGAAATAAATTTGATAGGGAGTTAGCTATAAATAGGAACTAGAAAGGTAATCTAAGGATGGTTTTAGGTAGTTATGGTTGAAATATATCTATATTGGTGATGGTATTGGCTTGATATTAGGTCCTTCCCCCTCACTTTACAATCTTAAAATAATAATGGAGTCATGTGATTTGCTAATATATACCATCAACTATGTATTTATACTTGGCAAAAAATTGATTTGGTTCCCCCTTAGTGATTAAATCCAAGTAGGTAGACCTTAGATATGATTTTTTTAATTATTTTTGATATTATGTGGTTTGGAAGTGTGTGAATAAAATAAAAATAGTTTGACTAAATTGATAAATTAAAAATTCCTATTTAGTCTATGTGTTACTCTAAGCAAACAGGCAATGAAATGAAAAGTGAATTAATTACTAAAAATATGAGTTAATTCCTTTTTTTGAAGAGTATAGGGTTAATTTAGATAACCAAGTATGAAAATAGTATATAATATAATCAAATGGGTCATTTTTATTTGTTGAATCAAGAGCTATAAAAATATAATCAAATAATTTAACTAAGTCTCTTAGGCAAGAAATCAAGCTAGAGAACTATGGTGATCCAGTTGACCTAGTTTATTGAAGAAAAGAAATGACTAAGATGGTGAGAATGAACATAATAATATTAAAGATGTTGAATTTGATATTTTTATAATATCATCTAAATAAAGATTTATAACCTGAAAATAAGGTTGACTAGGTTGACTGAGTCTTAAAACCTATATATGAAGAAGCAATATGAGTTAATCAAATTAATCCAATTACCTATGGTTAAAAATTACCTACACAAATAAAACTAGAGTAAATTTGATTGATTGTGTGTTAAAATTATGCAAAAAAAGTTAGACTGAGTCGATAGATTCAATCTAGTGGTGAAAAAATGAAATAAATGACAAATGATAATAAATAAAGGTGTGAAAGAAAAACTTTAAGGTTTAATTTATGTCAGGTTCACCAAAATGTATACAAGGGAAAGTGATTTTGACTTATAAATCAATCCTACCTTAGAGAATATAAATCACACTATCTCTTCCACTTGTTAATATATTTAGACAATTAACATCATGACCACTATGGATCTGCTAGATCTAAGGGGTCTCTTACCATGCAATATCACTAGAGAGAGTTAGAAAGCCTCTAGTTAAGTGATATCACATAATAACCATATTTATATCTTATGTTTTCTTATCAAACTAAATGAAAAAGTAAAATAAATCTAATCTAGTGCTCACCAAATCATGTGGCATAAATGGGGATATTAAACCTAAAAAGAAACATGTAAAAAAGAAATATAATCAAGTCATATATATATATATATATATGTATATATATATATATGTATATATATATGTATATATATATATATATATATATATATGTATATATATATATATGTATGTATGTATGTATGTATATATATGTATGTATATATATATGTATATATATATATATATGTATATATATGTATATATATATATATATATGTATATATATATATATGTATATATATATATATATGTATGTATATATATATATATATATATGTATATGTATATATATATATATGTATATATATATGTATATATATACATATATATATATACATATATATATATACATATATATATATATATAATACTAATGCATGGAGAGAGAAATACATTTAAATCCATTACATATGTTACTTCTATCTACCAACATAGAGGAGTAAGTGTTAGAAATATTCACCTTGAAGATGAAATCACCAAGTCTCAATCTCTCCCTTGGTCAATGGTGATTTGAAAGAGGTTTTTATGGTTTGTAAGGATCATAAATATAGGCCATATCTAGTCTATATGAATTCTCCTATGCATCCAAGACTTTTTTATAAGACAAGATTCTTCTCTCTAAGTTTAAACCCTAAATAATGACTCCTCAAGTAGAAGTGGACGATGAGACTGTAAATAAGTGAAAATCAATGACTAACTCTATCTATTTCTAATTAAAATTTCATAAATGATGTTTTTATATATGTGGATCTAACCCTAAACCTTTATGAATTTTTAGCTGACACAGTCGACCTAGTTCTTAAATAAATAAGGTAGTTAGGCCTTAGACTAGGTCGACTAACAAACCTAGTTCTATAATGTATTCATAGGTTTTGCCCATGTGATTTTTTTTGGTAAATGATGAAAATAGGTTTTATATTAGGTAGGGGTTATTTGAGGTGGTGAATTTCTTTGAATATTATGTAAGGGAAGTGCCAAATCTTAGGGAAATTTATAAGAGAGGTTTGTTTTGGTTTCAAGTGGTGGTATAGGGAACAATAATCTTAAGAATCACTAATTGTCTACCCACCCCTTTCTCGATGCACCCTTTAAGGAATTCACTTAGAGAGATTGATTATATGTGGGTTTCTACAAGAGAGAAAACATTAGTCATTGATAAATTTTTAAAAATATTATGTGTATACACTTTCCATTTTTATTATATCTCAACATAATAAATTTGGAATATGTTTATCTAAGTTTTTTAATTAATTAGCCTAATATACATATATTTTATCACCTTTATGCCCTAACTTATCTCTACCCCTTCAACCCTAAATTTCATAATCTAGAGTTTAGGGTTAAACATTTATTGAACTTGATTGATATGAATCAAAATCTTCTAGGGTATTATTAGCTAGGGTTTCTTATTTTATTCTTATTTTATCTCTTTCCTTATTTTTCAAAAAATAAAGTAAAATATCCTCCATGACCAAATTTAACCAACCAAAGGATGAATTTGAAAAAGAAGATAGTTATATTTGTCAAGCTATATCCCTTGACAACTAAATATATTAGACAATATCAGGTAAGGACAAGTGGGCATATGTGATGCCTAAACTTATAAAATGTATTCAAGGTGCTCCTAGATACCACACCAAACCCATTATACACCCATAATTTATATTATAATCTTTGGTCCACACTATTAGTAACTAATAAGGGAAGTCATCCAATCATGCCATTCATGCAACTTCTACCACCAAAAAGGATACATATGAGAAAAATGCTTCTTCATATGATCATCAAAAGTTTTGACAACTACATATGGAAATTTTGGCCAATTTACAAACTAAAAATAAAGGGGGTATTCTTTCAAGTAAAATTATTTAGACCCCTATAATTCTAACATTCCCAAATAATATTCCCCTTATTAAGGGTGTGATTCTTTTATAATTTTATTTGATATTGGAAATTTCAGCAATGTTTTTGATAAAGTAAGGTGGCAAACCAGGGGCAGAACCTTATATAGTCAAAAAAGATAAGAAGGCAAACAAACAAAAAATGCCTTTAGATAGATGACGGCACAACTGAGAACAAAAAATAGAAACAAAACACAAGACACAAGAAGACCAAAGTTAGAGAGGTCTCCCCTTACATAACTATTTATTTGATAAGATCATTGAGTTTCTCATTCTCCACATTGTCAGCATACCCAGTATTACCCACCACTTCCAGCATAAACATGTTCAACAAAATTGTATTACCAAGCCCTTTGGCAAAGACATTCTCCAACTTTTTAATGCGGTCCTTCAAGGCCCCAATTTTAGTTTTCCAATCAGTCTCATTCTCAGTGCCCTCACCATCTTCTTCGACATAGATTTTCCCTTTATTGTCAGCAATTCCCATAGTGTCAACACCCTGCTCCTCAGTAACCTGAAAATCCCTAGTAGCCTGCTTCCCTCCAGTGTCCTCCAAAATTTCCTAGATTTATAGCTCCTCAAACTCTTCCTCTTGGGTTACTTCTTCTAAAGCACTTTTTGAATAATCAATCAGTCTGGCCTTCAGGGCTGGTTTACCAACAATCTACCTTGACCTTCACACTTTGGAGGGGAATCCTTCCTTATTAATTTTGGAAGGCTTGTGAGATTTGCCACCTTGGCCCCCTGTGTCCCTACCCAGATTCCTATGGGTCCCTTCTGTAGTCTCTTTAATATTTTCTTCCTCTTCATCAACCTTTCTCTTCTTGCCCTTCTTGCTCACAAAGGAGCTGGGGGTATCAATAGGGGTCTTTTCAGGGTCATCAATATGCCTCATTCCTAACAAGTCATCTCCTTTTGAATTATCTCCCTAATGTTTAAGGGAATATGAACACCTTGTCGCCACACCCTCCAACCTAAAAATTACTACCCAAGGTTGGCACAAGCATCAATGACCCTATTGCCTTCTCTATAGGTATGGGAAATCTCAACTTCAAAAAACTTTTGTAAAATAAATTGGATATTAGTAATGATGTCTTTTAGCTTGATTCCCACATTTGATGCTTTATTAATGGCATCTATGACCATCTTAGAGTCTCCTTATATATTTAAGTTCCTTATTCCTAGGGATATAGCTAACTTTAATCCCCATAGTAAATCCATTGCTTCAGCATAGTTGCTGCTCTAGCATCCAATTCCACTAGCATAGACAACAGACATCCATCCTTTATCATTCCTTATAATTCCTCCTCCACTAGCTTTACCATCCAACTTGGATGCCCCATCAAAGTTGAGTTTCATCTAGTTAGGTTTAGGGGGGATCCATTTAGTATTAAGTCTCTATAGAATTTTGGAGTTATTATACCCAAGGATCTGGTTTAAAACCTTTTATTTGGTTGTAATTTGGCTTTCAATTTGAGATAGGGGTTTCTCTGCAACATGAATATGAGCTATTGTAACACTTTCCATAATGGTCTTAACAAAGGAGTTAAACACCTGAGAAGCATTTCTAGCAGTGTCCCTAAAAATTTTGTGATTCCATTCTTTCCATAAATTCCAACTCAAACATGGTAGAGCTTGCTTCCATAATTCCATAAGCGAGGGATGTGTGAAGGTTGGGTTCTAGCTGAGAATTACTTCTTTAAGGTTAGAATTACAGACCCATTCAATACCAAAGTTGTTAAGTATTGTGCCCCATAATTCTTGGGCAAACTCATAGTGGATAAAGAGGTGTGAAATTGATTCCTCTTTTGAACCACATAGGAAACATCTTTTAACCAAAGTAAACCCTCTCTTTTGAAGGTTATCCTGAGTAAGGATTTTGTTATGAGTAGCAGCCCACCAAAACATGTTAATTTTTGGAATAAGTTTATGATTCCAAACATTTTTCCATACATCTTTATTCTGAGCTTCAGGAATGAGTAGATGGTAAGTAGATTTGACAGAGAATGATCCATTCTTATTTGGCCACCAGTATTTTTCATCCTCCCAGGGAAAGAGAGGGATTTTGATCTCCTGAACGCACTGCTGGATCTCCCAAACTCTTGACATCATGTGATATTTACCAAGTAACTTTAAAGCACCAATAATATGAAAATATTATAAACCTAAAGTGACAAAAGATCCTAATACTCCAAATCTTGTGCTCTTAACAATATTAACTAAGGTCTTTAAACCAATGGATCTTCATCTCTCAAAAGATTCATTCATGGAAAAGGTTTCTACCATACCAAAATAGGTACCTTTACCAAAGATACCTCAAATTATAATTATTATATCTCTACCTAATGTGAATGAACCAAAATATTCAAATGATATACCAAGAGTACACCAATTCATAGATCTTAAATAATTATCTATCCTAAATCTGGTGATTCATAACTTGCACTTGTTATCCATGAGGATAATGATAGCCATATGCCTAAATTCAAGATAGATGGTGGATTATAATCATTTATAACACCTATGTCAAGAACCACCATTACAATAGAATATCTTTTTTCTATGATGATCACTATTAGGGATCTGCAAAAATAGGTTTCTATAATTGAAATACAAATGCTTTTTCATAATACTAATGAAAATGATAATCAACCTATTTCACAATGGATACTTGAATATCCATATCCAAAATATTTTAAAATGCCATATTTACCTCTCTTTTTAAGTCAAAAATACCCATTTAACCACATGATTAATTGTGTACATTATTTTGGTAATGGAAAAAATATGAAAAATTATTAATAAAGGAATTGTGTATGAGAATTTTTGATGAATCTCATAATTGGTTCAATAGCCTACAAAAGGGTTCTTTAACCATTATTTCACTTATAAGATGCCATCTTCATGGTTTTCAATATTCACAAGGTGCCAAAATTTACATTATAACATTTGCACAATTTAAAAAAATGTGATGATGAATCCATTCAATATTATTCTAATCAATTCAAAATTACATCATATGACTTACCATTTAGACATTCATATTTGGAGTTACAGTTAATTTTTAGTAAAAGTCTTCTTTCTCAATTTAAATTAAGAGAATTTCACAAACAATATGAGTTATTTACCCATTTATATGTGGTTGTACATGGATATGCTTTAGTCATAATTACTCATCCAAAGGAGCTTAACATATCCCATTCTAAATATCAAATTTTTATACCTCATATAAAGGAAGGAGATGAATTTCCAAATGAACATTATGAACAAAAATGTGGTGTTCCTAACCTTTATATGGGATCTTTACAAAATTTACTCAATATGGGACCCATATAAAGCCCACATATTATGCCAAGTCCTCAATTTAAACAAATAAAAGAACATACATGTCAACAAGATTTAACAATCACATTATTCATGGTTGACTATTATTTTTGGCATAACCATGTTGATCCTACACAAATAAAAACTACATACAATGTAAGATGTTTACAACATATTGGCTTTGATCTAAAAGAATTACAAAATAAGGGAGGTTGAAAAGACTCCTTGGGAAACATAACAATACCAAACGATGGTGGTACTAAATTAAATCAAACAAGGGTTTGGATTATTCCAACCACATATTCATATGCATTTACATTGGGCACCCTTTGGTTATACCAAATGGAGGACAAAATTGACTAAAATCAGTAAGGTATATCTTTTTATCATGAAGACAGATTGATCCATATTCTTAATGATATCAAAGTTTATTATATTAAACATGTAAATCATGAGGAATAACATTACATGCACATTTTATTCTTATCCAACCATGATTCAAAAAATTTAAAGGATCCAACTTAAGGTTGCAAGGTCTCAAATATTAGAAAAATACCGAAAAAATTAAAAATCCAAAAATATTTTTAGTATTTATAAGTTCTATTATCTCTTTGGCATATATATTTTGTTCCCATGTTAGTATAGCATATAATTTATTTATATATATGCATGTTTCACACATCTTTTGAGTGAGATACATGCATAAACAGATACATGATCTCTGCACTTTTGGCTATTGGGTCTTACCTCTGAGACTCATGTCATATGTACATTAGATACATTTACCTTTTTGATCATGATACATCCAATTTATATCATTATATGGTCATTTTAAATTATAATTTTTAATCTTATGTCCTCACACATGCCTGTATCCATGCTTATATCTTTTGAAGTGTACTTGATATGCTATGTACTTAAATTTTTTTGCTAACACATATGATCCATGGACTTGTATGTTATGTTAATGTTGGTTTCTTATGATTTTATTCATGAACTTACTTGCATCTTGTCTTTATATTGCCTTGATTGTTGGAGCATTTAAATATGCTTCATTTTTTGCATCCCCCATGATTTTTTTTACATATTAGACATTTGAATGTCATTGCTTTTTGTATAGATGCTTGAATATGTCATTCTTGGTTTTGTGTATGTTTTAATAAGTAATGTTCCTTCATTTATGAAACATTTGAAAATGCCCCTCATTTGAGGTCTCCTTAAACCATTGTATTTTGACTTGATTTTGAGTGTTCTTATGTGTATGCTTGATTTCTTATTGAGATTGTATTTTTATTATCTAAATGTTGACATGAGTCACATGATGTATTTTAGGACTTAATGTGATCTCATTTTGCATGATTCAATGAAATATCTACCTAGACATGTTAATTATATATGAACATACATGGTTCATACATAGATTATATAATTATCTTATTATTTAAGGTAAGGTGACTAGTAGTTTCAACTTCCCCACACATCAAAAGTAAGGGCATATTGGTTGGGTCATGACATAGAGGCATGGCTTCCACATTATTCATAAATTTAGATATACAATGGGGGCATACTATGGAAACATGTTCTCCACACTTACACCCTTTATAAGTTTTAGATTATAGTGAGGGAATCTTTTGGAAACATGTTCTTCACACTTACACTAATTCACAGATTCAAATTATAGTATGGGAATGTTTTTCAAACATTTTATCCATGCTTACACTAGTTCTCAGTTTTAGATTATAGTGGGGTATTTTTTGGAAACATGTTATCCACACTTACACAATTTTTAAATTAGCTAAATTAAGTAGTTATATTATTTAAAAACACATTTATGGTAGAATTTTATATATTGGTATCATTGTTATACACAGTTTCAACATGAAAAATATATAAGATGCATATGTTATGCAATGTTCACCTAAAATTACAAAATCAAATCACTTTTATATTTCAAACACTTCTATGGACTATCATCACCCACTAGGTTAGACTTGTATATATTTTATTAAGCTAATATACTATAATATTTGGTTCACTTTTGGTAGAATTAAGGTGATTAAATTGATTAATCTTTCCAAGTTTAAAGGTTGGATTTCATTACATCATCTAGCATCACCAATTTTATTGTATGAGTTGAGTTAGTTCACTCATGATCACTATATTATAAGTATGATTGGGTTGTATGGTTGAGCTAATCTCAATTGCTAGATGGCAACTCAACTTTTTCCAAAGATGGGGGAATGTGTCTTCCAATCTCTCTATCTCTTTATATATATTCACTTTCAAGATTTAATATTTGTCCTAGTCATAACTTTAATGATTCATTAAGATACACATATTAAAATAAAATTTCTAAAATGTAAGCTATTTCATCGATAGATAGGTGTACTTCTAAATCTTGCTTTCTTTCAATTTCAATAATTTGAATACTTTTAATATTATATTATATGCACTGATTATATAATGTAATAGGATCTTGGTTCTAGGTCCATCACCATTAAATCTCTCAAGTTGGACTCAAATAAAGGTAAGGTGTCTTATACACACCCAAGTACACATTTATTTTACTTCAAACTAGAAATTGAATTACTATATTAAAGAGGGGAAACATAGACACTATTTTTTATTTATATAGAACTTCAGTCTGGTACACTTGGAAAATACATATCATGGATGTGCCTTAAACTTTTATAGATTTCCCACTACTGAAAGGATAGTATAAACTATCTCTATATTCATATTACTTATCTATTAGTTGGACCAATGCCATTTTGATGACCCAAGCCTTATATCTTATCCAAAATGTTGTAAACTAACTTATCATCCACCTCTACAAGTTTTTGACATGTACATACCTTTTTGTTTCCTAGAAACTTCCATCCCAATCAAATGCCTATGTTGATGCAAGTGTCCTTACCCAATGTAAGTGGCTAATCCCTAAATTCATATAATTTACACATGAAATGTATTCATATGGTCAACCTATGTGTTTTGATGTGAGATTTTCTCCTATTAAATTGGTATATATACAATTTCAACCCTCATTCATTCTTCACCTAATACAAACCAAAAACTCACAATTAAACTTACCAAAGGCATTTAATCAAGCACTTAAGTGAGAAAAAATTCCCTATTTTATCTTATTTTAATATCATTTAAAGGGACAACAAATCTAAAAATTTGGACAACTGAAGGAACATTCCATGAGCTAGATTTTCCAAGTTACAAGCTATGTCACTATTGTACCCTCTTATCACACATTACATAATTCACACACAAGCCAATATGTATGAGAGAACTACGTAAGTTTGAGTCCCTATTTAGAGTATTGGATATGTAGGAAACACTCATTAATAGAGGGGTATTTTGAATAACTCAACAATGGGTGACCACTAACCCATTTTTACAATAGCCAATATGGAGATGAAGAACTAGGTTTTTTAATTTGAAAAGGAGTGATAGTCCATGACCCAGATCTAAATGCACCAGAGTGAATGAGAAATAGAACCCAAAATCATTTAAGTGGTTGCATCTAGTTTTAATAGGTCTTTTATACCAGACACCTATGTTCTATCTAGATAGAGGTGTCGACACAACTGTCCCAGATCAATGTAAGTATCTGTGGCTCTAGAAGTATAATTTGTAGAATCATGTGACTAGTCCAAAATCTATATCTAGTCTACTTTTTTCCTATTCTAAATACATATCTATTTTAGCATCAAAACCAACTAAGTATCTTATTTTCATTATCATTACAAAATATAACATAGCTTTACTATCCATTTTAGCATATCTCAATAAGATAAATTTAATATATGTTTATTTGATTTTTACAATTAATTGGCATACTATAGAGATATTTTACCACCCTTTTTCCCTAGGTTATCTATACCCATTTAACCATAGATTTCTTAATCTATATTTTAGGTTTAAACAATAGGAAAACTCAATAAGAAATTGATTAGGTATTTTGGAACACATATGGTGGTGCATTGGTTGACATGGATTAAGTAGCATCAGTATTAGGTAGGAGGTTACATAAATTACATTACACAAAATAAGTAATAACATGTCAACCTACCAAATGAGTCCATTGGTAGAAGACATCAAGATTTATATCCTTGAAGTGAATCTAACATAATGGCATAGATTTAGGGATTTATTGGAACTAAAATATAAAAAGTAACTAGTTATGACTATTAATCATAGAATGTTATTACACTTAATTAAGGTGATAATTTATGTAATATAATTATAAGGTGATGATTAGACACTAAAACATTCCCCTTTACCTCACATAAATGATATATATAATGTAATATTGGTGTTATGTTGTTATATTTATAATTTATTATTACTTAGTTAAGATTACATGCTCTTATATATTATTCTTAGGGACTTAATGAATAAATATCAAGTTTTCTCCTTAGTGTGTATTTTATCCTTTGTTTATGTATCTACTCTCATATTATTTTATAAATAGTTAATGATTACCTATTTGTGCATAAGCGATAAGGAGTAATATTGTAACTACTTTATACATACATGTGTCAAGAAATAATAAAGTAATGGTTTGTTTTTGTTAATTATCAATTAAGATATGTTATGAGTTACATCTCCACATAAATAACCCAATTGTGATTCAGTATTTCTCTATGTTATTTGGGTGAATGCACTAATATTTAGCATGATATGCTAGCATAATGGACTATATAATGTTTATGAAAGTGATAATGGCATATAAGTTATGAGGTGTACAAGGTTTACCCATAAATTTTGGTTACATTTCCTTGTGCATCATTACAAATTATCCAAGCTTAATGGATGGAGTCATCTTGGATGGAATAAAGGACATTGATAAAATAATCTCATGGTGTATTTCCTATTGAATATAATTAATTATTTAGGAGAGGTGAGTAGAAACAAAAGGAGAAGGAATGGTTTGAATTTTATAGGCAGACAAAATGTTATGAAAATATACTAAGTGAACTTGATATGAAGTAAGGGTTATGAATATACTTATATATTTTATACACCAAATAATGGTAATAAATGTATGACCATTCAAAGAACAAAATAAATTGGTGGAACTAGTGTCTTAAATATATTAGAATAAATATTAACTTTGAATAAAATAACTTCTCAAATATATAAAATAATTTAGAGATAAAATAGGACATAAAAAGAAAGAACTAGAGGGAAATTTTAAGGTTCTTCTACACAAATAGATTGATGCAAAAAGAGCCCTTGAAATGTTACTAAATAAATTAACTACTACAATAGATTTAACAAAATTGAAGGCCCCAAAACTTCAAGAGAAACCCCCCAAGCTCAAGATTTTAAAATTAAAAGTATCCATAAAATTATATTTAATATAATAGATACTTACAATGTGGAGAAGTTTTGAGGAAGATATCCAAATATATGGGCCAAAATGTTTCCCTATGATAGAAGAAATCAAAGGGTTTTTGTAGGTAGACAACTATATTAGTGGGGGGTGATGTTGGACCCAAAAAAAATTAAGTATCAAAATCCATAATTATGAATATAATGTAATGAATATTATTCATTCATTTTTAATATAGTACATGAGAGGTTAACTAATAATTCTAAATGGTGCATGAGAATGAAATCATGTAGGTGTATTTATAGATATACGATCACTTAATAATAAATTGACTAGGTCTCAAGGTAGGCATATGGTGGTGCATTAGTCAATATGAAACAAAGAACACTAGAAACAAGGAGGATGTTTCACAAACTATGGAGTGTAAAAGAATAAATAATAGGTCATCCTACCAAAGTGAGTTTATGTTTGGAATACATCAACATTTATGTTCTTGGAGTGAATATAGCATAGTGGTATAGATTTAGGGAGATATTAGGATTGAAATATGCAATGTTAGTTATACTTGGTAATTATATAAATTCATTACATGCAATTAAGGTGTGAATTTACTTAATAAAATTTCAATATGGTTCTTAGACCCTATAAAATTTGCCTTTGTCTCACATAAGCAATATATAGTATATAATTTTACTATTATGTTGCTAAAATTATGATTGATTATTTTCATTAAGGTAATCCCACCTTTGACTAGAGTGGGATCTAGTCTTAGCCACATCTAGAGGCTTGAGTCTCCCCAAAATAAAATAATGGATTCATTAACAAGACTAAAATAAGAAGGGAGGAGAAGTAAAGAGGAACTAGAGGATGAGCAGGAATATACTGAGTTCCTCATTTAGAGATGCTAGATAAAAACAACCAAAAAAGAAACCAAATCCAACTATGAGAGAAACCATAAATGATTTGAATTCAAAATTAATTTTAAAATATTATGTTCACTAATTTTTTCCAAAAGATCCTTAAGAGAGCTACTCTAAATTTCCTCATTAATTTCCTAAATTTTTTAGGGGGGAGTGTGGGTCTTTCAAATTGTTTAAAATCTCATGACCATCCTAGTGCTTAGGGAAAGAATCAATATAGTAATCAAATTTATTGCATTGAGGGAAAATTTCATTTTCCTTATCAAACCATATACACTAATTCTAGGAACCCAAAGAGAACTTTAGCCAGATCAAGGTAGGGAATGATTGATCAATAGGGACTAGTACGTAAAACCTATTTAAAGTCATTATTTCAACTAAATAGGTATAATATTCCATGATTACCAAATTCCAAAGTAATTATACCAAGTCCTCAAAATTCTATCATCCAAAAATGGAAAAGGGAGACTAGGTAGTTCCAACTACAATGAAATTTAGTCAGGCCTAAAGTGAAAATAAGACCAATTAAGTTTTCATTGTTGAAACATGAGATGTGCCTTTCCTATTAACCATGGGCCTCCACTTAGGATTATCCAAAAAAAATTCCTACACACAAAAAGGAAAATAATAATCAATTGTTAGCAAGAGTTACTATTTTAATTTCTCCTACTCCTTTCCATTTATTTTTGGTCCAATTATTTATGGACTTCATGATGTGTTTGGCACCCACAAATTTTAAAACCATAAAACTACAATATTTTTCCTCAGCCTCATCAAGGAACCTATCCTACACATATAGGACCAAGTTCTTGCTATTTTATTCCATGGTTTGATACATACCACAACACCCCTGAGATTTATTTGTAGTTGAACAAAATCCCGCCACTACTTCCTTATCCCCAAGGGACATGAAACACTTTCCATAAATTTTATCCCACTTCGCTATCTTATTATTTTAAAAAATGGTTGGTGGAATTTTAAACTTGAAATTATAACAAACTTGAATCCCTATAAATGCACCATCCACTACCTTTTTATAGTGAAGATTTTTCTATATTTAATTAAACTAAGGATATAATAAGGCTCTCCATAAATGCTCAAATGGCCAAAAAATTGGTCTCGAGGTAGATCAATCAATTATATAGAGTCTTTACATCATTATTTATTTTATTCCAAGTTAATACCTCCAATAATATCAAAAAGTGTGTAAAATAAATTAAAGCACCTTACAAAGATTACACAATTCAAATTCCCAATGGTCATCATGTAACATAAGGGTCCAATAAGTCCCTTAGTTTTATAGGTGGAATTCATTGGAACCTTGTTAATTTGGACAACCTCAGGGTCCTCTACAGCCCTTGATGGCCTTATTTGGAAGGAATCAAAGCTTTCTCATTGCTAATCAGAGTTGTTTTTCCCCTAGTGATGGTGTTAGGGGCCCATTTTTTCCTTTCTATTTTTTAAGTTTTGAATTCAATCTAGTTGTCATCTCTAGATGGAAGGATCCCTTTGGATTCCTTAGAATAATTAAATTTGATATGAGGAGAAAGGATATTAATATAGGGGATCTAGACAAGAGGTAGTCCAGACTAGGAAAATAAATTAGTGGGACCCTTAGCCTTCTTATCCAAGGAGGGACTTCTAGAATGATTGAAAGACATCCTTCCCAGTGAACAAAGAGGCACCTTGAAAGGAGAAGAATGAAAGGTTAATTTAAATTTTTTATTATAAGATATTTTGGTAATCTTATTTGGGTTAGGAAACTTCAAAAATTCTTCAAGGGATTTATTGGCCAGTCTAGAACTAGGATCCAAAGAATCTATTAATGGATTTTTCTTTACCACCAACATGGATCCCTTTTTGCTCCTTGCAAATTTAGGGTTACACTTCCTTTGAATTATATCATCAAAGATATGGAGTTATTTAATAATAATATGATTAGAAGTAGGGGCTTGATTCTATTGGGAGTCATAATGGGTTCCTCAACCTCTTCAGCTAGCTTCACAAGTTTTTCCTTATCCACCTACTTTTGGGGCATTGAGTGCAGCTAATACTATGTCTTACTAAATCACACCTTTTATAGATGATTTTATGAGTTATTGTTGCTTAATTAAGATTGAATAAGTTTATTTATTACTCTAAGGGACTTAATAAAAAATATTAATTTTCTCTTGAGTGTGTACTTCATGCTTTATTTATGTAGTCATTCATGTAATAGTTTATAAATAATTAATGATTAACTATATGTGTATAATTGCTAAGGTTTAATCCATTTAATTCTCTATATTATACATTTATGAAAATAAAAAATAAAGTAATGGTTTGTGATTTAGATATATATGGCTCTCCTTTGTCTAGATATGGGTTGGATACAATACGATATAAATTAATAGTTCAAATTCTAGTTTATGATATGGGATTGAAAACTCTAGATGGTAAAGGAATATAGAGATAATGCAGTACATAATGAATATGGATATAGCTGGATGTATGTAAGAAGTGATAACACAATGAACCTCTTTAGGTGCATCATGATTCATATCTATTTTTAGTGATTAATATGGGATACTTGTACCCACTCATTGGATGGATATACTAAATTGGATGGTAGAGGGCTTGTAGTACAAATCAAGAAAAGGCCTAAGAAGTGCCTAATTTTCAATTAATAAAGGTTATGAATGACATATCCATATTTTAGTGACCCAAATATGATTCAAAAATTTATCCCTCTTTATCTTGGGTGAGCATGTTAATCATTAGTATTATATGTTATCATGATGGAATATATAATATTTGGGTATGTTCTAGTTACAAAAAACCCATGAGGTGTGCAAGTTTTACCATAATAATAATAAATTTTAAAGCATATACTAACATGGGGACTATATGTCATCATAGTAAGAATAGATCATATAAATATACACGAACCATGTATCCTTAAGCATATAATTTTCTTGTCAATATAGATATAGTAATGAGGAATGCAGTGAATAGTCAACATAGAAATGATATCTATAAACTATTAAATAAACATGCATAAGTTTCATATTATATATCAAGCATGGTAGAAAATAAGAGGAGTGCATGATATGGATCATGGCATAACTAATCTCAATATAAAATCCTAAGCTTATCCAAACATATTAAATAGAGTCACACACATTTTCATAGCTAGGACACACATAATAAATCATATATAATAAGCCTCAATTTCACACAAGGCTAAGGGTTTCATATAATGGAAAATAAAATGCAACACACAAGGTGAAAGTCATATATAATTTCAAACAATATTGGAGAAAAAATCACACCATGTAACACAGAATAGTATCAATCATACATAGAATAAGAAAGGATAATTTACACAATCATTGTATGTCATCATCACATATAGTAAAATACAATATACAATGAAATAACAATCTAAGTAGTATGAATCAGAACAAGTCATGTATAATCAGTATAAATTAGCTCAATATGATCAATGATAATAGAAATATAGAACCTATGTAAAATAAAAATATGCCCCCAATAATAATTTTCCCCCAATGTAGGAAGGTATCTCATGGGTGTAGTAATGTCTTGTTTTTATGTGTCTATGTCATAGATGAAATTTATATCCTACATCTCATTCATGTATACCATGAAATGTATCTATATAGAAAGCTAGATATCTATTCTAACATATTAGATAAAGCATGCATGAATCATCTAAATAACAAATATATTCCATTCATATGTTCTAGTTTTTATTTTTGAATAAATGGATTTTTTTTGGAATAATTAAATTTGAGTACAAATTTGAATAGAGTTAAAAAAGGCTAGATGGAAATTTTATGAAAAATATAAGAATGAGAGGGATCCAATAATTTTTAATTCATGTTAAGGCATAGTGTACACCAAATGTAATAGCATAACAATATGGAGGTAATGAAGTCAAATGATATACCCCAAAGGGGAAATTATTAGTGTATGAATGACAATAATTAGTGCAATAGAATATGTGGAGATAATAATAAGAATGCCCCTAGTGGGAAAGAATCAATGTATGATCATGTAATAATCCATATTTAATGAATATATGTGATCATGGTAACTTGATGTAGTAAAAAAAGTATGTATAGTTCATATGCAAGGGTGAGAAAGTAGTATATCAAAAAGATATGTCATGGATTTTGTATAATGGAAAACAATCAAAAGCAAAAGGCCAAGTGAAAAAAAAATTTAATGGGTAGAATAATGATCAATGAAAAATCATACATACATGTGTGCCAAGATAGAATATTAACAAGGATAAGTAATCAAGCAAGCGTGAATAAGATATGTATGATAAATTATGTTCATATTAGTCAAATATCTCATCAATAGGATGCCTATATGTAGGTTTTTTAATAATATTCTATATTTATATTAGGATGTGTAAAATCAGCTGTAAAATATTGAGCAATTGATTTATTACTCTCTCTTTGTTTGGATATGTTCTATGCTATGAGTAACATACTCCTCCATTGTGATTACATTAGATGTTTTATCTTGAGTACTAGTTGAAGGAATTTTTTACTCTTTATTTTATTTTTCTCAATATGTCACATCTCTTTTAATAGTAATAATAACACAAATTTAATTCAAATGTGACATATCATGAGTCTTACTAAATGTGGCACTCATTTTATTTAACCTTGATCTCTATGGTATTTCATTATACTAAATTAAAGTAGAGTCAATGTGAAATATAATGAAACATGTTTTGAGCCCAATTGTCACCATGAACTCTAAGGATCTAATGAATTTATTGTATTTAGTAATTCTATACAAATGCTGAATTCAAACCCAAGAGATTATATAAATGTAGGTTTGTAATCTCAACATAGAGGTTTGTAATTTCATAGAGGTTTGTAATCTCAACATTAGTGAATTATATGCCATATATGTAAGGGATAAGAATGAAAGGTTCATAATATGATCACTAATTTTTAGGTATCCCCTTATAAATTGAGCTTATGGCATTAGTCTTATTAGGTTCCTATTGCTTTTTAACTTTCTTCTTAACTAAATCTGACTTGTAAATTTCCTCTTTCATAAGTACTCTTTGTTCTTTATCCAATGCTTCTTTTTTTTAATTTGTTTTTTAGTAATTTATATTTTTGTAACTTTTCTTTCTATAACCTTTACTTTTCCAATCATTCCTTTTTTAAATTTTTCCTTATGTAACTTTTATTTATGTAAATTTTATTTATGTAACTATTTCTTAGAATATGTAACTACAATTTTAGGTGTCTCACTTATTATAGGTGTGCTTTAATCTTGTGGAAATTTAATGGATGTAATTAGTGAAGGATTACCACTATCAATAATATTTGGTATTATTATCTTTAAATCCAAATAATTATTAGTATGATGTCTATGTATTATATGATAGAAACAAGAGTATCTGGATATCTTAACAAGTCAAATAGGAGGCAAAGTGATTAACTTGTTTCAAATTAGATCCCTTAAAATTTTACTTGGAGACTCATTAGCCTTATGAAATATTTTTGATTTTAGTATTTTTAGATTCTAGTTACTTATTAACCCATAATTGAGATGAAATATTTAGAGGTACAAAGTTCTTGAATGTAGACATAAAGATGAAATTTAAAATAGTATTTAATGTTGAGTATTATGCCAATATAGGTACTTGATTATTAATGTTATATTTAGTTTATTTTTGTCTTATTAGTTTAGGAAGTTTGATTAATTTATTTAAACCATAATTTAATCATTTGGACACTTTCTAGGAACTTCCTTAAAATATCTAGAAGTGCACATTAGAGAGTGGTACACTAATTGTGTACTTAACTGAGCTCAAACACTTATCCATTCATCCCCAAGAGGTGGGGTGATATTTTTAGAGATGATTTAATTGAAACTAAATTTATTTTAGATAATTTCCTATTGTAGAGCATGAATAATCATAAATTTATCTAAAGAATGAATTATTACATAATTTGTTATATAGCCAAGAAGATAACCAAAAAACCTCCTATAATATAGGAATGAGGAGTAAAAAATAAACCTCAGAATAGTCTTCATGTGAAAAAGTATTATAAAAAACTAATAATAATATGTTATTTTTGATTAATCAATATTTAATTTAATCTTACATTCTCACCTTTAATTCAACATAGCTTGAAGTGAACTAGAGAGAGATTTTATAAATGCCTTAAATTTGTCACATGAAAGTGACTTGGTGAAAACATCTACACATTATTCTTCTATTTAGAAATACTAGAGATAGATGTTGTGTTGTTGTACATGTTCACATATGAAATTGACTTGCACCTCAATGTGTTTTTGGATTCATGAAATCCTAGATTGTGAACAAGTTTTAGAACACCCTCATTATCATAGTACAAGATGGTAGGTGTCTTTTATGGTACTCCTAATCCCTCTAGTATACAATGTAACCATATCCCTTTGAAGGTATCTACTATATCATGATATTCTAATTTTGTTTAAGATCAAGAAACAAAACTTTATCTCTTTTTCCCCTAGGATATAGGACCAGTTCCCAAAAAAATACATATTTGGAAGTGGATTTTTTATCATCTATATTTTCTACATGATTTGGGTCTAAATATACTATTAAGAAGAAATTATCACTCTTCCTATATTCTAGGCAGAATTCCATTTTACTCTTGATACATCTCAGTACTCACTTTTATGCTTTCTAATGAGACATCTTCATCTCTTGTACGAACCATGAAATATAGGTAAATGCATAGCTAATGTTTGACCTAGTATATGCAAGTAAATAAGCCTCCTAATTAGCCATTGATAGAGATTTGTATTTAATTTTGATGATGGATCTATATGATACAACTAAATCCTTATCTCTAAAGGTGTAGTAATTTTATTATTATCCATCATCCTAAATTTATCAAGTGTTGTATTGGCATATTTAATTTGGAACACAAATATGTTATGTTCCTTTTGTCATACTTTTAACTCAAGATGATAGTGTAGAAACCTGATATTTATCATGTTGAATGATTGGTTAAGATCTTTCTTGGTTTCATCTATAATCTCCATTAAACTACCTATGATGATTAGATCATCGAACTATACTACAAAATCAAAATATATCCCTCTTATTGTTTGAAGTAGATATTTATATCATAAGGACTCCTTTTGAATCCATGTTGAATGAGATGCTCATCAATTTTTATGTACTAGGCTCGAAGAGCCTATTTGAGACTATTTAGATATTTTATGAGTTTACATACTTTTCATTCATTAAAAAGAGTGATAAAATATTTTTATTATGTCATGTAAACTTATTCTTATAGATATCCATTGAAAAAGGAACTATTTACATCCATTTGGTTGACCCTCCACCCAAATTGGGAAGTTAGATCAAATATCATTTTGATTTTTTTGATATTTTCCATAGGAGGAAATGTCTCCTCATAATATTTACCTTCCTTTTGTGTATATCCCTTCACTAAAAGTTGAGCCTTGTGCTTGTCAATACTACCATATACTTTGTATTTAGTTTTGAAGACCCATATATAGAAAATTGGTTTCTTCCCTAGTGGAAGATCTTCAAGTTTCCAAGTTTTATGTTTCATCAATGATTGAAATTTTACATCCATGGCATCTTTCTAAGGTTTAGACTCTTTAAATTTATGGACTATAGAGGGCTTATCTGATTCTACAACTGTGCTCATTAGGGCTAAATTGACCTCATTTCAAGTCATACAATGAGTCCTTAGTCTAGTACTCAATGTGTCTATAACTTTTTCTAGTTTATCATCCCTTAATGTACTTATATACCATTTAGGCATACATTGAGTGGTTATTATGGGTTGTTGATCTACACCATTATTCCAATAATCATCATTACCTTCATCTAGTTGATTTCCATCTTATGTATTCTCTATGGGACTAATTAGTGTACCAAGTGAGCATGTAGGTGTTTCTACTTATATATTCTAAAAAACTCAAAATCCCTACTTATGTAGATTTTATTTATCTTTGGATCCATTAATATATAGGAAATCACTTCTTCATTATACCCCAACAATACATACTTTTTTGATTTTATGTCAAGTTTAATCCTCTCTACTTTAGGAACATACATATTATATTTGCATCCAAAAACTCAAATATGTGCAATAGATGTCATGTGTCCTAAACATGCTTCCTATGGTGTTACATCAAGATCTATATTAGGAACTGTGTTGAGTAGATAGACTATAGTTTTGATTTATTCTACCCAAAATGCCTTTGTAAAAGTATAATCATGTAGTATACATCACACCATTTCCATTATTATGATTCTTTCATTCAATAATAAAATTTTATTATGGTGTATGTGGAGGTGCCATTTGACGATGAATGTTATTTTCTTGTAAAAATTCTTTGAATTTAAAACTAGTGAATTCCTCACCATAATCTAAGTAGAGGGTTTTAATGTTATGACTAGTCTCATTTTCAATAGGGATCTTGAACTCTTTGAAAATTTTAAAGGATTGGCTCTTTTTATTCAGATAGTAAACACACATTTTTCTAGGAAAATAATCAACAAATAACATGAATTACTTAAACATATAATGATTAGGTGACATTGGTTTGTACATATCAATATGCACTAGATCAAGTTTTCCTTGATATCAATATGTACTTTTCTAAAATGGAGCTCTATGTTGTTTTCCTAATAAGCAATGTTGACATTTGTTTGTACCATTTTTAATATATGAAAATATTCTTACCATGTTATAATGATGGAGTGTGTCAATATATATAAAACTAATGTGACCAAATATTTTGTACCATAATTGTGATGAATCTATTATTTGCCACAAGTGCTTGATTATTTGCCTACACAAAATCAAGTTAGAATATTTTCCCAAATCTTGAGGCTCATGAAATAATTTTTGAGTGTTTTGGCTTATCTCTAATAAAAAACATATTTTTAATACCTTTTTATTAAAATTAAATCTTTAGGTTGTAGTCAAGGGACTAATTGACTAATAGAATATTTTTTGTGAGTCCTAGAACATACATGATGTTTGAGATTTTACAAAAATTGCATCCAAGTGTTAAGAGATGTTCCCAATACCTTGAAAATGATAGGATGAATAATCACCCAAAGAGATATGATTTTTAGAAGTATCAATCATACTATATAACCAATATTTTATTCCAATCATGTGTCAAGTAGTACCTGAGTTGACATCAAGATAAAACTTTGTGATGTTGTTTCTTCATAATATTATGTAGTATATAGGAAGTCTGCATCTAAAGGGGTTTATTCATATTCATAAATGTTTCCTTGATGATTATATATATTATTCTAATGACATTTCTTATATCTTTATTAATTGTGTGGATGAGATGATTATTGATTATTAGGTTTCTTATTACTTGAACAACCCTATATAAATGAGTTATACCAATAATCCTTAAGGTTATGGCCTTTCCTTCCACATATAATGTAGACTTTGTGTTGTTTATTCCCTTTTTCATTATGTTGATGACCTTTCTTTGGTTTAGAATACTTGAACTAATTTTTACCTTTTTATTAATTAGATTTTATTATTCTTATTCTAGATGCATAGACTCTTCATATTACAAAATGTTTACCAACTTTATAAAAGATGGTTTTTATTCTATGACTATCAAAGTAGTCATGAATATCTTGTAGGAGGGTGGTATTTCTCTTAAGATAATAGGTACAAGAGATGCATTTGACACTATCTCTCCCAATGCTTGGAGTGAAACCCTTAGGGTTATAACTCATCATAGAAAACCTTCTACTTTCTCACTAGACTTCAATTTAAGTGAATGAAGTTGAATATATAAATGGAGAATAATACCTTTAGTTTTGGCCTCATAAACTATTTGGACATTTTATCCAAACATTTTTTAGCTATTATGGCCCAATGGATATGAGGTTGTACCGCATCTAATACCCCAAACATAACTATCAATTTTACATTCTTATTTGCTATTTTCAAACTTACATTACTGATTGGTGGCAGTGGCATGTTGGGTGAATGTGTCATTGACAACAAGCCAAAGGTAATCAAATTCTATATGTGTCCTAATTTTTTCCCCAAGAAACATAGTTATCACTGTGTAGAAGCTATGAGTATGACAAAAAGAATTTTGGGCCATTTCCAGCCATTGTGTAGAATCTGACCAACTGTGATGGATTGGTTCCTTATCAATCCAAGTATCAAGGTCTACTTTATATACTTTTAGTGTGATATACCAAACCTTTCTTTATATGCTTTCATCTTTTACACCTTTTGGTACCTAAAATAAGCTCACCCTTCTATATATTTGATGGTACATGAAACAAGCATAAATGTACATGAAAGATAATGATGTGTGGTACTTAGATAGTAATGAAAGAGGATTGACCAATAATTAACACCTACTTAAATGGAATTATATATACGTGGGTGTAAATTCCCTATAGACTTAGAATTTTCACCTATAAGGATTTATGCCTTGTGATTGTATCAAATAGGTAAAATGGAGGGATGGCTTAGTGAATTTTTAGCCTTATTTATCCCTAATGGTTTGTAGGTATGATTCCCATACATTATTTTTGAAAATATGCTATGCTATGTATGCAGTAACTCAAGCATAACATATTTACCCATAATGTGAGTCAGAAGCATAACTATGACCAAACACTATGATTATGTAAAATACATTATTTTGTGTTTTTTATTGTATTTGCTTTAAAAAATAGAATATTACAATTTTTTTAAATAAATTATTAAAATGAATAAAAAAACATGAAATCCATTTTATAAAATTATATCCCCCCTTTAAAAAGAATTTTGGGCTCTTTGGTCTCTATTGAAAAAAACTAACTCTTGTAGCTAAATTTAGTTAGCTATAACTAATTTTAATGGATTATAAACTTGGGTGTTTGGATAAGACTTTTGTTTTCTTCCCAAAAAAATTATTTTGGGTGATTTTAACCTCCCACGTACTTTTTATCAAAAAGATTATTTACCAACCTAGCTAAGCATTCTTTCAAGTTTATAAAAGACAAAAATTGTATTTAAAGACTTAAAAATTCGTAAACCATACCTTAATAAAGGGCTTAAAATAAGCTTCAAAATGGCTATAAAACTTACTAAAAATACATATTTCACACATGAACATGAAATTTAGACAATCTACTATGTTCACTAAGCATTAAATTTCTAATTTTTATAAAGTAAGGTCTCTAATCAAAACAAAACCATATGGGTATGTAGGATCTTAGGAAAATTTTCAAACTCTTTATTTCAGGTCTTGAAAACACTATACATCATGGTTAAAAAATATAAATAACCTATATTATGTGAAATATGGAACAATCATCTAGCCAAATATGTTTTCATATTTCATAAATCTATTTTGTTCAACCTGTACCAATCAAAAATTGTATGACTACAAGGATCTATCAAAAAATAATAAATAAGTTTGGCTTTCAAAGGATTGTATGGATTGAACCAAATTATATTTTTAAAATTATAGATTATATTTGACTTAATATCTATGCCTTGTACCATAAAATTTAATTTTTGGAAACTATACGGCTAAAAACTATCAAAAACATGCAAAAAATTGCATAAAAATCATTCAAAATAAGAGAGATATGGTGAGAGAATAATTGAAAATTGGAACACAATAATAAAAAATGTGAACAAGCTATGTAATGGCTGAAGGATAGGCTCTAGTAAATTATAGATACACCATAAGAGCATGGCCTTCTCATTTCTTTCATCTGACTATAGTATGAGAGTGCCTTAGGGCTCCACCTCTTACATTTTTTCTAAATAAAATTATCTGGTACCAAATTTAGATCATGAATAATCATGTATTTAACTAAATAATGAATTATTACATAGGCTATTATATATCAAGAATATAGCCAAACAACCTCATATAATATAGGAAGGAGGAATAACAAATAAACCTGAAATAGTCTTTACGTGAAATAATATTATAAAAAACTAACAATAACATGTTATGGTGAATTAATCACCATTTATTTTAATCTAATTCTTATTTTATATGGATTTTGGGTGTGTAGCTTGTCTAGTGTGCATGTTTGTTCTTACTTGTTGAGAAAGGCATCTTGCATGTTGACCTTGTCTTATCATTGAGTCAATTTTTTTTCTTGAGTCAAATTTTAGTTATCTTAGAGTCTATTTTTAATATTTTATGTTTATTTAACTTATTTATTTATTAAGATCTTGATTTATCATTAATTTTTCATGTAAGTTACTTGTAATTGACTAGTTTTAGCCTTTCTTATTAATAAAATATTGTGCACAAGTAGGCAATAATTATTATTGAGAAACATTTTTGCATGTGTTAAGTTCTAATTTTATTTTATTTATTCACAAATTAAACCTATAAATCATATATTTTATAATTTTAATTTATTTAGTGTTATTTTTGTCAATAATCATACTGACAACACTACTAGATTAACAAATAATAACTATGGGACATATTGGTTGATATATAGCTTTAATTTTAGATTAAATCAAAGTTGATTTTTAATCCCTACATACTCAAAACTTTAATTTTATATGATATCCTCATTCAATAAAGGTTTAAAAGGGTTTCAATCCATTATCAGCAATATCATGGCTTTTGTGAATTCTACTTTTATGACTATTCTCATCTTCAAAAGTAAAAACTTTGAATATTATATAGATCAATTAAAGAGAATTTTGTAAGGAACTGAGTTTGGTATAATATTCTCTATGGGTAAAAAACACTTATATAGTGGAATATTTTTATTCAATATCATAAAAGAACAAAATTAGATGAATAAATTATGGATGCACAAGTTTTCTTATATACTCAAAGTGCCATAGACCCAAGCATCTATCCAATAATTATTAGATGCAAAAATGCCCATGAGGCATGGAATACATTGTAAAATTTATATCAAGGATATTTTAAGGTAAGATAATCAAAACTCTAAACTCTTATAATTAATTTTTAAATTTTAATAATATCATATAATAAAGTATTTGGAGAATATTTCATAAGGATAAATGACTTAGTACATAAAATGAGGGTATATAGAGAAATTATACAAGATAGTCTTATAATAAGGAAAATTTTGAGATCTTTATCTCAAATATGGTTGTATATTGTGATCACTCTTGAGGATTATAAGGAAATGAACACTATAAATGTTGATGAGTTAATGGGTTATCTCTTTTCCCATGAGGATAAGTGAGAATATACCCAATATACCAAGAAAATAATTTGAAACCAAGGCAAAGGTTTCAAATACCAAAGAAAAAATTAAAATTAAAATCAAGGGAATTCCAATAATTCAATTTAAAAGTGAAATTTTTAAGCAACTTCATAGGTAAAAATAATAAATATAATATTTTTCATTACTTTAAAAAACTTTGACATTTTATAAAATATTTTAGGATACTGACAACTAAGAATCAATATAATCAAGAGAATGAAAAGAATCCATTCTGATATGAACAAAGTTAGTAATAAGAGCATTCATATTATTATCTCACATGTATTATGGGAGTAAATGTTAAAAATATGTTTTTGTCTCATGATTAAAGTTGGTAAAAATAACATCATGAGTCATAAAGATGATTTCAATAATTTAGATGGTTCCTTCAAAAATCCAAGTGCAATTGGGAGATGGAAAGTCCATCCAAGTTGAAAGAAAGTGTAGCATGAAAAACACCAAAATTTAATGTAAGGGAGAAATAAATTATGTTTATTTTTATCCATATATGTATACTAAGAGTATTGATCATAATTTCATAATATATATTTATGAGAACAAAGGAGACAAGTTTTATAATCCTACTATTAAATCCACATTTATTTCTAGGGATTGTAATCTTTTTGAAAATGAGATATATGTTTATTTTAATCATACAGATAAACAGTTCATAAGTGAATAAATAATATTCTTGATGTTTATTTAAAGTTTTTATAAAGTTTTACACATGTTTCTAGTTCAACAATAAATAATACTAGATCTTTCCAAGAGACTAGTCATCCATCTTCATCAACTCCAAGCAAGTATAAGTGTTTGTTGAATACAAATATAGCCAATCATATGTTAGATAAAAAATATGAGATGAGGATAAAAAAATTTAATAATTAGTATGATAAAAAAAATTATGATTATTATGATGATAATATTATGTTTTCATTGTCATATGTGTCTAGTGAATCTAGAAGTTATGCAAAATCTAGTCAAAGGAAAGAGTGGGTTGATGCAATGAAAATTGAGATGGATTAAATTCATATGAATTATAAATATAATATTATTAGTCCTCCATATATAAATTTTTTTTTGGAACCAATTGGGACTACAATACCAAATTCAAGAATGATAGTACAATTGAGAATCTAAAATCTAGACTAACAACAAAAGAGTTTGCATAGACATATTGGGTTGAATATGAGGAAACTTATGCACATGTGTCACATAAAGATATTATTATTATTATTATTATTATTATTATTATTATTATTATTATTATTATTATTATTATTATTATTATTATTATTGTTGTTGTAGTTTATCATAAAATAATTAAAATCCATAAAATGGATGTCAAAATTTCATTCCTAAATGAAGTGATTAAAGAATAAGTATATGTGTGGTAGCCACAATGTTTTGAGGTAAATAATTTTGGGTATATAAGCTTAAGAAGGATATTTATGGGATAAAAACATATCCAATAGATTGGTACTCGAGAATTTATAGTTTTTTATTGTATCAAAGATTTTTAATAAGTTAAATTGAACCAACTCTTTAAATTCAAGCATTTAATTATAATATGTTATATATTTGTATCTATGTATATGACTTGATATATACAAGTATCTCTAGGGATATATTAAATATATTCAAAGAATTTATGAAATTATAATTTGATATGATTGATCTTAGATATATGTTTTAATTTATTGACATAGACTTCCATTAAAATAATGAATAAGTATTTATTTATCAAGCCAAATATGTCTAAGTCATGTTAAATAAGTACAATCTTCAATATTCTAAGCATGTATACACATAAAATGCAAGTGGATAAAATATAATGAGAGAGCATGGAATTATTTCAGCTGATGAAAATAATTTTATAATCATGGTGAGAGGTTTTATGTACCTCATTATGAAAAGCCCTGATATTAGCTATGGGGTTTCACTAGTTTCAGATTTATGGGGAATCTATCATTAAAAAAAATTTAAGCAGTGAAGAGAACTGTAAGATATGTAAGAATTACTAATAATCTTGTCATTAATTTCAAAAAAAAAATTATTGTGTCTAATTGGATACACATATTCAAATTTGAGAGGATCTCTTGATGGCATGAAGTTAACTTTAGGTTATTATTTCACATTAGGAGGTGATTTGGCTTCATGACCATCAAAGAAACAAGTAATAATTACATTATCCTCTATTAAAGTGAAATATAAACCCTTATATCAACTTGAACATAATGATTATGGTTGATAAGACTCTTAGTTTATTTAAGAAGGGGATAAAATTGAGCCAATATATATTTTTTTGTGATAACTTTAGATACTAATTTGATTCATATAACATCTCAGTCTTATATACTTGACAAATACCTATCAAGACTCTACCCTTCATTTCTACACCTTTTGATACTTAAAGGGTCATATTCACCACCTTAATGTGCTTAATTATTTATCTTATGGTTCAACCCTATTAGTTATGATGATTTAAATCTTTTGAATTGAATAGAAAGCCTAAAATCTGATGCATATCCTTCACTATCAGTGTTAGATGCTCAATAGCTTCCTATCCTACTAGACACTTGCATCCCATGTAGGGACACTTGCATTAATGCAAGTTTCTAAATTTTTATCAAGTGTTCAGTCCTCAAAATTTATCTAATTTTAAATTCTTTCAAATCCTATGTTTATCCCATTTGTCTTATAAAATAGTACTGTTATATATTTTCAAAAGGTGTGGTATAAATATAAATCTAAAACTACTCATTATTCATTTGTTAAATACCAATAAATCACATGTTTAAGCTTAATCAATAAATCTCATAATTAAATTATAATACCATATTTTTCTTTATTTCCATATCATTCATAGGAGTGGTCATATTATAGGTTGGAAGCACTCAAAGAATAACCCATGAGTAGTGATTTTCAAGTTAGGATCTATATCATGCATTCCCTTGCATATATTATATTTTACCTTTGTGTACACACAATTCAATACCTAAGGGAAAATTGCATGTCTTAGGCCCTCTTTAGAGTAATGGATATATAATTAACAATCATTGATAGTGGGATCTTTGAGTTTAGCTTGACATCATGAGCCCACTAATCTATTTTTAGTAAGGTACAAAGTCCTAAGATTAAGAGATAAGGTTTACTACATATAAAATCATCAACACCTATGTGAATTAATAAAATACATCAATGTAAAGGACACAAAAAAATAAGAAGGCTCAAGGTGGTCACTTTATAATATAATGAATATTTTTATACATGACAGTTATATTAAGATCATGACAAAAGTGTCAATGAAAGTGTCCCAGAGATAAAGTAAGTGTCCAAACCTCTAGAAACAATATTTCTAGAATAAAATAACTGGATCTTGATCTTTTACCTACCTGTTTACACCTTTATACTTATTGGATCTACTTGCACATTTTTAGATAAGATAAGTATTATCTTTTCTTCATATTTATGCAATCAAACTATTATTTTGAGTGTATTTTCTATATTTATAAAAAAATTGACCACTTTAATTCATAATATTCTTTATTTGATTTTTCAACTAATTATATTTATCTATAATAGTATTATTCATCCTTGTGTCTGGGTTATTCTACCCCCTTTAAACCTAATAACCCCATAACTAAAAAGGGTTAAACATTTGGTGAACTTGACCACTATGTCTTCTCTTACAACCATTGTTTTCAATATGGTTTTTCATCTTCCTAAGGTTCCATACTTCATTTCAAATATGTTTTATAGTTTACTTTACTATAGATAAAATAAATTTTTTCCCCATGGCACCATTTGTAAGATCAAGCATAACCTATGATAAATAAGAGGATTTATAAATCCATAGATATTGATCAAAATAAATTTGAAATGTTACAAAGTGAACAAAAAAATGCATGGTTTCCCATTTCATTAAGAAACATACCCCTCATGGTTATAATAGTCACCTTCTTACTCCCATTATTCATCAATGACTATGTTGGATTCTACAGTCCATACTATTAGTAACCAAAAAGGTAGGCCCTCACATCATGGTGATAATAACATATTCCAAAACTTCCTAAACATAATTTGGATATGTGTGGGATAAATTTTCCTTTATTTAATCATGAAAATATTTTTAATGTTCACAAAGATATCATGACCTCTCTAAAAAACATCAAATTATGTGAATGTTTCTCTATGCAAAACAATACAATTACTAAAAGTTCATAAATTTACAAATGGTGCACCCATTATTAATAATGTGAACTCCAATGTCCCATCATTTGACTTTGTAATTTTTACACTATTTACAAGGACATCATTACTTCCTTACAAACTTAGAATAATGTACCTTTATCAAACTTTTAACATTTTCAAATAATATACAACTACCAAAGACTCCAAAATTTTCAAATTAGGCATTATTAACAAATATTTCAAAAGAATTATGATTTTTAAAGATTCTAAAAATTTACATGCTATACCAAATGTTCCAAAATTTTAAAATGATGTATCATTACCAAAATTTCCAAAGGATGTACCATTACCAAAAGTTCCAAATGATTCAAATGTAAAATACATTTCTTATAATGATGAAACATCCAATATTCATATATTACAAATATATGTTTAATTACAACCAATGATTACATATTTGTAAACTTTAAAAAGTCCTACTACTTATCTTATGTCTAGCATGAGTACTATAGAATATATCGAAAGGCAAGTTTCACTTCTCAATATAAAAATGTCCTCTTACAAAGATACTACTACTTAAAACATTATCCAAAATTGATCTCTTTCAAAAATTTTATTTTAAATCCTTACCCACATGAGTTTATCAATCCAATTTTGTCCATGAATATCATTCCAAACATATAATTCAATATGTACATTCTTTTGAAAACTGGGCTAAAGATGAGTGAATATTCTTAAAATAATTTCATATGAACCTTATAAATGAGTATTTTGATTGGTTCTATATTTTACAAAATGGTTACTTAAATACATTCAATTAATTATAATATGTTTTATTCTAGGCCTTTAACACACACAATGTGCCAAATTTTATATTGAAACATTTACAAAATTTCAAACAACATGATGGTGAATATCTTCAATATTATATTATTTTATTTAAAAGTGCATCATATTCCTTATCATATCAACCTTTAGATTCATAACTATATTTCCTATTTATTAAATGTCTTACTCCTATACAAAAGGAAAGGTATATAAATTTTATACCACAATTACCCACATATACATGGGTGTGTGTAGATATGCTTTTTTCTTACTCAAATATAATAAATAATTAAATCTATTTGATATAAATTAAAAATTATTTATTTATGATACATACGATGGGAATGAATTACCAAGAGAATATAATGAAAAAACATGTGGCATTCTGAATATTTATATGAAACCTTTACAAAAATTACCTAATATGTGACCAATACCAAATGAACATACTCCAAAACCACTTCAAATTTAACTAATAAAAATTCACCCTCTCCTTAAGGATTTAAAAATTAAATTATTCATTGGTGGAGATTATTTTCACCATAACCATAGTGATCCTATCGAGAAAAAACATTTTTTAATGAAAGATGTTTGGAACAACTTGGTTATACCATTAAAAACTTATATCATAAATGGTGTAGGGGTCCTCCACCCACCTTTCACATGTGTTACACAATAACAAATATTCTCATAAAAAATTGTGAAGAATCAAATAAAACATAGTTTAATATAAAAAAAATTACATTGCTATATCCTCCTAGGCTCTCTCACTATAAAAAAAATTAACCTATCAAATTCCTACAAGCTAGAGCCATAACCTACACTGTTAAAACTGAATTTCTAGGTTATCAAATTCATTTAAAATGACCAACACCCTTCCTAAATTAATTCTTGGCGTATTAATACATAAGAGGCTAAGAACGGTGCCAAAAATCTAGATCCCTTGATTTAGAAAAAGATGTCATAATTTATAAAAAAAAATCACCTCCTCCCTATCTTGATATACTTTCCTAATATTCCCTTGGATCTTTCCTTTTTATTCCTTTATTTCTATCTCTAAACTTGCTAAAATGTGTCCCACTTAACTTAAGGATAAACATGCACATAATTTAGTAAATTTCTTTCCCAATTAATTTATGGATAAACATGCAACATAACTTATCAAGTTTCCTTTAATCCTCACCACTATCCTCTCCTATATAACCATGCCCACTTTGGTAAGTTTTCATCACCTAAAATCCATGCCACACTTGATTACCTACCAATTTGAAAATAACAACCTTCTCTCAGGTCCTTACCTTTTGAGAAGTATAACTTTTGAACCATGCATCCATTTGACAAACCATTTATTACATCAAAAATATTGTGATGTTTTTAATGACATATCATGTGTAAAATTACATGTACATCTATGAACAAATACCAAATTACTAAAAAAATCAAGTTACTATTTTAGCCTTCAACAATTTTTGATAGTCCAAAATCACTATAAACTTTAACCTATGTTCTAAATAAACTAAGAAACTTATGAAACAAAATTAAAATTAATATAAAAATATTAAATTATATGAAATATTTCCCTTACACTCTAGATGTTCCTATAGCAAACACCTAGGGTAATTTGAGAGGTGACCTAGTCACATCTTAAGTGTTTGAGGAAAAATAATATGGTTAACCTTTGCCTTAGACAACCATGATGAATATTCAATAGGCCTTCTCTTCCACTTAACCAATTATTATTCATAACACCTATTCCTTATAATTCTACCCACATGGATATTTAGGATGTTATCTATTTCTTCCTTCTCTAGAGTAGTTGCCAAAATTTTCCATAATTCCTTTGTTGGTCCAACCTCACTACCTCCTTCATGATATTATATCAAATCAGCAATGTTAAACATAGGCGAAATGTCAACCCCATATATAAATACCACCTTATAGGAATTTAATGAATCATGTCTCTTTAGAATCTTGCATGGTCTAAACATCTTCCTTTTTAACTTGTTATATGTTTCAATAGGAAATATTTTCTTTCTCAGGTGAACCATAACTTCATATCCAACCTTGAATTCCTTAAAATTACACTTATAGTTTGCATTTACCTCATACTAAGTATTCATATTATTAATATGACTTATTAAATCTTCGTGCAATTTTTTTAGGTGTCCTACAAAGTCCTTAGTGTCAGCACTACTCTTTTCTCTTTTTTCCATCTTCTTCAACTTAGAAGCATTCCTCAGACTACTCCCATACATAATTTAGAATGGGGATTTACTAGTGATCTTATTGACAAAATTTTTATATACAAATTATTCCTGGGGTAGAATCAAATCCCATCCCTTGGGTCTATCTCCTACTAAGCATCTTATCAAGTTGCCCAAACTCTTATTCATCACCTCTATTTGTCCATTAGTCTACATATGGTGTGTAGAACTGAATTTAAAATAAATCTTCAATTTCTTCCTTAAGGTCCTCTATAAATACATAACAAATTTGCTATCTTAGTCTAAAATTATACTCTTTTGTAGACCATGTAGTTTTACCACCTCTCTAAAAAACAACTTTGTAATGTGAACAACATCATCAGTCTTTTGACATGGAATGAAATGTGCTATCTTTAAAAATATGTCCACCACCATAAATATTGAGTCATGTCCTCTCTATATCCTTAGTAAACCAAGGATAAAGTCCATACAAATATATTCCCATGGTCTCTCTAGTATAGGTAATAGCTAATATAGCCCAATATTCTAACTTACTCCTTTGGCCATTTGGCATACTATGCAACTTTTCACAAATTTATTCACATCCTAATGTAACATTATATGGCTAGTAATAATCCCCACTAACAGGAGAAATGGTCTTATCTTGCCCAAAGTTTCTTTTCAACCCTCTATTATACTTCTCCTTAATTAGGTTCTCTCTCATAAAACTCCTTAGAATATATAAATGGTTTATTCTAAACAACATACCATCTTGGATCATAAAATCCAACAATTATGTCCTATCTAAAGTAACATTTTCTAAATAATCTTTCCAAGCCTCTACAAAATCTTGATCTTTAGGATAAATTTTTGAGTTAATCAAACCCAAAAACTTCTATCTTAATCTCTATCAACAAATTTCATCTTCTAATTAAGGTATATTTAACTCTATTTGACTTGCCACTCCTATACTTTAAAACAAAAGTATAAATCTACAAAAACTTAACCCATTTTAAGTGAATTTGATTCAAATTTCCTTGGCTATAAGATATTATAAAGCAAGATGATTATTATATAAAAAAAAAACTTTTGTGAAAAATAATGTCTCCATTTCTTTAAAGCTTGAACTATAGCATAAAACTCTTGATCATAAATAAAATTATTTTTCTTGGAATCATTAATATTCTCACTAAAATAGGCAATGTGCTTACCTTTCTAGCTCAATACAACACCTATATCACTCCCACTAACATCATAGTCTATATGAAATACCTTGTTAAAATTTTGAAGTGTCAAAATAGGTTGCTCTAAAATTTTCTTCTTCAACATATCAAAACTTTTGGCTACTCTTGTAGTCCACTTAAACTCCTTTTTATCCCCTCTCATTGTTTCAGTTAGGGGTACATAAATGCTACTAAAATTCTTGATAACATTTCTATAAAAACTCACCACACCATGATAATATATCAACTCTATATCACTCCTTAGTGTAGGACATTAAAAAATATCCTTTAAATTATTTAGATACATCTTAATAACTTTAGCTAAGATAACAAATCCCAGGTATACTAATTCCTTCTTTGGAAAACTACATTTCTTCAGATTAATCAACTTCTACCTCAACTTCTCAAAAACTCTTCTGATATGAATCAAATGTTCCCCCCAATTTTTTCTAAAAATAAAAATTTCATCTAAATAAAAAATAACAAACTTTCCCAAAACTTATTTCAATACCTCATTCATGAGCTACATAAATGTGCTTGGTGCATTGGTTAGCCCAATGGTATGACTAACCACTCATAAAAACCTTCCCTCACGTTGAAGGCTATTTCCACTCATCTCCTTCTTGGATATATATTTGTTGGTATCCACTCTTAAAATATATCTTTGTGAAGTACTTTCATCCACTCAATCAATCCATTATGTCATCCACCATTGGTAATAGGAACCAATACTTTATCATGATCTTATTGATAACTCTTGAGTCTGTATATATCCTCCACTCTCCATCATTATTTGGTTCTAGTACTATAAGTACCACACATGGAATTAGGCTCTTCCTTATTACTCCTTTATTTAATAGCTCCTAAATTTGCCTATTCAACTCCTCATTCTTTTTAAGAGTCATTATGTGGGATGCCTTATTTGGCAAACTAGCTCCTGGTATCAAATCCATTTCGTGACTTATCTTCCTCCCTGTGGTAAATCTTTGGGTACATTATCAGATGCAATATCTTGAATTTCGTTCAATAGATCTAAGACTTCTAAAGGTACATCTCCACATTCTTCCTTGTTGATCTTAAGAACCAATGCAAAACACATATACTTGTGCTTCATGTCTTTCATAAATTTCTTACCATCAACCAAAAAAAATTTGGAATTACTACATACCTTTTCTTCTACCTCCTTTAAGGGTTTTAATTTATGACACACTCAATATTTTTCTAGGGAATAGGTATTTACATGGCCTCCATGGATATCACACCTATCATACTACCACAACATCCCCAATATTAAATGACATACATCCATTAAGATGATGTCATGTAGTACCTCATCATAGTAGCCTCTAATCTTGAACTTAATGAGACTATGCTTATTGACTAAAGTTTTATGGTCCTTCTGTAACCATGCATTCTGATATGGGTTTGGATGCTTTCTCTTCTCTAGTTTCAACTTGTTAACCATCTCCTTTGAAACTAGATTATTAGTATTACCACTATCAATAATAACTTCATAATATTTACCTCCATATTTTCATCTTGTTCAAAATAGACTCTTCCTTTAGATTGGTTCTTTGTCTTCATTCAATAAGGTTTTCCTTAATACAAGGTCTTCCCCTCTTTTAGAATCTATATAATGTTTAAACTAAGCATCTTCATCTACATGTGTAACCCATGCATTCCATTTAGGTCTTTTATTTTTCCTTTCTTAATTTTGGGGACACTTGTAAGCTTAATGTCCTATTCTCTACATTAGAAACAAGTTACTGTAAATCCTCCTCTTCTAGGTTCTCATCCAAATCTTCCTCTTCCTTTTTTCTCACCATTATTTTGGTCTCAAGGGTGATAGGCATTATATCCTCTTTAATTTTGGTTGGTGCTTTCTTCCTCATTTTTCTTTTGATCTTTATTTTATCCTCTATAGGATCTTTCTCTAATCCTTCCACCATGACCTCTTCCTCTTTATTTGATCTCAAACCTTTAATTCAATTTCTCCTCTACCTTCATGTAAAATTAGTATGCATCTTCTATGGTAGTCATTATGACCAAACATAGCTCCTCTTGAATGCTTGGCCTTAACCCATTACTATAAGGGGATACCTTCTCCTTGTTAGCCTCTGAATGTCTTGTTATGATAATAATCTTGTATAACTCTTCTGTATACTCCTTAATATTCATGTTTGATTGTTTTAAACTTTGAAATTTTTTTAATAGCTCCAACTCATAATCTAAAAGAATAAATTTCTTCATCTTTGCACCATTCTATCCCATTTAGTGATCTTCTCTTTTCCTTTCTAATTTCTCTCTAACTAAACTTCCTTCCACCAAACATTGGCATGGCATTTTATCTTGGTCTTTAAAAAATTTACCCTTTTAGGGTCTTCCACATCTTCATATTCAAAACACTCCTCCATTTCATTAACCCAATCTATTCATTCTTCCAAGTTTATATTTTTGAAATATGTGGAAACTTCAATCTTTAGCCTTTTTCCAATCTTATAAATGGCCCTCAATAACCTAAATTATTAAGGATATCCTATATAATCTTATTCTTGTTCAAATTTATCTTCCTTTTATTCTTCATCTTCACTTTCCTCTCTTTTTCTTGGCTAAAATCCTCTCTACAACTCTTCTTGTAATGAATTAATTTGTCTTTGTAGGGATATAAAACCCTCTTCAATCACAACATTTCTCATATCACCACCATGGTTCTTTCATGGAGGAATCTTGATATATACAACAAACTCACAACCTTAGGTCTTAGAGCAAACTATCTCATAGTCAGTGATTTTTCTATAATCTCAGGAACTAGTGCTCTGATACCAATTCATGTAAGGAGCCTCCACCCACCTTTCACATGTGTTACATAATAACAAATATTCTCATAAAAATTATGAAGATTTGTATAAAACATATTTTATTATAAAACTTACAATGCTATAGCCACTTGGGCTCTCTCACTACAAAAAAAATTAACTTATCAACTTTCCTACAAGTTGGAGCCGTAATCTACACTATTAATGTTGAACTACCAAGTTCCCAAATTATTTGAAAATGACCAATCCCCTTCCTAAATGAATTCTTGGCATATTAATACCAAGAGGCTAAGAGTGGCACCAAAAATCTAGATCACTTGATATGGAAAAATATGACAAGTTAAAAAAATATCATTTCCTCCCTATCTTGATCCACTTGCCTAATTTTCACTTAAATATTTCCTTTTTCCTCCTTTAGTTCTATCTCTAAACTTGATAAAATGTGACCCATTTAAAATTAGGATAAGCATGCACATAATTTAGTAAGTTTCATTCCAAATTGATTTGTAGATAAGAATGCAACATAAATTATCAATTTTCATTTAATCCTCACCATTATCCTCTCCTAGATAACCACACCCACTTTGTTAAGTTTCCTTCACCTAAAATCTACACCACACTTGATTACCTACCAATTTCAAGATAACAACCTTCCCTCAAGTCCACAAATTTTGAGAGGCATAAATTTTAAACCATGTGTACATTTGACAAACCATTTGCTACATTGGAAAGATTATGAGGTGTTTTATGACATATAATGTGTAAAATTACATGTTCATATATTCAAAAATACTATATTAATAATAATAGTATGTTACTATTTTTAGCCTTCAACATTTTTTGAAAATCTAAAACCACTAGAAACTTCAACCTATGTTCTAACTAAACCAAGAAATATATGAAATAAAATTAAAATAAATAATTAAATATTAAATTTGATGCAAGATTCCCCTTACACTTTGTACGCTCCTGCATCAATAAAAGAAGTTGGAAAAAATCATTACAATATATAATATTACCATTTTATTATGTTCCATGTATTGTCCAACCAAAATTTTGGGTCATAACCCATACAACTAAACACAATATTCCATTGGGTAAATTTTTTATGTACCAAATGGAAGTTAAAATACATCAAAATCAACAAGGTATTTCATTTTCCTATAAGGAGATATTAGTTCACATTCCACATGATGGTGATGGTAATTTTACTAAGGATAGAAGAGGGGTATGTTATGAACCTATTTCACTCAAAAGACACAAATCATTAAAAAAAATTGATCCATTTTATGAAAATCAACCAAAATAATCAAATATTCCAAACATACAAAGAAAAAGAATATTTCAAAAAAATACCAAAAAATTCAAATAAATAAAAAATATAAAAATATTTAGCATGCACATGTTTATTATCTCCTCTAAATCTATTTTTTTACTTTATGTTAGTAGATATCATATCATTTGTATACACATATATGTTTTAGACATACTTTAGTGTGATAAAGTCATACACTAGACCCATGATACTTTCACATACAAATGTTGGACCTTTCCTTTTCCTACATGGTATACTATATTAGGGACATTTGCTTCTTTGATAATAATTGATACAGGTTATATTATTTTATGATCACCTTTCTATGATCATGTTGATATTTTGTATTAACACTTACACACACCTCTTCTTATGATTATATATTTCATAGTGTACTTGGCATTCTATGTTACATGATATTTTTTCTAACACAAATATGTAAGGACTAATACGATATGCTTATGATGGTTTTTTATACTTCATTTATTCACATTGTCACTTCCTTGAGTGTCTTTTTATTTCTTGTTATATATTTCTTGTGGAACATCTAAATATGTTCCTTGTTTATTGGCCCTTATGCCATTATGTTTTGCTTTATTTTTATATTTGAATATTTGAATAAGTTATTTCTTTTGAATGGGTATTATTTTAATATGCCCCTTCTTTTTGGTCTCCTTAGACCCCTTTTATGTTACATTGAGTGATCTAAGCATAGGGGTAGGGATTATTATCCCCTTCTTAAAATGCCTCATATCCTTTGTTTTTATCAAAAAAATAAAAAATTAAGGGATAAATACAAATTCTTGCATTTGGTTTGTTAAATATGGCATATCTTATTATTGGGCCTTAAAAATAGGTCAATTGTGGTAAGGAGGTATAGCCCCACTCCAACTCCCACAAATTATCTCATGAGAAGTAATTTTTGAAACTTGCATTATAAATTAGGTCATATTATCAGGCTATGATTGGTTTCTCTATTAGGTCATACAAGTCTAATCAGTTGATGATGTCAACATTATGTTATTTTTTTCCCTATTTGTTTCCACATTTAATAGGTCATAAATTTTCCATGCAATGTTCATTTTACCCTATTCAAATTGTATTAGAAATCTCTTGATGAGTATTTTCAATGTGTGGATAGTTTTGAGAAGATTTGAGACCATTTGATTTGGTCATTATTTGAGATCCTCTTGAATCACTCATACCCACTAAAAATATTTTGGACCACTAAATGTAGGATTAATTCCTCTCTCTTCTATTAATAAAAACCTCTTCCTCAAACTCATCAAGTAATTAAGGATCAAAATCAATAGAAGGAACTATTATCACCTTTATTCATGATCATAAGAGGTGTATTTATTTCTCTCTTTAAGACTAACTATCCAAATTGATACTTGCAAACCCAGGTTACAATGAAAGTTCATGACTCATTATCATTTATACTAGATGACCTCCTACACTCTAGTGTCTTTAATTTATTCTTGAAGGATTATCTTAGTCACTTAAATGTGCTACTTTTAGGATAAGGTGATCCCATTAAGAGATGCTTTTTGCACTCTCCTTGCTATTAAATTTCTCAACAAGGGTATAAAATTACATTTCATAATAAGTGGTGTTATAATAGGTCACCACTTGTAAATTTTTTGCTTATTTGGGTCTTAAAATTTAATTTAACATAAATGGATTATAAACACAATTTTATTTACAAACATTACCTAAATTTTGTCTTTACAAAATGTGCTTACAATAAATTACACATATATTGAATGAACATTTTAAAATGAAACAAAATGGATGCCAACATTAATCCATAAAAAAATAGTTCTCATATTGAGTGATACTCACCATGTAAGCAATTATCATGTTTATTTCATGCCACTTTGCCTCCCTTTTGGAAGTACACTTCAGCATACCAATATGTCTCTCACTATTGTCTAACATGGAAAACCCTGAGGTTTACATTCCTCTTCTCAATGGAGTGCCTCTTTACCCATCTTTCCAAATTATAAAATAATTGGTAGGCAAAAGATGATAACATAAATTTCAACATGAACATGATATTAAAATATAGAAAATGATAGAACCTTTTATAATGGGTTGTTTATAATGTGCTTCTCATATTTGGATGGCTATTCAATATTCAACTTCAATGGTTGATCTACCTCCACACTTGTTCATAAAATGGTTAGTTTCCTTCATCATTATATAAAAATGGAAACCCAAAAAATTATTTTGAGGTGATACATAATCATGTTAAACTAAACTTAGTTGTAAAAATATGTTATCCATGAAACTAAATAATCTCTAACCAATCTTATCTAGTGGATGCTCCTCTTTGGTTTGTTCCATCTTAATATGATATTTTATGGATGGGTGGGCTTATTCATGGGATATATCTTTTAATTTTTGTTCTTGACTAACTCTTTCATGTGTTACCACTTGGTTTATATGGGTTTGATTAACATCCTTACCTGTAGGTGCTTTCATAACATGTTTGTTATTTATATTTCGTTGAATTTGTGGATGATGCTTCTAGAATTTTTCAACACAAAGTATAATCATATTAAAATGAGTGTAATAATTCATACCCATATTATTGTAAAATAATCTCTTCTTTCCATTCTCCACATTTTTTCTTAGAGAGTGGTATTTACAATGAGTCTCCTTCATCTTGAAGGACATCGACTTATTTAAGACAAAATTTCTCTTCCAACACATGGCCACATAATGATCATTCACTCCAAAAATATCATATGGATATGCATAATGAATTATTTTTATTTTAAATCCATTCTTCTCATAATCTAAGTAAACATTAGAATACCCACGATTTTCATACCTTTTAGGGTTATCCTTTGTGAAAACATGATGAGGGGAAAATGATTTACCTCATCCTTTGGGATGTTCATCTCATTCTGGATATGCTTTGATTTCTTTCTATATGTTTTTACCATGATTGAAAGGTTGTCCCTTTCTTGATTCTAAATTACATTCAATCTCACTATCATGGAATGATGGTGTGCCTTCTCCTTATATGGGTTGTATTTGAAGATCTAGGGGCTTGCGTTATTTACTCTTATAAGCTTGTCTTACTTAAAATATCTTAGAGTAGTATCTAACTTCTCCTTTTCCAATAACATATCCCAAACCTACACAATAGTTTATTTCCTTAAGTTATATTGGATTATTCATTCATTAACCATTAAATACAAGTCCCTTCACATCAGAAACAATCTTGGTTAGCAACTTAGAGCCAATACCCCAAGTATGCTTCTCAAATTCACCAAAAGAAGCATCTACACCTTGATGGGAAGAGTGAGAACATGATTAATTAATTATTGTGTATACCTCATTATGGTTTACACATTAGTGGTAGAGGATGGTAAACTCTCATTTATCCTCCACTCCACCATTCTAGAACTTTTCCAAAATCTCTTCCTTGACTTGCAACTCAAGTTGAAACTCTTGAATTATTCTCATGAGACATTATCCCTATAACACCAATCTATATTATAATTATTTATTATCATCCTCGAAGGACTTCAATATTTGTCTTAATTCAGATTTTTTCTTTGGAATATATTAGTTTATGATTTCAAACTCTTGAATCCTTTCTCTCTTAAGATTTTTTCCCATTGTTTTACTTTTATGACCAAGAAACATGCACTTCTAAACTACATATTACAAAAATTGAATAATATTTACACAAGTGATTTTTTTTTTATAAAAACCTTTGAAAAAAATATCTAATACCAAACTTGATTTGAAAATCTTAGTTAATGACTCACTAATTCAACAATTTTTTACTTTTATGACTACTTTCTCAATTTCCCATCTTTTTACATAACAATTGTCTTAAATGATTAAAAAATTAGTATTTAAAAATTGAAATTAAAAACAAGTATTTAAGAATAGATAAAATCCATAGACTAAGTTAATAATATAGTTCACCCAAAATTAGGTTGTCTTTGAGTTTGCTCAAATGTTGGACCAATCGATTAAAAAGATGAAAAAAACCATTTCTTACATCAAATTCTCCCAATAAGGGGCTCTTGATCTACAAATAAGTGTCTGATGTGTTATAATAACTTTGGATCTAGGTCTAGATCTAGATATGGATATGGCTTTGACTCTAGCTTTGGATCTTTTAGACTATCTCTTGCTTGCCTCTCCCAAATGAGGAGTTACACAAGTTCATTATAATGCCTCTTAAAGATCAGTGTAATAACTCTTGACCTATAATTTATACTCTATAAATATATACATACAAACTAAATTTTCCTATGAATAAGGGGCTTAAAATTTCCTATAGTTTCTTAAGGAGGTCTATGAAAAGTACTCTTAGTCTTCAATGTCTTGTTCCTATAATATCAGACATAGAAACTTTGCTTTCTCCTCTTATTCTCCTTTAGAAGGGCTTAAATCTTAAAATATTTTCTTATTTGTTTTTATTTATAATATTTAGCCTTTTATAGTGTTTCTAATTCCCTTGATTTATGAGTTAAATTCTTGTCGCTTTTATATAAGGTTAGGGATTCAAATCCTCTTAAAAAATGCATCATATCCTTTGTTTTTAGCAAGAAATCTCAAATTTAAGGGATAAATAAAAATTATTGAATTTGGTAAATATTGAATATCTTGTTTTTGGACCTTAAACATAGGCCAAGTGGGGTGAGGGGATCGATCCCCACTCCAACTTCCATGAATTATCTCATGGGGAGGATTTTTTGGTGCTTTGGAAAAAAATTATCCCACTTTAGTGGGGATAACAATCCAAAGTTATTTAAGACATAAATTCCATTACTTTTAACTTGGTCACGAGATAATTTATTTCATGGAACTTTCCTTATAACTTATATCACTTAGTGGACATTTGTGAATGTCATGTTGAGGGATATGATTGTTCCCCTTATTCAGTGATACAAGTTTAGTTAGTTGATGATGTCAGCATTGTATTATTTTTTTCCCTATTTATTTCCACCTTAAATATGCCATAATTTTTATATATCATGTGTATTTTTCCCCATTTAAATTGAATTGGAAATATCTCAATGAGCTTTTTGATGTGTAGATAGTTTAGTAAATATTTTAGACCATCTAATTTGGTCACTAATGGAGATCATCTTAGATCATAGGGTAACTACTAGATTCCATTTACCTCACCTTAAAAGGGGGAATATAATATATACATGACCTCAAAAATTATATAATTCTCAAAATTTCCAAAATTTCATTATAGTTTACATGAATCAAATATATATTTGGGTCAAAATCTTATACATTGCATCAATTTTTATAGATTTGGGACATAATTTCTCAAATTTGTGATAAATATTATACATAGTTATAGTGAAGATGTTAAAATTTGACATATAATTAAACTTGAGACACATTATAGGTGCATATTCCATGAAAGTGAACTAAAATTTTTAAAAACATGTTCAAACTTATTTACCAAGAATCATTGTTTTCACTAAGAAGCATCATTTTGAGCCTTTTATATCTGTAGTAGTTAGATCCCTTTAGTAGTGTGGTTGAGATTAAATAACCTTAATGGCATTACACTACTTCCATTTTTAAATTTTATTTTACTATACCCCTTAACATGGATTTTATTGAACTATCACTTGAATTGTATGATTGAGATTAAATGATCTTAATGTCTATGTCACCACTCACCCTTGCACTAGATTGGGTGAATAATTAACTTCCAATATTCATATTAAAATCTCTAAGGTTTAGTTTTATCCTCTCTCAACTCCAATTATTCATAAGGAATAATATTTACCAAGTCAAAGTACCAAGGGGTAATAGGGTTACATTGACACACTTGTGTACTCATTCTTTACTCTCTTTTTTTTTCAAGCATTTTAATTATTTAAAATCATAAATTATATGCACTAATCTATAATATAATATTGGTTATAGGTCATACACTATAAAAATAATTAGAGTGGGACTAAATAAAGTCAAGGTGTGTTATACATAGCTAGGAATGCATTTCTTTCCTTTAACCTAAAAATTTCATCTTTATACATTACTAGATTAAAGGGGGTGGAAATGTAGATACTAAAATATGACTTATATAACATCTTAGTTTTGTATACTTGATAAATAACTATCATGGCTCTACCCTTCACTTATACACCTTATTTTTTCTAAAATGGTTGCATTTATGATCTCATTTTTACTAAATGTTTATCTTATGATTTGATCCTATTATTTTTGATGATCCCAATCTCTTACACTATACAAAAAGCCTAAAAATGATGTATATCCTTCACTATTAGTTTTAAATCCTTAGTATCTTCTTGTTCTATTAGACACTTATATCCCACATAGGTGCACTTTCATTGATGTAAGTGTCTAGATTTTTATCGAGTGTCGAGTCCTCAAAAGTCATCTAACTTGAAAATATTTTGAATCCTATGGCTTGGCCCATTTATTTTATTAAAACCTACCATGAGATATTTTCAAAAGGTATGGTATAAATACAAATCTAAGCCTACTCATTATTCATATATAAAATATAAATAAAGTACCTATTTAAGATCAATCAATCAATTATACACCTAATTTATACTATTTTATTCTTCTTATTTCCATATAGGCAATCATATTACAAGTTTAAATCACTAAAATAATATCCCATGAGTAGTAATTGTCAAGTTACAAGCTAGTTCATTGCATTCCCTTGCATATAGTATATTTAACCCTTGTGTACATGTATCTAAACATATAAGGGATAAATACATATGTTTGAATCCCTCCTTGAATCATTGGATATGTATAAATTAATCAATGATAGTGGGGTCCTTGAGTTAGCTCAACACTATGATCCCTTGACCCACTTTTGGAAAGGTTAAAAGACCTAAGATGAAGATATAGGGTTTAATCCACATATATCCATTAATATCTTATGCACATGAATAAAATATATCAATACAAAGGTGACAAAAACTTATAATAATCTAGCTAGTCACTTTACAATATAGTTGATATTTTGTATGTGAAAAATACGTCAAGATCAAGATAGAAGCATTGACATAAGTGTCCAAGCCCCTAGAAATAGTATTTATAGAATCAAACGAATCAATCTTAATCTTATCCCTACCTATCTCCACCTATTTAATTATTATATTCTCCTACACTTTTGTAGATAAGCTAAGTGTTATCTCTTCTTCATGTTAATGTAATTAAACTATTGTTTTGAGTGTACTTTCTATATTTAGCATAACTCAATACTTTAATTCAAGATAGTCATTTATCTTAGTTTTCAATTAATTAGCCTACTCTAAAATAGTTTTATCCATTATTATGTATATTCCATTCTACCCCATTTAACCCAAATAAACCTATAACCAAAAATGATTAAACAGTAACAATGGAGTAATATAATTGTCTAAAAATCCAAATTTCCATGTTAAAACCAAACATATGGAACTAAAACATCATTTTTTAGAAACTTGGTCAATGATAATTTTTTTTTATTGATTATGTGAGAAGTGAAAATCAATTTTCTTATATTTTCACTAGTATATTGTTAAAGAAGATTCATGGAAAACTTGAGGATATGATAGACATTTTTATTATTTTTACCAAATGAGGAATGTTGAGTATGATGCCAATATGGGAACTTGATTATTAATATTAGATTTATTTTGTTTAGTTTTTTATTAGTATAGTAAGGTTATTTAACTTAGTTATTTCCAATATAAATTAATTATTAATTTTTAGTACTTTCTAAGAACTTTCTAAATATAATTATAAATGTTGATTAGAGTACAGTTCATTGAGTGTGTACTTAACTAAACTCAAAAAGCTATGCATTCACCCCCAAGAATTGGGCCACATTTTTTTATATCTAATTTAAATGAGATTAAATTTATTTTAGTTTAATTTCCTATTTTATGGATTTGGGACACCTAGCTTGTGTAGTGCGCATGTTTATGCTTACTTGTTAAGAAAGGCATCTTGCATGTTGACCTTATCTTATCATTGATTCAAACTAATTTTATTGAGATAAATTTTAGTTATCTTAGATTATTTTTTAGGAATATATTTTTGGTTAAATTATTTTTTAAGTAAGCTCTTAATTTAACATTAACTTTTCAAGCAAGTTACTTGTAATTGGTTAGTTTTAGACTTTCTTGCTAATAAAAAAATTATGCATAAATGTGGTGAAATAGTTATTATTTAGAAAAAAAATTACATTTTAATATATTATTATATTTTAGGTATTCAAAAATTAAAAATATCAAGCATATAATATCTAATTTTAAGTTATTTGGCTATATGTTTATCAACAATCACACTTACAACACTACTAGATTAACAACTAGTAATTTTTGGGATAGATTGGTTCATACATAAATTCTATTTTAGGTTATATTAAAGCTGATTTTCAATCCCTCAATACTCAAAACATTTATATAAAGGATGATTTAAATTTTCAATCTTATCTTCAAGTGATGTAACCTTTAAACATATTTGGTTTTGTAACTCCTCTATAAACTTTCTCATAATAAATTTGTGTTATATAATTTCTTCACAAGCACAAAACTTAGGAATTTATGATTAAATGTGCATACAAATACTATTAAATGGATATATTGGATATGGAGGGAGGTGGGAAGGAACATTATTATGATATTTAAATTTATAATAACATACGTGTCACTCTACCTCTTAGAATAGTGATAGAATAAACCCATTTAGAGGCATGATAACTATCATAAACTTGAGGAGGGATGAAAAAAGTTAAATTTAGAGTAATAAATTAGGATAAATAATCTTAATGATTATTTTTATATTTAAAATTATTTCAAAAATTTATTACCTATTTGTTAAATATATTTAATATTAAATGAAAATAACATCTAATTATGATTATCATAGATTGAATAAAAAAATATACACTATCCATATCTATTATATCCATGATTTGAGAGAAATAAAAAAACATTCTAAAAACTAGAGATAAATACAAAAATATGAAACCTCAAAAAAAGAATAAAACTATAAGGAATATAGGGGTTTTTATGCTCAAGATAAGGAATGGGTTGACAATTATTTTTAATTTATTTTTGAATTAATGTAACCCTAATATGGTAAAATTATAGAAAATTCAGATGGCTTAATATGTAAAATAACTGAACAAATCTGAACTTTAACTAATAGAGTAAATCTACTTATTATTTATAGAAAAAACTTAGAAGAGTTTAGTACTTATCTTATTTCAAGTTTAAGTAGGTTTATGATAGGGTGCAATCATCAGCAATAGTTTATAATTAGATTATGATTATTCAGATCTAGAAACAATAAATCTATTAGGGATCAAAATTATCCTAAATGTTCACATTCATCTATGGTAGTTCTAACTGATGGACTAAAATTATCTTTCATCCCATGTGAATGTCTCTATTATCCTTCTCCTTGCTTCAAACCCTAGTTGTGTATTGAAGTACCAAATTAAAAATAGGGAAAACATGTGAAAGGGTAGGGTTTATTTGACCTCACCCACCTCATATGGATAAGATTATCTACATATCCAATAATCTAAAGAGGGAAGTCAAATTTAATGTAGTTCTCCCACCTAGTTGAGTGTGTGTAATCTTATGTAATAATAGAATTAGGAAAAATATTTTATATGTATATCATAATTTAAAACCTATTATTGACCTTATAGAGGATTTTATATTTATATTAGGGATTTTTCCTTTCAAGGGTTTAATAATTGGAAACTTAGGATAGTTCATTTTAATATGTAGTGTGATTTTTATTGATAATATAGGTAAGTGATATATATCTAATAGGCTTAGGATTGATATGTTTATATAGTTGAATCTCTAGGTAATTTCCTCTATAATGACATGTATATTTTATGGGTTAGCCCATAGGGATAATTTAAATTTTGTAAAATAGTTGATAAAGGGCACATGGATAATTCAAACCTAACTAGATAGGTCTATAGTGGTGGAACTATCTATGGATGTTCAGACCTGTCCAAGAATAGGAATATTGATTTGAGATTAGGAGATGGTCTTATAATGGTGTTTATTTATTCATGTAGAGTCTTGGCAAATCTTTTGTAATAGTACCAACAATTTGGGAAGATTGAGCCCATATATGGATTAATGGATAAGGAAGAATGTAAGTAATAATCATGTATGCATGCATAAATTAAGTATGTTAAATTTTTTCAAATATAACATTCTAAGGTGTCTAATATATATGATTGTATAAAATTACTTATTTTTATTGATAGGCATTTGATGATTCTAGATATGACTCAACATAGAGATATTAGTATATTATAAACTCAATAAAGAAAGTCATTTTTTAATTGTTATAGAATAATATGTCATTGAGTAGACACTTTTGTAGAATTAAAACAAAAGAATCAAAAGTTTGAATATAAAAATATTAGCATAGTCACTTAGATTCAACATAAGCTACTGATTTTAGCTTCTAATAAGTATCAACATAATATCAAACACATAAATGGTTAAAGCACCTACAACAAGACATATCTATGTTGATGAGCCAACAAGAAACTAGATAGGCAACATATAGGTGCTTAATATGATTATAGTATTAATATGATATAAAGTTTCTAGTTCACATCATCTATATGATTATCTTGTTGTCACCTATTAATATGATTATATTTTTTAGTTCACATCACATTATTAATATGATTATAGTATTAATTAAGGGTAATTATAGGCAATGTACACAAATTGATGAGCAAATCAACCCAATTATAATAAATTTTGCATTATTACAGAATGTGGGACATGATATTGATGACATACTACATAGTATACCTTGTGAATTATCAATTAGACATATTATGATACATTTTTTTGTGAACCAAAGGTGGTTGATATAATCATATAGGTGATGTGAACTATAAACTAGATGTACGATACACTTAGATAATAATGGATACATCAAATACATACTACCAAATATATACAAAATAGGTACATCTATTTTTTGTATGGATAAAATAAAATAAATAATAGAAATAATGATGAAAATGATAACAAAATGTAAATGCCTCAAGAATAATAGATAAAACATTATACCCTAAGAATACACATGGTCAATAATACACACTTAAATAAAATGTCATGTATATGCACCATATTTGGAAATGATCAAAAGGAAAAGGAAACATGGTTAATATAAATTACTATGAGGATAGTTATAATGATTACCTATGGACATTTCATGATACCAATACACTGATTTGAGCATGTTGTCACTCAAGCCTCCATACAAGTTTCCTTATCATTTGGATAAAAAATTGGCATTTGAGTTTCAATTTTAAATATTTCTAAATATAAAAAAAATAAAAAATTGGGACCTATACATGACATGTATTACATATTTACATTATTTATTTCTTTTTAATCACATATCTTAGTCATGGTCAATTTTAGTGATGAATATTCATTAATTCATGAATATTCCAATTTTCAAATTTTATTTTTGTCTCTTTTTAAAAGTCATCATATGGGTCTAAATCACAAAAAATTTAGGAATATAAATTATTTTTGGGGTTGGCTTGCCAACTATTTATATTAATATATTAGATTACACTTCAATTCACCACACACACACACACACATACACATGTATATATTATAGCCAACCTCAACCCCCAATATCAAATAAGGTAACAAGTAAAACTAGAACTTGCAAGGCTATGCAACCAGAGGATGATAACACTAAATGATATAACCTAAAATAAGGAATTCGATAATGATACTAAAAATCAATAGTTATAATAAGAGGAACTAAACAATAATGTCTAATGATAATACCTCATGACAGTACTAAATGGAAGTGCTAAATGGATATACCGAATGACAGTGCCAAATGATTTTTTTTGGGTGAGTTGTTTCAAGCTATGGAAGAACATTCAAAGGAGTTTAGGGCATGGGCAAAAGAAATTAAAATAATAAAATCAAGGACTAAATTCCCAAAACCCACCAAAGAGCTAAAGAATAAGGAAATGAAGGTTGAAACCTTGAAAGATAGAAAACCATTAAATGTACCTAAGATGTTTAAGGATACTGAAGTGGCTATCAATGGTATTAGGGATAATAAATAAAACATTGCATGTGTACCTTTAGATTTTCCTAACTATCCTATATCAATAGGAAGTTCACATGTTGTTCAAGGAGATATTTATAAATATGAAGATAAATCAAATTTATAATAGGTTTATAAGAGGAATCCAAATTCCATGTGTTAAGAATTATAAAAAGTGATAGTGCTTCTTCTATAGGTATTGTCTTTATTTACATAAGCTGATAAGAAAAAGATTAAATTAAGAACTAGTTAAGCTATCTCTAGTAACCATGTCATGGATCAATTGGATAACATCAAAATTCATCCAGAATCATATGATTTAGCCAAAAAAATGGTCAAGAATGTCTATTGTGAAGATGTGGGGTGTGATTCAGATGATAGTGATAATGAATAATAAGAAATGGCAATTGAACATGTCAAAAGTCATCCACATTACTAAAGGTATTTCATATTGATTAATATACTATAAGGATGGAAAAATGATTAGTCAATAAAAAACATAAAACCCTTGATGACATAAATATTGAACTGTTGCATGGAATTCTGGATTAACAACCACCATATAAAGAGCTAAACCAAGATGAGGAATTCATAGAAAAATCTCAGTACGTGGAAATATTTAGTTAATGGATATTTATGTTGGTTATTTAATCATAAAAATGATCTTGGGAGATAATTTAATACAATAAATCAATCTCATCCTCATAAATTCAATACCAAATACACTAGTGTTGTGGCAAGCTTCAAGTCAATAAATCCAATGTAGACTATATCTATGATGCATAGATTGTAAATAAAGGTTTAATATACATCAATTTTAGGGAATGTAAGATACCTAAATCCTCAATTATCACTATTGAGGGTTGAAATGAAGCAAACCCTAAACTTTCATCATAGGGTGTCTTACATTCCCTAAACTTGAAGCATATTTAACCTTCAATTGCAATTTGTGCATCATAGATATAATCTGCAATGGATTTATTGACTTTAAGCTTGACATAACACTAGTGAATTTGGTATTGAAATTATGATGATTAAATTTATTTACCTTAGGAAATGCTCTCCCAAGAACATTTATGATTATTGAAGAATCAACATAAATATCCATTGACTTAATATTGCCACATACTGAAAGTTCTTTTTGAATTCCGCATCTTGGTTTGACTCTCTATATGGTGGTCACTAATCTAAATTTCATGTAACCATTCAATATTTATGTCATAAAGGGTTTCATGTTTTTATTTCTTGATTGTTGTTCCATCCTTATAATATATTCATTAATATAAAGGACCGTTAGTAAATGTGGATGAATTTTGACATGTTCAATTTCCATCTCTTATTGTTCATTATCTTTTTCATTTAAATCATGCCCCACATCTTCACAATAAACACTCTCAACCAATTTTTTGGCTAGCTCATATGATTATAGATTAATTATAGTGTTATCCAATGGATCCATGACATGGTTACTAGAGGTAGCTTGACTAGTTTTAGATTTAATTTTTTTCATATCGGTTTCTATAAACAAAGGCAATACTTTTAGAAGAAGCACCATTATTTTTACTAATTTTTTATATATGGAATCTGAATTCCCCTTATAAACCCCTTGTATATTTTATTTCTCTTCATATTTAGATACATCTCATTGAACAATGTGAACATCCTATTTCTCTAGGATATAGGATATAGGATTCCCCATTATATGCATTTGGCTAGTGTATGATCTTCAAAAGTCTTGGGCATAGAAATTTATCGGAAATGTATTTTCTTACCATGGCTAGGGAATTATTTTGCATGGGGGAAAAGGGGAATAAGAAATTTATTTTGAAAAATGTTTAAAATGAGGGAAGAAGGTGTATTTACAGCACCAAGGAAGTGACCATACAACTTAATAACAGACCCACCACATTGGTCACCCAACAACATGGCCTAACATTGCCATTAGACATAGTTTATTTAGACTTCCAATCTAGACAAGCATTTGATGCTTGTCATTTGATGCACATTAGACACCTGTGACTTAGTGTAATCATTTGACATAACTATTCAACATAGACATCTAATACAACCATTCATCATAACCATTTAGTGGATCCATCTGGTGAAACCATTTGATGAAATCATTTAGTTTATCCATGTTTAGTGTATCTTTTTGGTGGTTCCATTCAACATATATCTTTTGGTACAACAAAATGGTTGTACAAAAAAAATAGGAAAATTCTTGTTTTCACTCATTTAGAATCATCATAGATTTTCCATCACCCATAAAGGACTCACCATAACTATGATTCAAATTTTCCTAGATTCTCTAAATATTTCCAATAGGTTATCCAGTAAGACCTCTTAAAATTAACCCTGATCTTAGTCTATATATCTAATTTCATATAGACATGTTTTATAATATACATGAGTGATATGTAAGACATATATATCATCTATGATATTGGCACATAGATGTGGGATATTCCTACACATAAGAGTTATCTTCATACATTGGGGGAATCTTGTTACTTTATACATGTCTTTTTCTTCTATGACTATTTCCATTGATCATGTTGAGATACTTTACAATGATTATACATGACTTAATTAGACTCATGTTACTTACAGTTTCATTTCATTAGATATTATGTTTTATATTATGTGATGATTGCATCATTGATTATGTAGATTATCCTTTCTTTTTACATGCATGATTAATATTTTTTTCTATTACATGATGTGATGGTTACTTATTTATTACATTGTGTGACTCTTTCATTGTCCTCTAATTGATTTTAATTCTATGTGACATTTGATTGTTCATTGTGTAAGGATCTTTCCTTATGTGACATTTGATTTTCCATTAGTGTGGCTCTTGCCTTACATGATATTGAATGTTATTGTGTGTTCTTTATTTGTGCATCATGGCCATGACACTATTTTTGAATCTCTTTTTTATGTGTGGATAAATATAGGATTCTCTACTAAGCTTATTATGTCTTGATCCATATCACACACTATTATTATTATATGTGTTGACATGATACATATCATGCACCTTTTACATACTTATTACTAAATTTATATTGTTCATTGTTAAATTGACTATCAAGTACATTTATCATTCATATATAAATCTTGACATGACACTTATATGCCTTAGGATAAAATATATCCTCAGTTGATCTAATCTTATTATGATAACATAATATAATCATGTTACACTTGTCTCTATATTTTTTTATATTGTTTCTATATAACATGATGCATATAAATCCTTTTTCTTAGATGAATAATTTTTATGAACATTCCTCACATCAAAATGTGGCATACATAGTGGCTTGTCATAGATATTAAGCCTTCATAGTCAAATATTTCAAAGTTTGGGCACATAAATTTTAGATTTTGGGTAAATGTTACTTCATAGTGGCACAAGTTTATGCAGACTATTATAGGTTTTACTCAGATTATGACTTGTTTAACATAGATTGGGGGAATATGCATGGCATATGTTAGACATTTTACATGATTTAAATTTTTATTTCAAATATTATATGAGATCATCACAAAGATTAAATGATTTAAATTAAACATTATTTTATATTACGTACATATGTTCATGTTTTCACAAGTTATTAGATTGTAAACATATGCTCAAGCTACACTCAAGCTACACAAGTTATTGGATTATAAAGATATGTAGGCCATATATTACATGTTATAAAAATAATCTAATAGTGTATTACTTAGGTATTACTCATATTGAATCATACAATCCATATGAAATGGATGATTTATAAACTTTATGTATATTCTCAAGCATTTCTCAGATTTTTTGGTTCCCGTCAATGATTCCATTCATAGATATAGTGAGTTGAGTGGGGTTGGATTTATGCATGACTTAAATTATCTACACTTTTTTGTTTCAAATGAAGTTTGGGGAAAATTCATCTCAACCCATGGTATTAACACTATAACCTCTAAGGGGCATGATCACTCCATTCTCTATTATCTCTAAAAGTCAAGTCTTCAACATAAAACTTGGTTCACATGCATACAATGGTATCCATTCCTTAATATTTCATTTCACATATGTTCAATGTTAACACATTCAGATTTTATAGCATAATTATAAACATATTTATACATTTTTCATCACAAGTTTGTATGAATAAAGGTGCAACACTTAGTACATACTTGAGCATACCCACTATGTATATACTTAGATATCACCTTCTATATTTTATTATATAAACTACAGTACAAGAATAAAATGGTGGGGGGGGGGGGGGGGGGGGGGGGGGGGGGGGGGCGGGGGTGGGGGGGTAGGCAGGGGTGGGATGTGAACACACATATTCAATATTGGATAATTCATAGTGCAATTTTTTACCAAGCCTTGGTATACTTGAATTATGTGTACACATGACTCTTGTTCATATCTCCTTATATCCATTCACTGATAAATGTGCTTGACATTCCCAAATTTTCATTACTACTACATAGGTTTTTCTTAGTCTCTACCTAAATAGATTAATAACATTCTTAGAATGTCTCTTCAAAATCATCATTCCTATTTATTGGACACTTTAGTGCTTCCTCAAATAGTGACATAGTAAAAATCTAATAACATGGGCTAGATATTTCAACATGCCTTTAACGATCATTTTAACAAATTCAAATTTATCATAAGGGTCAACCCATAAAGTTTGCATGTTAGTTGAAATGGAAGTACCTACAGAGTTAGTTATATACGATATCAAGCCTAAGCCTATTTATATCTAGAAATCACTTACTTATCACTGCATGTACATCTACACAATGAGATTAACTGTCCCAAAGTTTCCAAATTTGAAACCCCTTAAAGGATAAATCCCTAATATAATTCTAAATACCACTATAATTTTAAAATAGTAGGTTTTCAATTGATTAAATTTATACGTAGGTTTATGATGCATTCTATAATTATACTGATTACATAGACTCAATTAGGTGGGAGAACTATGTTTGGTTTGGCTTACCTCTTTGAATTATTGGATATATAAGTATAAATTAGCTAGAGTGGGTGGATGAGATCAACTCAACCCATATCTTTCACCCTTTTTGGCCATTCACGTTGATCTCATATTACAATGCAAAAAGCTATGGTTTCAAATTAAGAAGAAATAAAATAAATTTATTCATGTTAGATTATATATATTTAAATATATAAGAAGCAATATCAAACACAAGATAAGTGTTCAAAATAATTAAAAAATATACACAAGAAACATAACTAATTACTCACTCTAATAGACTATTATACACCACTAAAATAATCCTAGAAGTGTGTACTTATCCCAGTGGGCATAAACACTCTCTTTCTATATCCAATCACTCACATGACCTTCCTTAATCTCTAGTGAAAATTTTACCCTATCATAGACCTACACATACTATAAATAAGATAAGTACCTAATTCCTTATGTATTTACATAAATAGTATGTTGTAGTAAATTAGTATTAATATGCTAGTTATAGTCATAGTTGTATGAAAATTAAATATATTATTCAATCTAGCTTATCATTAGTTTTATATTCTTAAGTTGCACCTAATACAAAATTAGATAAAATAAGAAGTTATCTTTATACAAAATGTGGTGAGGCTAGTGTTCATACTAATCCTTTTGTCTCTTCACATATTACTTCTATTAAGTTTACTTCAACTATTCTTACTCAGTATACTACTTATTTGGTGACTTATACTAGTATTAGATCATCCTATCCCATGTCTAGAACATTTATTTCTAAACATGTTACTCATGCTTTAGTTCACACACATGTTCCTACATCTAATTATGTAATTATTCAACAATCCCTTCAAGATATGAAATGATAATTAGAAAAATATCCTAAGGATTTCAAAGTTCTATCCATATGGTCACTTATAATGATACATAACATAACCCATTAGATCATGATGTTATAGTTTACCCTTTGCCTAATAATTTTATTGTGCCTAAATTTTAAGTATATAGAAAAAATATATCCTTCACATCATATTTTATACTTATATTCTTCGTGATTTATTTTCTTACAAGAAGATCTATTGATGACTAAGTTATTTACCATAAGTCTTAATGATTTTGCCTTAGATTGGTTTATGCCATGACATCAAGATTTGTGCATCTTTTCAATGATTTAGGTGATACATTATTATCTCAATTTTATATCAATATTAGCCAACATGTCATATATTCATAACTTTCCTATCTTAAACAAGGACTTAGAAATAATTTTAGTAAGTCTGTACGTAAATTCAAAACTATCCTTAAAAAAATGTCTCAGCAAATACTTGACAAGTTATAAATTATTTTCTCCAATATTTTTCTTCAATCTCTCAAAGATAATAATGATTAATATGTATCAATATTTTGATGATATTTTACATATGGTTTGTAACTACAAGATCAAACTTTTAGAGGCCAACATGATTTAAAAAATATCCAATGCCCTTACCTCTACCAAATCCAAATATAAAGGTAAATCAACATTTATTTTCTCCAAAAAAATAAATATAGATAATATTTTTCCCTTTATCATTTATTGATGTTTTATCTTGTAGTAAATTTTTAGCAAAGTAATCTACCTAAGTACACACCTTAAAGGGTGTTTTATGAGAGATGTTTCTATTCTCTCATCATTACACCATTTTTACTATCATTTTTGCCTCCTCTAGCTATATATCCATTTACCACTCATGTATGTCTTATCTAGATTTGATAGCTTCCCTATATCCTATGGTATTGACCTAGATGATACTATATATTTAGTGATTTTTAACCTTTATATACTATATCAAATAACATGATATAGTTTTGAGCCTATCTTCTAACATATGTATTGTATTGGCCTAGTCTATATCAATCTATCATTCAACTTGTTTCAATAGTATCAATTAGGCCAACACCACTAGATTAGAGTACATGGTATGTTTATGTATTAAAATAGTATATATAAGGGTAATATTTCATTCATATCATATAAATTTTATTCATTCTACTTTTTTTTGAACTTTTTTCTTAATTAAAATTTGGAGAGTTAGTGGTGTAGAATCTTATGTTAGGGAATCTTGCCTTGTATTTTCATTGAAGTTAAATATGAGGACTCATTATGAATTAAAATTTAAGGATATCTTAGTTATTAATCCAATAATTTTATGTATTTAACCAACAACATATCTTACAAAACTCTATTTGAGCCAAGGGGATATTGAACTATTGATGGGTCCACCTAAATGTAAGTATATTTTATCCCTATACTCTTTCATTTGTTACATATTAGAATATATGTTGTGTTTTTTTTGTAAATATATATGTGTATCTTTTTTTAGGCCTTTCCCATAAAAAATAAATTGGTGTGGCTATAGGATTTCCTAAACTTTCCATAATCATTTTAGGTTGCCTAGATCCCTATTTGGTTGACCATGACACCTTACCTCTTACAATTATTCTAACCCATCTTTAGTTTAGCTTAGTATAATAATATTTTATACAATAATAATATATAATTATTGAGTTATAGTGAGGGTTACATCTTTATGTCATAGGTTTAAGCTTCAAAACCCTTTCCTATTGAAATTTGTGTTATAGGTAACCCTCAACTATATCTAAAAAATTCACTTGGTCTTTACTTGATCATCCAAGTATTAAAATATATATTTGACTGACCTTATTTAATTTGTAGTCTATTGAGATAAAGAGGATAGTTTTAGGTTAATCTTAGCTCATGCATACATTTTGGTGAGCCTAACATGAATCATATCCCTCACCTAGTTAGATTGTCTTCATGTTTGCATTTATTTTCATTATTTATCTTCACTTTGGCTTCACCATCATAATGAATTCTAGTGAACCTAATGTGAATATTATTTCAAGTTTGATTGGATTAAATTCATATTTTTCTTTCTAACAACTTATAAAAATCTTGAAAGCCATCATATATTTTGTAGTCTAATGGTATCAATTAGTCCAGTATCATTATGTGTTTTTTCACTATATCCTCCAACCTAATACAAATATTTGTCTTTCCAATTACATCAAACTAGGTGAAATGGTTTATGTTTATACATCAACCAATAACATAGTTTTTTTCCAAACTATATTTTCCAAATTGATATAGTCTATTTTTGTAGCTAACTACATTTTCCTAGTCGATACAATGTGTTTTTCTATCTTAGTAACTAACTATATCATCCAACTTGATATCATTTTTTTATTTAGTCAATTATAACCACCATTGTAGGTAACTCCTCATGGTGCAACTATACTACCCATTTTCTCATGGATATGGATCCAAATGACACTCTTTCACTTTTTATGATACTTCTAGTGAAAGAAAATATTATAAATATGACCCTTCCCTTTATGAATATCCTTATAAGAATCCAAATGGCATCAATTTTGACACTTTGATATTGGTTAAGGGCCCCATAATTATATTCCCCCCATGATCTTCAAGATCCTTACACTCATTGTTATTCTCCTATTTTTGATGATCTATATGAATATATTGATTTTGCCACTTTTACCACTTCTCACATGGCTAAAAATCAATAAAAAATTATTCCCATCTATGATTATGATTATGATGGAGGAGAAAAACCTATCATGATAGTGGATATTCCCATTGGTGATTATGACATAGACAAAAACCCATGCTATGATTTCTCCATATACAACAATCTTAACTATAAATTAGGTAATGATGAGTAAGGTTTATTTAAATTTTACCCACCCTCTGCCTCTCCCTTGTAAGTTTTTAAGAGGATGAGTCATCAAACCTTTGCTCACGTTCAACTAATTTTTGTCAAGTCATTATCTTATGAGAACACCTAATATAAATTCCTACTATGTTATGCATTATATATTTTTTTGATCCTTAATCCTATATGAACATGCATAGCTATCATACTTAAACATCTCCTAAATTACCACCAAAGTCATTTCTTTCCAATAGTATTATCCAACCTAATAACATTTAATTACCACCATATACACACAATTGCACCAGCCATGACCTAGAATGTATGGATATAGTTTAGTTTGTCTCATTATAATGTATCGACATAGATGATTTAACTCATTGTATCCATATATTATCATCTAATTATATTTAATTGGTTGATATAGTCCATTTAATTCCTATTTTATCTATTTATTATATCAACCTAGTAAATACATTCCTTTTCATTCTTGTTCCATCAAATCATATAGACTTAGGCAATACATTCCATTTCAATCCTATTATATGAGTAAACTATATTAACTTGGAAGATATCATTCATTTTAGTATTATTTCATCATATTATATTGACCTAGATAATACAAATCCTTTTATTCATGGTTCTCTAGATTATATCAATCTGGTTGATATCCAATTTCTTATTATAACATTGATATACATATATTTTGACATCATTAATAGGCCCTTAAATCTTGAGGTTAAATCTAATCCATCTATATCCCATAAGTTGGGGCATCTTTTGATGTTTATGCTCATATTATCTCACATGTTTGGGCATCTTGTGATGCCCATCCTTTTCTTACTAAATGTATTAGGGAACCTTCTTGTACCCATATTTCAGCCTTTGGTACATCTTTTAATGTCCATCATTGATATTATGTATGATTTGGAGAAATATTATGAATCACATAATCTTATTTTTAGCTTATTTATCTCTCATATTTACCATGAGGGGGAAATCAATAACTTTGCGAATATTAAAAACAAACACATTCAACTTCAAGAAATTTTATGAGACATATATACTCACATTTCACATGATCTTATTTGATATATTCATTATCATAGTTTTTTATTGTTATTTTGTATCATGTTTCTTTGTTTTTTTACTACACCATTACTTCCTTTTTTGGTTCTTTAGTATTTGTACAATTAGCCTAGGTTTTAATTAAGGATATTAGGTAACACATTTAAGTTTTATATGATTTTTTAGTCATCATTTTTTTCTTTTTAGATATTATTTTTTAACTTCAAATTTTTTTTATATAATTTTATATTCAACCTTATATTTACTAAAGGATTTTAGGGTTTGCATTTAAGATTTATATATCACATTTTATCATTATTCAATTTGACTTAGTGTCCTTGTGATTATTCATATCATCTTAGTAATTTACCCCTCTATTTCATTGTATTTGTATATAAATTCTTGTGTTAGATCCCATGTAGGTTAGAATAACTTATTTAGTAACATGATTATCACCTTTCATCACATGACCTTGTCATTTTTAAATTACAATTTTTTTCCTCCTTGCAATTAGTTACAAATGTATTCACCATTGTATTACCCTATTTTTACATGGATTAATATCTCATGATCCCCATATATCTCTCTTTTTTCTCTCACTTGAGGCACATGTAGGTCAATTTTGAGATTACACACTTCCATGTGGAGCAATTTTAAGAGTATTTTAGGCACCATGGTCTTTCATTTCTCCACTCTTGTAGTCAAGAATAAGCTCTCTTGTGTTAGTCATATCTATCACCCATGTTTGGTTTTTCCAAATCTATATGGAGAAAGAAAATTAAAAAATCCAAAAGATTTACAATACATATTATAAGAAAAGGAAACATTAAAATATTAAAATTCATATCACACCAAAAGATGTGATATGTGTTTGGCACATCTCATATTCTAGTCAAAGTTCAAACTCCATAGTTAGCCTCATGATAGAGTTGAGGTCCATTAGGTGTAATAGGCTAGTAGAGTGGGGTAGGAGGTCTTATTTAAATATATCATTATATCTTCATACATATCTAGTGACATCTATCTTCTCACATAAGTACCCAATCTTCATAGTAGGCTAATGACAATGTAAGGGGTCATAAGGAGTAGGGGACATGTTTTGGGAAGGTAAGATCATTTTATTTTTCATGCATATAGCCTTTATGGGATTATCTATGTACTTCACTAGTTATTATAAGTTTTTATCTTCTTAGGTGGAGTTTCTTAGGTCCATGATGTTAAAATATTTAAGCCTTGCCCACTTGTCTAGAGTGTCTTATCTACACTAAGGATTTCTAAATCACCTGTGTAGTGTCTTCCATTCTTTATTTCATCAATTTTTATTGATATCCCCTTGATGAATATTGCTTATATTTGATCATGTATTCTACCCTCTACATTGAAAATTTATTTTCATCATCATTTATTATGCCATTAATTTTTTTTAGTTTGTGAGTTACACTATGAGACCCAATGAAGGTAACCAAGCCTTCTTTACAAACACCTATCATATTTTATTCACACCATCTTAGTCATCATTTTCATGTCACTAGGTGGTTGTGTTTTCCTACATCATATTTTAGATGGAGCATTAAATTTGAGTATTTCTTATTGAAGTATTTTTAATTATTTTTCCATCATATTCTTGTTCAATTTTGTAGATTTTATTTTATTTTACATAATTTTATCTTTTTATTTATTTTAAAATTAGATGACTTGACTTGTTCTACATTTAGAATAAACATTTTTCGTATATCATTCTATGTCTATCTTCATGTTTGATAAATTTGGCTTGACTTGCCTTACATTTTTGGATTAATTTTTTTAGTTTTTTACAACATTAGTTTTTCCCTTATGTTTGACTTATGCTGACTTGACTTGTCTTGCATTTTTTTATTACATTTTTATATTCATTTTTGTCTTTATTTATGTTTGATATAAGTTAAATTGTCTTACATTTTTAATGGCATGTCATTATAATTATTTGTGTATTTATTCATGTTTTATTTAATTTGACTTGACATGTCTTATATGGAATGACATTTTTACTTTTCATGCATATCCTTATTTGATTATCTTTCACATTGTATTACGTTAGATATTTTTTTAATTTATAATGTTTGACATGCTTTATAATATTATTTAGTGTGTTTTACATCCATTTTCATTATATTGGATTTTTTTATTTTAGGACATGAATTTACTCACATTTTCTAGAAAAGAATAAGATGTCCATCACATTACATTAGATTTTCAAATTTTAGAATTGAAAAGCTTTCAATTAATTACCATGGGACTCCATTTTTCACCCCTATATTTTTTCCATATGTCCTTTTCATGAACCAAAATAGTCCTTATGATAATCCTAGGGAGATTTTAGGTGTTATCATGATACTTTTGGAAAAAAATAGAATTTAATATTATCTATTAGGTCCACATCTAGCTTTTCACATTGGGTGCCTTCAATCACCTATGACATACACAACATTTTCTATAATCAATAAGGAAAGTGAAGGCATATATTTTCATTTTATTTAATTTTATTTCTTTCAACATTTATTTTTAGTTATTATATTTAGTGTGTTGTTAGGCTTATTTTCCTAAGCACCATCCCATGTTACACTATTGTGACGTAATGAAATTTAGGTGGGCATATGTATACACATAATAATTTTTAATTTCTCATTTATTGATTATTCTCTTGTAGTGAATTATCTCAACATTGATATCCTTGAGTGCATGGCTTAAATGGTGCACTAGTAATGGGGTAGGAAAGGATCATGGTGCTTTGCAAGAGATGTTGATATTTTATCATGATTACACCATTAGTATTATCAGTTTTGTATCCTTTATATGTCTTTCTATTTACCTCTCATATATGACTCTTGTCCATATTTAATAACTTCCATATATTCTATAGTATCATCTTAGCCAATACCAAACATTTAGTTATTTTGACCCTTCTTGTACCACATTGTCTAGCTTGATAAGATTTTGAGCTTTTCTTTTGACACTTGTATTATATCAGCCTAGATGATATAGTTATGTGTTAGCTAAATTTTTTATATTCTATCAACCAGGCTAATACCAGTGGCTTGGAATATAATTTCAGTTCTATATATTAGATTAATATAATTTCATTCATATCATATCACATACACTTTATTCTCTCTACTTTCAACCACATTTCTACCCTAAGTCTTTTTTAGAGAATTAGTGGTGTAGAAATTTATCTTGGGGAGTTTTGTCTTATGGTGTCATTGAAGATTAATAATATGAGTCATTGATAGTTCATACCTAAGTATATTTTAATTATTTATATAATAATTTGATGTCTTCAATGTATAACATATTTTGAAAATATCCATTTGAGCCAAGGGGATATGGAAGAAAAGATGGGCCCACCCAAAGGTATGTATATTTTATTCTTAAACTCTTTCATATTTTACTTAGTATATTAGATTTTTTTTTGTGAATATGTATATGTATCCTTTTTTGTGCCTTATCCACATTGAATATGATAGTTTTCTTATAATATTGCCTAGACTTTCCATAAACACTTTAAGTTTCCTAGACCCCTTTTTAGTTGACCATGGCACCTTACCTTTTACAATAATTATAACCCATCCATAGTTTAGCTTAGTTTACTAATTTTTTTTACAAGCATATTATATCCTTGTTAATTTATAGTGAGAGATACATCCTTATGACATATTCTTAGGCTTTATAACCCTTTTCTATTGGCATTCAAATTATAGGTAACCCTCTACTATATCTATGAAATTCATTTTCTCCTTACCTAATCATCCAATTATCACAAGCTCTATTTGGTTGACCTTATTTGAGTCATATTATATTAAGATAAAGAGGATAGTTATAGGTTAATCCTATCCTATGCATACATAAACCACCACTTGAAATTTTTCAACAGTCCACTTCTAAATGATGATACTACAAATCAAGGTAATGTACCCATCCATGGTAATACCTACTTTCAAACCAAATATTTGTGATTATCATCATTTATAAGGTATTATAGGTATGTTTACATGTTCACAAGTTACATATATTACATTATAAAACTATGAGATTTTGATGGATAATTCTAATAATTATCCATTATTTGTACACACTTTTATCAATTCACATCCAATGATTATACATGGAATTATAGCTAACAATGGTTAAATTTAAAACTTATGTATGATGCCATTAATTGTTAGTGGAGAGTGAACTCAATAATAATTAATGTTTTCATTCACTTTGGGTTCATCAAAATATTTTAATAAA
>JARHVA010003346.1:575000-665000 GCA_037957365.1 Torreya grandis | reverse complement strand
TCTCAATTTGTATGCACCCACACACAATAAGAAGGTCTTCTAGATGGATCTTAAGAACACTAATATTCTTCATATGCTACATGTCATTCTTGGAGGGGGTATAAACCTTAATAAAAATCATTCTTAAGTGTGGGGATTCCATGCTAGATCATATGCTATGAATGATTTTTTCTAAACTATATAGAGCAAAATAGTCTAGTGGATTGTGTTCCCACCCTTTTAGATGCAACTGGTCTAATGATATAATAGGATCATAGGGAATTTCTAAGTGGTTGGACCATTTTTTATCAATGAATATCTCATCTTTTGGATTGATGCATACATGACCACACCTTTTAAATTTAACCCTTTAGGGATAAATTATTGGGATTTCATATCTTTCGTCAAGAGGTCCTAGACTACATACTTAGCTAATCAAGGTGAACCTACTATCATTTGTTTAAAAAAGAATCTCATAAAGTTAAAATATATTTCTAAGGAATGAGCCAAACATAAGTTATTTAGAGTGTTAGATAAATACTTGAGGTGGGATGAAAAATAGAATCATGTTTTGACTCTTTCCATGTTAATGAATTTAGAGCAGATACTTTACTAGACCTTGATCACTTGGAAAAATTAAAGGCTATACTAGTTAGATAGAATGAAGCAAAGTAGTGAATGAGAGCAGAGTCAATTAGCTTGTAGAATGGGATGACAACATAAAAATAATCATCATCATGTTATGTCAAGGTGGGTAAAAAACACTATCTATAACATTAAAGATCACAATGGGGTGGAATATATAGACTTTGCTTTTTTTTAGGCAACAATCTCCCACCATTCCATCTATATTAATCCTCAAGAAAATATTAGGGATATCATGGTGGTTTCCACTTTCATTGATGGTTGGGTTAGTGAGAAACAAAACCAAACCCTTTTCCATTTTATTAATTTGAATGAATTGCACAAAACCATATCAATTTCCAATAGGAGAAGGCACCTAGCTGAGATGGGTTGATGATTGAGTTCTATATTGGTCTATGAGATCACATTACAAATACATACTTTAACAGTGGAGGAATCACATATCTCTAGTAAATTCATGTGTCCTTATCTTCCACTTTCATTATAAATATTCCAAAGCATGACAACTTGTCCAAATTTGCACACTATCGACCCATCTCTTTATGCAATTGTATCTATAAGATAATATCTAAAATTATTATTTTTGCCTAAAATATATCTTATCTACACATATCTCCCTTGAATAGTTTGGGTTTTTAGACAACTGAATCATTCATGTTTCTATTAGCATAGATAATGATGATTTACATGTTATCAAAACCAAATCCCATTTACATTTCCTTTTCAAAATTCACCTCTTCAAATATTTTGACCATGTTAACTAGCTCTTTCTCAGCCTTTTTCTCACATTAGTTGGGTTTGTTCCACCCCTCATAATTGTATTGAGGATTGCTATCAATTTGGATCTTATAATATTCTAATTAATGGGTCTTATTCCCAATTTCTCACCTTACTATGGGCTTCATCAAGGTTGTCCCCTCTCCCCACTCCTTTTCCTTTTCATTGTTGAAGGTTTGAGCCACCACATATCTATGAACAAATAGTTGGAAACATCTTGGGTGTTAATATTGATTTGGACATATACATAACACATATCCATTTCATTAATGACATTCTCATATTTGGGAATGGTTCTCTTGAAGAGTACAAGTGTTTGGACTGTATTCTAAAACTATTTTCTTCTACTATCGATATGGTGATTAACATGAAAAAACATGCTCTACATTTCTTACACATTTCCCTTGCAGTCTAGGATCCTTATCCATAATATGTTTCCTTTTACCTCTCATTATTTTGATGAGTGTATAAAATACTTTGGATTATTTATTAATACAAATTACTACAACACCAAACACTAGCTCTAGCATATTAAAAATATAAAAGGTGCATCAGCTATTGTGCAATTGATAGATCTGTATGGATAGTAGATTGAATCTGATCAAAATTTTTATTGAGTCCATTCTAATCTACTAGATGTCCCTAGACTTTCTTCCGTAAATTATCACCAAGAATATCAATAAATTATGCTTACATTTTTTATGGATAGGTAATCAGGGGAAAAAATATACCCCTAATCAAATGGAGTGTTATTTATCAACCCAACACTAATGGTGGTTGGGATATTAAAGATTTAACTTTTTTCTCCAAGGTATTGAAAACAAAAGGAACCTAGAATTTAATATCAAAATAAGGTCTTTGGCAGTATATATTACATTGTAATTACATTCAATTGATCATAAGTATGGAATAAATACATGTGAGTCCTAAGAGATACACTAGAGCATCACTCTTCTGGAAAGATATTGTTCTAATTTTATAAATCATTGATACTTCTCTTGCCTAGGAGATAGGGGATGAATTTGATATACACATTTTTAGGGATGAAATCATCAGTATTCCATATTATCTATGCTTCCTTGATGATATGTTTGATACCTTAAAATTAAATAACATATTTTCACTTGCTAATGCTTATAATCCTACACTAAGGGATTGGAGGTACTTTGTATAAAAATTATTAAGGCTCTTGGCCTCATTGATCAAGATGATCGTATATGAAATATATATAAATCCTATCTTATTAAAAATGTTTTTGTACTCACTAATAAAGTGGCAAACTATAAAGGGCACTTAATCTATATGGTGGAACATATCAAGTAAAATTTGGTTACATTGTGATCAAGCCACTCCATTAAGTTGAACTCACCCCTTGGTTGTGGAAAGGCCTATGGAAACTATAATATCCCTCAAATACTAAGATTCTCTTCTAAATCAATCTACATAATCACATTTTTACTTGGGATAATTTGATGCATAGGGGGTGGATTAGTTTGAACAAATGCTCCCTCTACTAGGAATACTCTAAATTTATTCACCACTTCTTCATTTATTTTAATTTTTATAGGTCTATTTGGGATGTTTCCACATTATAAGTAATTTTTCATTAAATATAGGGATAATCTTTGATCAAAACTTGTAATAGATGGCATGCCCATAGTAGCCTTATAGATTCATTAAAATCTCTTCCATTCCAAATTTTTTGGAGCCTCTAGATTTCTAAGAATGAAGTTATTTTATCTGACATTCAACCTTCTCCAATATCAACACTCTACAAATACAAATATTATTTGATACAATTTCACTCTAAAAATAATCTTGTTCATTATTTTATCCCATATTTGTGTATGGATTCTTGTATGCCTCATTGATTTTGTGATGGTACATCAAATAAGAATCTAATATAGAGTGGAGTTAGGGGAATACTTTTATTCCATAATAGAGTGGTCTCTTTCCAACATGGAATAGGAAACTAATCAAACAAATTAATTGAGTTAAAATTGATAATCACCACTCTCACTGTTATTATGGATTTTGATATCAGTACTCTAATGTTGTATACATATTCAAAGATGTAATGTGACTAGATGAATGGCATGACATTATGAAAATAAATAAAAATATCATGCCTCATCAGTATATCATCAAACCTCACCAAACATTGGCATCCCCTTGATTACAAACACATTTTTTAGGGAACACAATTCAAGAGAAGATGAGTTGGCCAAGGGAGAATGCAATCTTGACATGGGTAAAGTACACCTGTAGGTAATGGATATAGATGTAACATACACCATGAAGGATCTATCCCTCAACTAAATGGTTGTTTATAACCTTTTTGGGGATGATTTATATGTATTTTTGGATCATTATTAGGTTGAGGGATATTTTCTTCTCTAAGATCTTATTTATCCTTACATTATCTTTACTTACCAGCTTGCCTACCCCATATGATCTTTAGGATCTTTTTAGATTACCATATTTATTGTGGTGGATTATAGTTGTATCTTTTTCATCAATTTTGAATAATAGATATAAAAATTTCATTTTTAATACACACACACACACACACTTTTGATGTGGATCAAGAATTATTCAATAATTTTGATATGATACAACCTATGAAAATTTGTATAACTCATATAAATATTTCTCCTTAATATTGGACATCATATTTTTCCCAATGAAATATCAACACAAACATCTATTTTAGTTACTCTTTCACCACCACCATCATATTTAAATCAATATGGTTTTAGACTAAAATATTTCCAAAATTTATGATACATAGGATAGGAATTTAGGAAACATACACAAGACATTATTTGTCCCATCATAGTGTTTGATCATAAAGGTAAGAAAGGCCTTGGTTATATATATAATTCAAAAATAATAAATTTAATATATACACACATTTTCTTAAATCAAATCCTAAGACCAAACAAGAAGTTAATCAAGTATAAACACTAAAATTTGTACATATTAAAAATATACATGAGAAGGATTGACCATAAGTTAGATATTAGATTAGTTTTGTAATGAATAATCATTCTTGGAATATTTGGGGGCATATGAGGAACTCCCTCCCTTCTATCATAATAATATGTTTCCTTGCACCATAAATGACAATGCATATTTTTGAGAGAGTGAAGGTCTAAATACTTATTTACAACTAAATGGCCTGAATATAATTACCACCACAAAAACCAATTGAATTCCATTATGGAACAAATAGAGATCCAACACTAGTACTTATAGAATCCATGTTAAACAATGATGAAGGAAAATCTTATGGAATTGTTTAAAATGATTACCAAGATTTATTTGCTTGGGATTACTCAGATATGCTAAGAATTGACCTCATAATTACAATGCACAACATATTATTCTACCCAAGTGCAAACCTAGTTAAATAAAAAACATAAAAATACATCTAAAAATATCTTTATTGGTTAAATATGAAATTTAAAAATGATTATATGTGGGGTTTATTTTAACCACTGACTATCCTAAGTGGGTTTTGTTGACCATTTTTTTCCCTAATCCAAAAATTTCAACACCTATAATTTGAAATTTTCCTCATAAGGCTTACTAACTTTGTTGATAGCCATATTGGTCTTGTAATGTTCTTCAAATGGTCACTAGAAGAAGCCTTCTTTAGCATTTTTTAAGGTTTTGAATTCATAATCTATCTTTAGAGACATCAAGGTAATTTTAAAGGGTCCTAGTTCTATGTCATGATGTGTCAGGATGATGTATTGTTTCTCAGGTCTTCCCATTGCCTTGTTCCTTGTTGAAGAGTCTTAAGCCTTGTTTGAGGAAATTAAGGTAACTTTATATATTTTAAATTTTTTGGAGAGGTTTAGGTTTCATTTTTGTTTAATTTAAACTTTATCAAATCCTCATTCTTACATGGATTATTAAATAAGTTTGTGAAGGAGTCAATTAAGGTCAAAGGTAGTCCTACAAAGTTTTATGTTCACCTCATATAGCCATCAACATACATTATAAGGTCTACAAAGTCAGTTTTTGGGCCAAATATTAAGTCTTGTACATAATTTTATAATTTTAAATCATTTAAAAAGAATATATAACCTTCACGCATGGTATAAATGTCAGTATAAGCCAAATCATGGTTAGTTTTGTAGGTCTAACTTATAAAAGAAAATGAATCACTCTTTTGTAGATAATTTGAGGAACTTGTATAGGCATGAAAGGAATATCCCTAGGTGTAAATTAAAATATGGGTATCTCTTCACATCCTTTAAATTATTTTCCTACTCAACAAGATTTTATATATCCAAAAAATGCATCAAATACATCATAATCTCCATCAAGCCCTTGGCAAACTCATAATGCCCAGTTTCACATGCTTGGTCTATATAGATGAGAGAGAGTTGTGACATAAGTTTTTCACCATATTAATGGGTTATAATAAAATTTATATTAATGTAAATTTTTGTTTATTTAATCTCGAATCTTTATTAAATATCATTAATATCCCAAGGGGTCAAAATTTGCCTATAAACATTGCCAACACAATTTCTAGTAGTTTTAGAGCATAAGTAAGAGAGTGAATGAAATGGATGATTGGAGGAGGTCATGTATATATTAAAAATACATTAAAATATTTTTATAGTACTCATTTGTCATGTCTAACCCTTATAAGAATAAAAAACCTTCATTGTGAATGAGTTATATGCCTAGATAATAAGTCACGAGCAAGGTTTGATCATTTTTTAGGATTTTCTCACCCAAAATGATCTTTAAGTACCTATAATAAATTTATAATTCATCCTAATAACCTAATTATGATATATATTAGTTGTAAACCATCAATTTAGTATGTCTTTTAAATTATTTAGGGTTATATGCCTCTAATGAGGAGAGACGATCATATAAACAAGTGTACATATGGTAGAAAGACTATGGAAAAGACAAAAAATGGATTAAGTGTGTTATACTAGTGGGAATTGAAATATTATAAATAATTAGGTTAACATACATCAGTTACAAGTCATATGGGTTCATCATAAAGACACATGAGAGTGAGTTTGAACCTAATTACAAGTTAAAATGGTCTCCTTAGGTCTGTATAGAAAAAATGTGGTTGTAAAGAATAAAGGATGGATGTCCAAGGGAATCCATAGGTAAGTGATAATAATAATAGGGTGTACACAAATAATAACATGTTTAAGATACTAATATTGTATAAATAACCATATTCCAATGATTCCCAACACTCAAAAGGCTAAGAATATCACCTATAGACCTAATTGTATGAAGGTAAAAACTAACAAGTTTATGTTGTTTGAATAATGGGTTCAAATTTACCAATAAGTGAAGAATGTATATGGTGATTGGAATACATATAGGAATTATGGGCATGTTTAAACTGACCTAAATTAAGAAGGGTGTAGATCTGTAGGTCCTCAATCTTGACAAAAAGGGATCAAAACCTTGAAATGATGTGGTGTTTTGGATCTCTCAAGACAATCCTTGAATATTTAAAACTTGGAATTTATCACATGTACATGATACACTCACTAATATTGGTAAATTGTTTTATCATAGGTGAAATACATAAAAGGATGGCTATGAAAATTCTAGATAGACCTAATGAAGAGGTTTAAATCTTCCTTTAGGAGTTGGGAGATATTGTCGGTTCTTTTAGTGAGAATGGAGATTAGATAGTCAAAAAATATCATGAAAACACATCAGGAATATTTTATTATTGAGGACATAGGTATTACAATAATAAAACCATCCAAACCATAAGACTCTCAAAAATACAGTCAAGAGATCTAATGAACACCATAGAGGTCTACGTATAGAACTTGAAGAATTTTGTAGTTCTAGGGATGAATGGAGAAATGAGGGATATTTAGAGGTTAGGATAACCTATATAGATACTTAAAAAATGAATTTAAACATGGTAAATTTAATTTAGACCTCATATTAAGCCACTAGGGTTGAATTAGCCTAATGGCCTACAAACCCTCAAGATATGAAAATCACGTTGTTAGACCTTTTGTAAGGTAAATAACCATTTGATATCATTTAAAATCATGTAATATACTATTTAATACCTATTTTAAGTATATATATACCAAAAAATATACTTTTATGGGTTTGGGTCTAGAAATCCTCTCTCTTAATCTCACATATAGTCATGTAAGCTTGGGAGACTAACTTTTGCTCAAAACTTCTAGTAGGTGATGCAGGTGGAAAAAAATGTTTGGAGGTGTTTTAAAGGTATTTATAATCCAACATATTTGAATTTATATTTCATAAATAATAATATATAGTATGAACCATTGTTAAGAGGTAACACCACTCAAAATACTATTTTCTACCTGATTTGAAACTTGAGAAACCCTAAAATTATGCATAGATATCAAAAGAGGAAATGCATGGGACCAAATGATTTAAGGAAAGTTAGGGAGATTAAAAATTATGGATTTGGTTAATGAATTGGATTCCATGGGTTTATAAACTATTTTTAATACTCTAAGTACCCTTAAACATCTCTTAAACCCTATTAAGGACTTGATGAAAAGGTTTATCTTTTAAACATATTAAAGTGCAATGAATTGTCCTTGAAATTAATTTTATGTCCCATATAGGTACCTTGAACATCTGATAGAGAACTTGGGTGTCACGTGTGAAAGAAATAGATTCTAAAAATGGCTTAATAAGATGGTTGTAGTCTTGATCTTTAAAGTTTCAATCTTATTACAAGTGTCCAAATCCTTGAGGAATCATATTAAACCTATTAATAGGGTATATAATATCCTAATTTTTTTGTCATGACCTCCCCATGATGAACACAAGTTTTAGATTGAGGCAAAAGCAGGTTTTGAAGGGGCCCCAAAACCCTGTTATAGAGAGCAAAATAAAGAACGTCTAAGCCCACAGGCAATGCCTAAAAAACACTACAAAGAAGTAGCAAAAACAGGTTTTAAATGGACCTGAAACCATAAGAGACACATCTAGTCAAAACCCAGAAACAAAAAAATGGTAACACAACGAACAAAAGATAACAAAAGGAGAAAAAAGATCAGTACCAATTTCTAAACCAACAAGAAGGACCAGATTATTCATCCAATTCTAGTACCAAGTTCATGGCTTCTTTTCCTTTCAAAATAGTTTCTTGAGTGGTAACCTCCAGCAAAGCTCCTTTTTGTGTATCTTTCTTTCTGGAACTTTGCCTTGTCCTTTTGCTGGGACCCTCTAGTGCTTTGGTCTCCTCATTGGCTCGTTTACCTATATTGATAGCATCTGCACAAATGTTGGACGTTACTTCCTCCATTTTCTTTTTGTTGTCCTTTATTAGTTCCCAGAGGTTGTTTTCGTAAGCTTTGAGCTTGACAGGGATCTCGCTTAACTGATTTTCCATGTTGTTTACTTTGTTCCAAGCAGCTTTCAGAGAATCTTCCAAAGTTTTCACTTTTCTCTTGAGATCAATGATCTCCCTACACAACCAGGAATCAAATTGGGAAGAAGACTCAGCTTCACAGTTAACCCAGGTCATAGGAGTGTGTATTTCATCATTCTGATTCTTCCCTCTCCTATCCTCAGACTTTTTATTGGGGCTATTCCTGGCTTCTTCAAAGAAGTATTCTTGACTCTTTTGTTCTCGCTCATTAATTCCAGTTTGAATTTCCATCTCCATATTTTGAATTTCATCCTGGACAGAAATTTCCTTTTCATTCTTAGAAGTAAGGTCCTCACCAGGATCTTCCTGGACAAAATCATCCTCTGACACTTTTTGGTTTTCCTTCGTCTCTTCTATTCTGATAGCAGAATCCTCCTCTGTATTGGCTTTATCTTTTTCAATTTCCTCAGATCCTTCTTCATCATTACTAGAGTTGGTGTCCCAGCTCTCAGTTCCTTCATCTTCCTCCAGTTTTTCCTCCTCGAGTTCTTCAATTCTCTCCCGACCCCTTTCTTCTTCTACATTTTGTTTATTAGGACTAGGGGTCTTAATTTTGCCTCTCCTGCTTACATTTTCATTATTTTTATTTCCTGGCAACTTATTTTTCCCATGTTTGGGATACTTAACCAGTGCCCTATTCTTGCAATAGCCTTCAATAAGTAGAATAAGGCCTTCGTGAAGAATAGGGCGCAAATCCTTTTTCCTATGAGCATAAAGGCTTTGGATCAGGGAGTAGTGAAGATAGAAAGGAAAAGACAAGCTAACCTTATGCCTGAAGTGGTTGAGGAAGACAAAATGGAACTTATGCACTCGTTTGCTTCTTCCGTCCAAGATGAAGTACTCCCTTATACAGCTTAGGATGTCCCTACATATCCCTTTAATCTGGTCTAGCTCATAGAAATCCCCATTTTTGACCAGCTTCTACTCTTCCTCATCCGTTTTGGGGAACTTACAAAAGGCCTCGTTCGAAATGCTGATCTGCTTGGAAAATTTGAGTCCATCCATTGGCAACCCTATAACCTCAACAAGAAAATCCTCAGTTAAATTTACAGTTATACCATGCAAGGTGACCTTGTCGTCAGACCAATTTGCCAAGGAACTAAATTGACTTTTGGTGATGTTTTCCTCATTGTCTTCCTCTAATAAACCTAGTTATAGCTTTCATAAAGAGGAGTTTGTAGACATTCCAAGATGATTTGGATCATTTTAAAATTCATGAGACCCATATATTGATTAAATACAATATATATAAGGTTATGTAAGTGGGAAATGAGTCATTATAATGACTTTAATTATTTTTGAAGTGAAAATGTCATAGGTAGTTTGAGCATGATCATTAGAGACCTTGATAGAGAGTCTAATAAAGATTAAAAGGTTCAAATACACCTAAATGAGTTTGAGTTACCACTATAAAATCAGTATGGAGAGATATCAAACCTATGAAAAGTGTCAAGGAGATGGGTAGAGGGTAGTTCAAGGTGAGTGAGTAACCAAAAATGCCACTTGTAACTCTTCAATCAAGAAGGATATGGTAGTTTCAAGAGGTGAATATGAGGACTCTATCCTACATAACCCCTCATGATTAATTACATCAACACATGGATTTGAGGTTTAAGAAGAAACATGAAACACACCTCTAGTAAAAATGGTGGTACTTCTTTTCTGCATTGTACCTTACTTCATCATGAAAAGACTTCTCCAATGTCCTCTCTCTTTATCACTCTTTCTCTATATATATAGCCTTGTTTGGCTTTGTCAGGGATCTCCCACTTGAGTATGGAAAATTCCTACTCATTTGTATGCTTTGGATCAATAAAAACTAATGGTTTTACCTCTTCTTTTGATTATACTTATCATGTATGCATGAATAGTTGATATTGTTAAGTGATTTGCTTGGTATTCCTTGACATTTTGTCCTATTATAATACCTATATGTAGTTTAAAAGATTATTTTATAGGTCATGTGAAGTGTTCAAGTGAAGTGTGAGGGTTGATTGAGTTATCCTATTCATTAGTTTCATTCTAAACCTCTTGATTAGTCCTCCTATCCTAAACATCTATCACAACATCCACATTGAAATTTTGATATGAGAGATTCATATTGGGAGTAGTGTATGTTCAAATTAGTTTCATGGTCACATGTGCACATGCAGTTGGTTGGTTGTGATCAATTGATTTGGTTTATCACCCCCTTAGTTTTATTTCATGTTATTCTTCTTCCTTTTCCTTTGAAAGTTGGTAGTGTGGTGTTTGTGAGTTTAATTGATACACCAAGGGGAGATATCCCTATAATATATGTGTTTTTTCCACTTAGAGGTCAGCCACAACCTACGACCAATCCTATTGCATAGCTAAAGTGAGAGGGATTGGAAATAACTTCTCAAGTGTGTAAATTTGAGCTATAATAGTTATGGTATGCCTTGTGGGATTAAATTGATAGTTAATTAAAGGGTTTTTGGTTATTTTGTTCAACATGCCAGCCTTTATAGGCATTTCAAAAAACATCAATGGTGACTCTGAATGCATTCAGCTAGTTTTATTAGCCTAGGTTTCATTTTAAGCAAGTGATATTTCATTATTATCCTTCTCATGAGGTTTCATGGCTAGAGTCAAAGTGGATTTCTATTTTACTCAAGTTGGTGAGTTATATTAGTAGTATATTAATCTTTTTCAATATCCTAATGAGTCATATTAGAGATATAATGAGCCATATACATTCTATAATGATCCTACTTATTCTTCACATGATTTTAGTTATCCACATGACTAGCCTTACTATCAACCTCCTTGGTAGCATAACTATTTGTAAATACCATAATTAGGTCAAGGAACCACAAGTACCATGTATTTTGTTGCTCTCATAGAAAGGGTCTTAGTGATGGTTATAATCATTGTTATCATAGTCACCTTGAGTCTTTTGATCTTTCATATGCCTTTATATCACTATTTGAACACTTCCAGTAGTCAAAGGTCACCTTTTCCCTATCCCAAGGGCCCCTAGCCTATCATCCTTGATTTTTTCTCTATTTTGAGCCTTTGGAAATTAGTGTTATTTTAAGGATAGTAGCACCACATGAAGATACTATCCACTTTTGCCTTCAGTGTCTTATGGACCCTTTCACCTATTTCTGAGTCTTGACCCCTCTATGACCCTTATTTTATGTTTTTTATATTTGTTTCATGACTTATCACCCAACAAATAAGCCATTATATTCGAAATAAATATCTTCCTATATAAAGATATTCATAATGAATTTTATAACTAGTACTTATTATTTTGGCACTTATTACATAAAATCAATAATATAACTCAAACACTCTACATACTACTTAACATTCACACCTAGACATTTTCATGATTTATCAAAGAAGGTCCTAAGAGAAATTCATCATAGTATATCATGAAATTTTATGGTGTACATTACCTAAGGGATAACTACATGTGATCTGATACACCTATCATTCAGGTTAATGTAGGCAATGGTCAAGACAACAAGGGTTATGCTCTATGCGATTGTAACATCCCACTACCCAATTTTTCTTTTCCTTTTAAATTTGATTATTTCATTATTTAATGTTTGTAGGTATTCATTAGGAGTTTATATAATAATTAACCAAAATAGTGATAGAGACGAGCCCCCTTACGATAGGAAATCACATATAAGACCCTCAATGACTCTCGTAACTTCTATGAAAGTTGCAGATAGTCATTACAAGAGGGACACTAGTGCCGCATGGTGCTACTAGTTGAAGATAAATCTCAGAAAATGGTCTATAGATGAAAGATTCCTCTTTATGTTCTTAGTTTTATTTAGTATTCATATCCATAAGAAACTCTATGTATATCCAGATAAGTCCACATTCTCCTTGTATTTTTTATTTTTAAAAAGTAACATAGAATTAATAAATTTCAATTTTATTCCAAATTAACAACAAACCAAGCCTTTTAATATAACTAAGTATTTACATGTGTAAAACATAAAAAATGATAAATTAATTTGGTGAACCCATCTTACTTTGAACATATCTTCAAACCCCCTAATTTTCTTTAGGGTTTACCTTTTAAATTTTGCACATTAAATTAGGGTTACAAAATTTTGATTTTCAATTTTTTTAGATTAACCTATATAATTTAATTAATTTAATCTTAGGGTTTTATTTATTTAATTAAATTTAAATATGTATAACACAACCCTAAATTCAAACCCTATATCCACATAATAGGTCCCTATACACATAAACATTAAAAATTAGGGTTCTAAAAATAACCCTATTTTCTATTACAATCTTTGTTCAACAAATTCACACATTACACACAAACATATGTTAGATTATATTCTACCTATTGTATTTGTTATATTCGTTCTTCACACTATATTCTTTGGAAATTTTAAAATGGTATCTAAAAATTCTTATATCTCTCATCCACTTGATGCAATGTTGAATTTTTCTCATGATTATAACAATGAATGGACTAATTTTCAGGATTGTACATTAGATCATGATAATGATTTCATTTATAATGATGATAATTAATATTTTTATCATGATTGATATGAGGATTATTATTCACATGATAATATTAATGGACATGAGGATATATTAGATAAATAATCTTCTCTTTCCTCTTACTCAAATTAACAACATAATGTCAAAAGAACCTCTTGTTAGTAATGTTTTATTACCATGTGATCCTATATTGTCAACTAATTTTACTACTTCATTATTCAAAAAAAATCAATATAAGTTTACTACACTAAAATCACTTTTACATGATTCAAAGACATTAGATCAAAATAATGCATCTTATTTAACATTCTCAATTACATTTCAAAATGCAAATACAAATAATTTTACACCTTTAAGTAATGCACAAACTAAGGTAGATGAAATTCATTTATCACCTGAATTAACATTTTAAGATCAATGCAATGACTCTATGTCACAAATATATAATTCACATGTTTCTAACCCTCCTCATTTATGTCATAATGTAAAAAAATAACATGGTTGTTACTCCTTCTTTCCTTGATTCTCAAATAGAAAATGGAAATCATGGTTTCATTTCAAAAATGACTAGTGAACAAATGCCTTGTATCACACTTACACATGATGATACATTGCTTAGTAGTGAAAATTTCAAATCATCTCTTTCTCTTCTTCTTATTTAGAATGTGAATGATACTTCTTATACTCTTACCTCTTCAAATGAATCAAATTTTAATTTTGAGGAACAATGGGATAATGATTATTATGATTATGATAAATATGACATCGAATCTACAACTTATGCTTGTTCTCTTACTTCACATATTTATATTGTTCAACCAAACATTATATCACATGTTAAAAGACACACACACACACTTATTCTTATGTGTATAATTTTCATTCACTATAAAATAAAGTACCTTATATTCAAACTAACAATACAAAAGATACCAATGAATCCCCCTCAACCCCTCTTACCACACCTAGTTCTCAAACAAACCCAAATAAGGGTGATATCTTGTTTCCCTCTAACTAGATCCAATATATCACACATTCAAAGGTTATTGAGAGCATACTAACCCTTCCCAAACAACATTTCCAATCTAATATACCAATGGCTAAAATAAATAATAAAATTCAAGCATTAAATGAACCCCTTGATAATGATAATATACCTTCACAAGAGTTAATTTATTTAATGCATGTTGTGGTTACTTTAAAAAAATAAGTAAATCATCTCATCTTAGAGAATTAAGGATACAAATCTTAGGTGGAAGCCAATTTTATCCATAATAATCCTATTCCACAGAGAATTTCAAATATGAGATTGCCAAATAACTTTTAGATATTGGTGTTACCTATCTTTGATGGACAAAGATATCTATATTTACATGTTTAGGATTAAGAGAGAGCTATGGATCATGTCAAAAATAAGTTAATTCTACAAGTGTTTCTAAAGTTGCTAAAGGACAAATCATGAAACTGGTTCCACCATACACTCCCTAGTGTATCTTTACATACATATGAGGAGCTAGAGGTAGTCTTCCTTAGGAATTATATACAAAATAAGGGACTTATAGTCACACATGATAGGATACCTTCACTACACGAGGGTGAGACAAAGCATATATTAGAGTACATTCTATGGGTTAGACCTTGTTTGCATTAGTTAATTTAATAACCAATAGATTTAGAAGTACAATACATCCTTGTTAGCAGTTTAATTTCTCCTCTCAAGGATTGATTGTTATATTAGAAATTTAAACAATTTAAACTTCTATGCAACATAGTTATATCATTAGAGGCATAGTTGGGATTACTCATTAAATAATAAGAGGTATATTTGACTATAAAATATAGTGGAACACAAATAACTAGTTAAAATACTCAGTAATGGGAAAGAGCCACTCTATACATCACAATCTACAATGAGTGGTACATAAGATATACACAAAAGGGTTATACAATTTTTAGATGAGGCTAGGCCTCATGAAATTTTCCTTACACTACTAGATAAGGGGATGATCACACTTCTTTTAACTACTCATCATCCACATCACCATTTACACTAGGTACCACATAATAATTATTGTCATTTTCACTAGATTAAGGGATATTCAAGTGATCATTATTATATACTCAAAGATAACATATATCAATATGTTAGCAAATGCATCACATATTTCACATAGGGGTCATCAATCCCTTATTTACCATACTTTCCTAAATCAAAATCCTCTACAATAGAGTTATCCTAGGGTGTTCTTTTTAAGGAACCATTGGTTACTCGTCATACAAGCCTTGTGACTTCTAGGGTAGTTATTTATTAGTAATCTCCTACATCATAGCCTCAAAAGTGATGGTATCTAATTTGAAGAGTTCATAATGCACCTCTAGTACATACACCAATTAAGATATTTGGGAAAAACCATAAACCTAAAGGCACAATTTTAGTATAGACACCAATCAAAATCTTTGGAAATAATTACAAAGCTCAGAATGTACCTCCCATGCATACACCAATTAAGATATTTGGGAATAAATATCAACCCAAGGACATAGTTTTAGTATGACAACTAATAAATATTTATGGAAATAATACAAAGATCAAAATCTAACTTTAGTTAGAACACTAATTAAAATATTTTTAAGAAATTAAGAAACTCAAAGTATAGTTTTAGAGTAATAACCAATCTAGTTTTTTACATCAAAGTCTACACAATTGTCCACTACAAGTGCATCATAGGCAACTCCACTTTCATAGTCTATGTCTACACCAATACAACATGATCAGTATGGCATTGGCTCTCCATGCCATTAGGGTTTAGAGAGGGCATCTTGTTATCATAGGGTATACATGCAAATATCTTATGAGATATAAAAATTTAAGAAACAAACATCATATACCAATACAAAAGCTTAAATATCCTACACATATGCCTAAAATATTCATAACACATCCAAATCAGTTAATATTACTCCAATGGAAATAAAATTGCAAATATAAAACATTTTAAATGATTAACCAAACTTAAACACATAACAAATTATATAGTATAACTAGATCTAGATGCCAAAAAACAATGCCGAATTACATTAAAACCATCTCTCTCTCTCTCTCTCTCTCTCTCTCTCTCTCTCTCTCTCTCTCTCTCTCTCTCTACATATATATATATATATATATATATATACATATACATATACATATACATATATATACATACACACACACACACACACACACACACACACACACACACACACACACACACACACACACACACACACACACACACACACACACATATATACATATATATATATATATGTATGTATGTATGTATGTATGTGTATATATATATGTTTTATATACATACATATATATATATATATATATATATGTATGTATGTATGTATGTGTATATATATATGTTTTATATACATACATATATATATATAGATATATAAATATATATATACACACACACACATACACACACACACACACATATATATGTGTGTGTGTTTGTGTGTATGTATATAATACATATATATATATATATATATATATATATATATATAGATATATATATATATATACATATACATATACCTATATATACACACATATACACAAACACACACACACACATATATGTGTGTGTGTGTATGTATATATATATATATACATACATACATACATATATATATATATATACATATACATATATATATATATATATACATATATATAGACATATACACACACACACACAGATATGTGTGTGTGTGTGTATAATAACCTCATTTTAATACAAATGTGATGCATCACTCAATGATGTGAACATGACTATTGGGACCAGCTTCTTCACTATCACTCTCAAACACATTATCACTAGAACTAGAGGCCCCATTATCTCTATGGGACCTCAATCTATGACTACACCTACTTTCTCTCTCAGTATGTAGCTAACTTATCCCTCCACTCAACACACTCACATTGAACTTGTATATAGTCATCTACTCTATGATTACTTTCCCTACCTAGAGCATTAGGAGAGGGAATTATCCACCTCTGTAGCTTTGTATATAACTCATCTCTATCTATTATTTTTTGAATTTATGCCATAAATTCTATCATCACATGATTAAATAAATGAGCATGTACTCTATCTACATTGGTGTCTCACTCCACCAATCCATCATTCGTATCATCATCTAGAATATGCCATGTCAACTCACAAAGCATTAATTCTATAGTGACCTCTCAATAGTCATCCTCTCCTACACCTATAAATTTACATATAATTAGTAAGAATATTATTATATCAAAACACATTATCAAATTTACATAAAAAATACAAATAAACTATCTAACTTACCATCCACATCCCTTAGGGGCTCTACATCTAGTACCTCATTTGTAACTATCCCATCTATTGGTAATAGAGGTACCCACTTTTAATCACTCCACTAGGTTGAGTAGGCCTTGGTCACTTGAGCATCATCCACATATGGTACCTTAATATTTTTATCCCACTTTATCATTGGCATAATATTTAGCTCAGCGATGGCCTCAGCCTACTCCCTAGCCTCATAAGAGCCTAATAACTTTTTAACTACACTACCAGTACTAGGGTCATATCTTGTATGACACTGAACTATCAGGTAACCCTCTTATACTAAAACTTCTCATATACATTATCCCACTGATCATGTGTCCAATAGCTCACTTGAATTTTCCTTAATTGCATGTTATCCTTAGGCTATCCCTGATAACCCCTATAAGGTCTCTAGACAATGTCCTCTACTTTTATATTATCCAATAACCATTGACATTAGGTAGTATTCCTCTTTGAAGCATGCCCTATCCCATTCCATCTAGATGAAAATACCTACTAGTGAGACCATCCATCCCATGGATGTGCCACTAGCTTGCTCACAGTTATGTGCTCATATTACCAATAATGCAATAGTTTTTATGCACTGATACCTCCACCACTCATCTCTTATGTAAAGTGGTATACATCCTTGTATAAATGATTTATCATATTTTGACCCCAAGAATATGCTATGCCATGATGTTCAATGTCATACACTATCTCATGAATCTTGTATGAAATGGAGACACCACTCTTATCCATGGTAATAAATGATGGAAATAGAACCAATAGAAATTTCTACAATCATGGAAAATCAACCATAATAATCAAGGTCAATAGTATGTCACTTTGAATACTTATGTGGTGAGTACCTACAACCATAGAAATAAATTACATAGATATTCATTTTATAACTAGCACACCAATGGCCTCCTATAATACAATCTGATACCCAAAAATTGACAACCATAAGATTTGATATACATCCTATAATATCATGGTCATCTTTCCCATCAATAACCAAAATATACATGTATATGCATTCCACCTCTAATATAGTGCAGTGATCATATGCTTATCCTAGATCACATGCTCTAAGAAAGCCACATGTCTCAACCTTGATCTATCAATCACATCTATCTCCACCTTAGATAAGGGAAAACCCTAGATAGTCTCCATCATATGACTAACATGGAACTCCCTCATATGAGCATCAACTTGTAAAATTTTCAACCAAATCTAACATTAGTGAAATAAAAAACTAATATTAGAAAATAACTATATAATTTAGAAACTAGTCAACAATGTTGAGCACCATATTTGAGGCCTATAAGAAGCTAGCACTACTTAAAGGAAAGTGGCATTAGATACTATCATCACACTTTGGATAGTAATGCTAGAAACTAGATAGTATCGCCCAAAGTGGGATAGTGGTGCCACCTTTTTACAAACTTGGCCAAAAATTACATTTATATAGAAAAATAAATAAAAATACAATAAAAATTATAAAACACAAAAAAAATGAGGGTTCTTTACCATTTGAACATCCTCCCTAAACTAAATAAGTGCCTTAACCTCCTCATAGCATGAGAACATAGCATCTCATCTCCTCAAAATATTTCTCTCTCAAATTTAAACTCCTTCCCACTCAAATGATGCAAATGAATTGTTAATGATTTAAAATGACCTATTTAATTCATAATTTACTCAATTTCACCCTATTAAGGTTAACCATGCATGCTAATTTTGCTATTTATACAACTATCTTGTTATTTCCATATCTTAAGAACCATATCTCTGATTCACAAATCATTTCTTCCACATTGGACGTGATAATGACATACTCTATCCCATATTAGTCAAACCTCTCCTTTCATCACTTTCAAACCTATAAAATGACAAAAGAAAAATATTTTATTTACCATAAATAGATTAAATACCTATACAACTATACACTAAATTATCAAACTTTGACGTAATCAATACATTATTAAAACTAATTGCCAAGTAAACACTAGTAAAATCAATCCTAACCAATTTTGGTCACATATTCTCATCATATTCTTAACTCTCTCACCAAAAGGGGGGAAATATGCATAGATTTCTTTAGACATAACAAGTTGCATTTAGATTTTCAGACAAATAGGGATTCATTTGTACAACTTATATAGATTATACATACATACATGTCTACATAGGTTTACATAGGCATTCAATTACACATATAATTTAGATTATACAAATATACAGGTCTACATGGATTTACACAAGATTTCAATTGTTTATAGTTTTAGACACACATGCATTCAGTTGTATAGATTTTCATAGTATAGACATACATGTCTACAAAGGTTTACATAGGCATTCATTTACACAACTTATTCAAATTATATAGACATATAGGTCTACATAGGTTTACACATGAATTTAGTTACACAACTTATTCAAATTATATAGATAGATAGGTTTACATGTGTTTACATAGGTATTCAATTTCACTTATTTTTAGCTATATATACACATAGGTCTACATAGGTTTACACAAGCATCCAAAGTTATAGATTTTTAGATATATAGTCATATAGGTTTATACAAGTATTTAGATATACACTCCATGCAGATATACAACTTTGACACAAGTATATCAATTCATTCAAATATCTAAATACATGGTTGTATCACTCAGATATCATGATTAGGGGGAATGATGCATAACACATGTTCTTGTCTCCCATTTTTAGATTTATTAGATTACACTAGTATTGTTACCAATATCATAACTAGTATCATCATGAATTTTTCACCAATTTGGGTCATAGGGCCATTTTAAATGATTGATCCATAAAAATAAACCATAATCAGTTTACGTTACTCAGATTCAAAGTAGGGGAAAGTGAGCCTTGTTTATCCACACCTTTTATTTTACATACTTAGAATTAGAGTGGGAGTAACTAAGCCTTGTTTCTCCACACCTTAAGTTTACCTACTCAATTGAATTCAAAGTGGGGGCAAGTAATCCTTATTTCTCTACATCTTTAGTTTACATACTTAGATTTAGATTGGGTTCAAGTGTGCGTAGTTTCTCCACACATTCAATTACATGCTCAGATTCAAAGTTGGGGCAAGTGAGCCTTGTTTATCCATGTATTTAATTTACATACTTAAATTCAATATAGGGGGAATTTACATCATATTTTTCCTTTAATATATTACACTCAACTTCTCATCCACTTATTTGGCTAAGAAGTGGTCTAAAATCTAGATTGCATTCGCATAAGTAAGTATAAGTATGAATTTATATTTTCTTTTACTATAGTACTGACATTTCATCACATTACTATAATAATAAGGGGGGGAAATATAAACACCCTAATTTATTCAAGAAACCACAAGTACTATATATTTTGTTGCTCTTTAACATAAAGGGTCTTAGTGATGGTTATATTCCTTGTTCACATAGTCACCTTGAGTCTTTTGATCATTTTAATGCCCTTTTATCTTTATTTTAACACTTCCATTAGTCATAGATCATATTTTCGTAGTCCTATGGCCCCTAGCTTCTCATCCTTGATTTTTAATTTGTTTTGAGTCTTTGTAAATTAGTGCCATTTTTAGAATAGTAGGGCCACATGAAACTACTTTCCACTTTTGCCTTCAGTGTCCAACAACCCTTTCACTTGTGTTTAAGTCTTGACCCCACTATGGCCCTTATTACATATCCTTTTTCATGACTTGTTAGATAGTGAACAAGGTATTATATTCCAAACAAATATCCTCCTATATAAATAGCCTCACAAGGCATTTTACATATATCACTTACTATTTTGTCAATTATTACATAAAATCAATAAATAGTATAGCTCAAATACTCTTCATAATACTTAGCATTCACACCCAAACATTTGCATGCTTGATCAAATAAGGGCCTAGGTGAAATTCATCATATCATATCATGAAAATTAATGGTACACATTCCCTAAGGGATAACTATATATGATTTAAGACCCCTATCATTAGGGTTAATTTAGGCAATGATTGAGAAAACAAGGGTTCTGCTCTATGCAATTTTAACATCCCACTACCCAATTTTTCCTTTCATTTTGCATTTGATTATTTGATTATTTCATATGATAAATTATTTATTAAGGTTTTTAAGGAGAATATAAGCCCCAACATGATAATAAATCACCTACAAGATCCATAAGAACTCCCACAACTTCACTAAAAGTTATGGATAGTCACCATAGGAGGGACTACCACCACATGATACTACTATCCTAAGGGGGTGCTATTATTTGAAGATAGATCTCAAAAAATAGTTTATAGATGAAAGATTCTTCTTTATCTACTTAGCCATCTCTAATATTCAGATCTACAACAAAAAGTATGTGTATCTAGATAAGCCCACGTTCTCCGTATATTTAATATTTTTGGAAAGTTACATAAAATCAATAAATTCTATTTTTTTCTATATTAATAATACACAAACTCTTTAATCTAGCTTAATATTTACATGTGTAAAACTCAAAAGGATTAAATCACTATCCCTCTAACCAATGTTGTCAAAGTCATGTTACTCCTACCTCATCCTTGTCAAGACTCAAACAAATCATACTAGATCAATGAAAGATGATGACAAGGATTGAGATAGAAATAGAGCTTGGTGTAATTTTCACTATCTATGTCATTGATGATATAAAAGATTTATTTCAAAAAAATGGAGTGCATGGGTAGCTAATAAATAATTGTACCATATAGCCAATTAAAATCTAGAGATTAAGGAACTAAGGATATGTTAATTTTGTTTAAAAAGAAGCATATCCAATACATCCAATAACCTTCTTATACCTCTCCTACAACCAAGGTTATAACCTTTATTCCTTAAGAGAAGCCTTTACATATACAAGCTCCTTCTATTCATCCTCAAGAGATTCAAACTTTACCATCTTAGAAATTAGCCTGAGAATACATTCAAAATAATTAATAAGTGTTTGTTGACACTTTGAAAGAGACTAAAGACAATTTATATTCTTTGTCTATGCAAATCCCATCCCTCCCTCCTCAAGAACCTAAATATTTTCCATCATGGAAGTCTATCCAAGAAGGCATCCATAATAAAAAAGAAATCCTTATTGAGAATCTTGAAGAACATAAGACTTTCCCATCTTGGAAATCAATACAAAAGAGAACTCAACTAAATAAGGAAGTCCTTGTGGAGAAATTTGAAAACCAAAACATTTCAAATTTTAAAGGATTCATTGGTGAAAGGAAGGAAGAAAGGGATAAGCTCATTGATAATGAGAACTCAAAGCTTGTTTATAAGGTTGAGCAACCCTTCCTTGAGGAAAATATTAAAATTGTATATGAGTTATAGATATATACCTCTCAAGATATCTCAATTGGTGAAGAGAGAGGTATTTTGATAAAAAATGAAAAGGATGTCACTAGTTATAACCATGTAAAATTAGAAAGCTCAGTTTTAGCCTTGGAGCAAGATTAGGATCAGCCTCTTGATGAGGGGAATCTAATTCTTCCTAGTAAATAAAGTGGTCAAGAAGTAAGCCTAATCTCTATGTACAATCACACATTCAAGATAAATGTAAGCTTCAAGAAGAAGACATACTAGTTGGACAAGAGGAAAGTGATCTTCTTGATCTTTTTGATGACATGACAATCACTCTCCTTCAGAATGATAGTCCTAAATAATATGTAAAGGGGATACTTGACCAACTTTTAGTAGTTTTAAAATAAATGGCAATCTTCAAGAAGTTTCAAGTGGTCAAAAAGATGTTTGTTGTGGTTTTGATATTCCTAGTTTCATTGAAGATGAGAAACTCATATTGGTATGTTGTTTTTGTTGATGTCAAAAGGGTGCATCATGTAAAGTAATAATGTTCATTAATGTCAAAGGTGTATCTTATCAATATTGACTATGTATGATATAAAAAAGCATATTGTGAATATTGATGTCAAGGTTGATGTCAAAGGTAACTAAGGATATATGGTAATATGTGTAGTCATATAAAAATATACAAATTGGTAGTTTGAGTGTGGCTTGAAACACCCCATCTATAGGTATTTTTTACATGCTCTTGTGACCCTTATAGGCACCTTTTTCTCATTACCAGTCATCTAAAACCTTCAAAACCTTGATTCCACCTCTGCTAAACATTATTCCCCAATCCAATATTGTTCCCCTAGGTCTTGAGCTTGTAAGATAGGAGTGCCCCCTTTGGACTATAGTGTTAGGCACAAAATTGTTCCATTTTTTATTATCCTATCCTTTTTCACTTTTATCCCCAAATATCATTTTCATCTTATCCTTATCCTTAATTAAGTCAACCTAGCATACATCTAGCATATGACCAATTATTCCCTATAAAATCCCACTCAAAGATCATTTACAAGGGAGGTAACTAAACTTACAAAGAAAAAAATAATACAAATAAATCTCTAATTTAAACTTCCCTTAACTAAAATAGGAAATAAAAATCCATTATTCACAAAAAATTTAAATCATTTGGTGAACCCAACTTACTTCATTTGTGCACAAAAACTTTAGAAATCCTAGGAAAAATTCTTTGCTGATTTTAGAAATCTTCTTCTAATTTTTCTTGCATCTATATATTAGAGTTTCACATTAAATTTTTAAAAATTCAACATAGTAATATTTAAAATAATTTATTTTAAACCCTTGTTAAATATACTAGGTCTTTATGCTTGTAAGGTATCACCTTAGATGTTAGTGATCTTCGTATCCTTTTTATGCATATTCTAATTCACTATTTTTCAAATTCTAGATTACATTTATTTAATCTTCTCTTTCATTTTTCAAGTTGTTCTCCTTATGCCACCTAAGCTCCTTGCATCTCTTCCTTTGAGACTAAGTACAAGACTTAGTGTAAGCCCTAATGAATTCACCCAAATTCCTCCAACCCATCCATATACCATGGATAGACAACCAGCTTAGTTTCTTACTATAGATTCTACACATATAGATTACATTAATTTCTATGAGGACAATTCTAATAATGAACAGTATGAGAATAACAATGATGATGTAGATACCAATTTTCATACTCCACCACATGGGGCTATTGAGCCACTTCTACCTATTATTGATAATGATGTTATCATCAACAAATATTTGATTCTATAGAGTTTTAGATAGAGACTTAGGGAACAACCCCAAGATCATAACATTATCATACAATCTATCATGGAAATTAAAAGTCTAAGCAAGTTGAGTCTTCTATTACTTCAAAAAAAAACAATTAAAAATGACACAACAAGGGCAACTATATCTCAAAAACCCCTATAGTATCCTAGATTTCATATGTGGCACCATTAGTTATGGTTAATACATCTTCACCTCCTAATGTGGTTACCCTTGTGCAAGAGATAAAATCTCTTAAATCCAAGGTGCTACATATTAAACAAGGTGTGTCTAGAATAACATAGGATTTGGACTCTTTTGCTCTACTTTATACACCATTGGCATTCCATATTACTTCTACACCCTTAGCTTCAAGTTTTTTTCAACCCAAGCTCACTCTATATGATGGTAAGGGTGATCTAGAGACACACTTAAGATATTTTTATGCAACATGCTTGGACTATATGCCAAATGACTGGTTACTAACCAAGATATTTCCATAGATTTTAAAGGATTATGTTTTATAGTGGTTCTATAGTCTATTAAATTACTCAACAAAAGCATCCAATCCTTTAGCTAAAATATTCCTATCTCATTTCAGAAATTTAACATATGTGACAAGGTTTTTTTTGTCCAAGTTGTACAACAAAAACAAAGGTCAAATGAGCATCTCACAAATTATGTTCTTAGATATAAGACTATCTTGGCTAAAATGACTAGCCCCATGGTCGATCAAGAATTATAAGATATCTTAAATTAGAGTATTCTACCAAATTTACATGGGTCAATAATGTTCAAAAAAAATTCCTCTTTCACTGATTATGTCATACACTAAAGGAAAGGGAAGTCAAATTACTTTTAATAGAAAAAATCAAGTACACAAGCATATCAAGAAAAAATGAGAGTAATAGTAAAGTCCCATATAAATTAAAGTTTAATGACATCAAAAGTCAAATTTAACCTATAGTTAATGTGGCTTCAGATCCCCCTTAGTAAGTGGTTTTATTAGCACCTCCTTAGTGAGCCTTTACCAATCTACCAGTATCTCTAGCTAGAATCTTACAACAACTATTAGAATGTAATATCATATCTCTCCATCTTATTTAGGAAGTTAATATAACAAATCCTCTTCCATGAGGATATGATCAAAATGCATTCTATAATTTACACAAATAACCAATCCACACAACAAATAGATGTATTATTTTGTGACACAATATATAGGACTTGATAGATGGAAACCTTATTGATCTTATCACTCTAGTTGAGCCTCCTCAGGTAAAGTAAACATAGGACAAGGCTTTGCAAATTTTCTTAGATCCTTTCCCATAACATTCTAAATAGGAGACATGGGAACATTAGGTGTTTACCATGCATATCATGCATAACCTCCACCAACTACATACCAAGTACCTTCAATTGAGTCACATCCTTTGAGCAACACGATTCGTGTGTATAATTCCATAGTTATAGCTAGACCTTTGATCTCCTTTTCAGAGTAAGAGATAGTTTAGGATGATTAAGATTACTATATACTCTTTATTAGAGCCTACATTAATCATCATCCCATTCATAGTGTTCTCATAGATAATGGATCTAATGTGAACATATGCACTATGACATTACTTCAGCATTTGGGATATTTAGATTAGGATATCACCTCGACAAACATAGTTGTTAGTGGATTTAATAGGCACATAAAGAGTTCATAATGTGAGATTATAGGTTGGTATAACACATTTGGACACACCATTTACTATTATTCCAAGTTCAGGAGTCTTCAACATGTTTCTTGGTTGACCATGGATCTAGAAACTTCATGTAGTACCTTCTACAATTCATAGATGCATGAAATATATTTATGCATCAGGTTTTTATAGTTGGTGGAGTTTAATATGAGTTACCACTTCATATCCATCTCACACTTTGTAGCCACCAGTTTCAACTTCTCCACCAATTATAGTTCTTCTTCTAGTTAAGATTCATATATAGTCAAGGCCTTCCTCACTAGCATAGAGAGTTTATACACTTCTTTTATGGAGGCCTCTCTTAGAGTGACCACTACATCAATGATAGTTTTAGGACTCTAGATAGTTTCCATCTATAGTATTCACACCCAAGGTAATATCATTGAGGTCTCATACCTCTACACATAGATCACAGTTTTAAATATCTTTTTTTATTAGCACATGTGTCCCTAAGAGCCCCACAATTACATCCACTTCTCAGAGTTATAGGGGGACCCCACAGTTAGTTTCCACTACAAATATTTTAGATCACTTACAACATACATAGATTTAAAATTCATAGTCTCAACCCTTCCATCATGCATCATGATCATGCATGATCCCTCTCCTTGATATAGGACACCATGATAGGGAGTCTCTTATGAGACTCATCGACTAGTATCATTTATTCTTAGTTTTTTTCGTACATAGTTTTTTTTGCTAACTTATACATAATTTATTTTCAATTTCTTATACATAATTTCCTTATGATTAATTATATATATCTTATTTTAAAATACCAAAAATAATATAACATGTCAAAATATAAAAACATTCAAATAACTCAAAACACCAAAAACTTTTCAACTATATGCATTATCCGTGCTTTACATTTCTACTACCATGCTAGACTTACATTTTGCTATTCTATGCTATTATTTATCAATTTATCTACATTACCATGCTTCACTTTATATTCTTTGAGTGTGTGTAGTCAGACCCAGATCTTTGATTTCTTTACTCTACCCATTGAGGGGGAATTATACTTTTACATTTGAGACATACATCAACATATCTACCCACTGGGGGCATCTTCTACATGACTACACCATCCAAGTTATGTCATTCATTAGCCACACACTCTAGTTATCATTTTAATGTACATTATTTACTAACTTACATAGATTATTCTATCGACATTCCCTATTATATAACACTTATGTATTTTTTAGCATCTACCTAGTCATGTACTACATGTTTTTCATACTTTCACTTCTTGATTTGATTAGTTAGATGTGACAGTATTTAAAACATTTACATACTTCTTTTCTTGATTTTCTTAGTTCCTATTTTGTTACTTGTGTATGCCTTAGGACATTTACCAATGTCCTTTGCTTGTACTCTTTTATGTGCTTATGGCCCTCATGTAAATCTTTTTAGTTTGTAATTATATATGTATGTGGGTATTTGAACATGCCTTGTATGAATGCTTTCCTAATTTGAGTGAAATGTGACAATGTCCCTTATTTTCTTAGCCCCTTGGCCTCTTTTGTATGCTTCTTACTTCTTGCCTTGGGTGCTTATTTACTTTTTTGATTCTTAGTTATTTGCAATGCCATGATTCACATCATGCATTATCTTGACTTATTGGATGACATGATGGACATCATTCTCCATCCTTCCTTGAAAACTAACCAGAGTTATAATTTTAGCTTAGTAAACTACACATTCTATTACATTATTTCATCTATCTAGGAATACCCCTATTGATCTAACAATATCTAATATAAACTATGTTATATCTTGAGACATCTTTTGGATTATAATTACTATATCATATATTTAGTATCATAACATAGTTGTAGGGATATTTATTTTGAGGAGATTCATTGCAAGGTCTGCATTATTACCCTTAGAAGAGGGGGAAACAAATAAGGGTTTTATCATAGATATTAAAGCCTTCTATCAGTCAAAAATTAGTTTTTAGAACAATGAAAATAGCAATCAGAGTTTAAAACACATAGAACATACTATAAAAATAGTGACAAATATAGAACAATCATCAAAAATAATAAAGGACAAGAGCACCATATTCATACTACAATACCAAACAATAAAATGTTCTCTTTTTGGTGCTCTTATCCAAATAGCTAAAAACCAAAAAAAAAATAGAAATAGATAGAAAGGTAAGGTTAATTATAGTTTTTCTAGCTATAGTCCAATTCATATTAGGTAGTTTCAATACAATTTTATTCAAATTATCTAGATATAGGGGTCATTATGCATAGCATGATGGCTCTCACTTCCAATTTTAGATTGGGTAGTTGGTTCAACTTCGAAATCAAAATCCATGTTATAGACACTAGTGATTGGGGTCAATGTGCATGGCACATTTAACTTCTTTCCTTTATAGTTCATTTTATTAAATAGGTATTTTTAGTAGTTGCATGCCTTATTCCATTTATAGCTGGTTGATATCATTTTAGAGTGGCTTTCATATATGCTTAGTTCTCAGTTTTGGAGTGACTTTCATATAAGCCTAATCTCTACCTTTTGGAGTGGCCATGATTGTCCTAGTTCTTAATACACATTTGTCTATCCACACCACATTATCATATTATATAACATCTATGGGCTTCATGAGCCATCTCATATGACACACATTCATACTATTATTAGTTTATAGTTCACATTTATTGGGCAATAATGGAGCTAAAGGACTATCTATCCATTGTATTCTTGAGCCACCTATTCAAAGGGATTGGACACATAGTCCAAAGATTAATTAATACATACATGATCACATAGCTTCACTACATAGTGGGTGATGATGGATCTAAAGGGCCAAACTTTGTATTCTTGAGCCACCCTTAGGGAATTGAGCACTTAGGTCCATTCATGATATTATTCTTGGTACAGCACATGCCCAACATAACTTAACATCATAATATTTTTTGTATTGGTTTGCATACCTCATGAGGTGTATTTGTTCCTTTATCTTCCTTTCTCTTTTACCCAACCTTTGTATATTCTTATTTTAGATATAGCATGTTGATTAAGAATTGATATACTCCTTATTTTCTTTTGTAAATTTATGCTTCACATTATGCTCTCTCTATGCACACTTAGCATCACACATCTTCATGGGCTTCACCCTTGTAGGTAAGTTTAGGTACGCTTTCTATTTTTCCTTTATCCTAGTATTTCACTTTGTTGCATCACTAGAATAAAGGGGGCACAAATATAGTCATATAAAATGTCTAATTTGGTAGTTTGAGTGTGGATTTTGAAACCCTGTCCATATGTCCTTTTTACATGTTCCTTAGACCCTTCTAGGCACCTTTTTACTCATTACTAGTCATTTGAAACCTTTTGAACCTTGATTCCACCTTAACCAGATAGTATTCCCCATGTTAATCTTGTTCCTTTGGGTTTTGAACTTATAGGATAAGATCACCACATTTACACTATAGCATTGGAAACCAAAGTGTCCCATTCTTAGTGCTCCTATCCTTTTGCACTTTGATCCCTAATGGTCATTTTCATTTGGTTCTTATCCTTAATTAGGTCGGCCTAACATGAATACATCTAACCCATAACCAATTATTCCCTATAAAATCCCACTCAAATTCTCATTTACAATGGAGGTGACCAAACTTAAAAATCAAAAAAGAATACAAATAAAACACTAAGGCAAACTTCCCTATTCTTTACATACAATCACCCAACATAGCTAAAAACCTACTCAAGCCTTTATACTAGTCCCTAACCACCTCAAACACTATCAAATTGGCATTTACATCTATATCACACTATTTCACAAAGTACAAAAGGTGGGAAAACTACATATAGCTTAATCCTTCTTTAAAGTATTGGTATGTAGGTAGCATGCCCACAAAAGATGTGTGGAGTGCACATTAAGTACATCTTACACACTAACCCCCCCCCTCTTTCTCAAGTGGCTAAAATATTTTTTTATGAATCATAATGAAGGGTTAGGGTTTGAAGACAAAATCAGCTCCATAGTGAGTTTAATCAACAATGAGTACTCTATTTTTCATAAGAATGCTCACACATGCACATTATAACTACCCAAAAAGTGTTAGGTCTTTGTGATTAGTTTGGAAAATAATGGCAAGAATGAATAATAATGTTTGACACTAAAGCATCCACTTTTTGGTGATCATATCCTTTCACTTAAAAAAAGCTAGATTCAAGTCTATGACACCTTCCCAATCTTTCACAACCATTTTTAGCCTTTGTATCAGCCATCTCAATATATTTATATCTAAGTTATATTTCTTCCTATTTATTTTTATTTTTAGAAAGGTGAAAAAGATAAATAATTGCATAAATTAAGACTATAATTATTTTTATATTTTATACTAAATTATTAATCTAGACCCTTAACTAAAATAGGAATAAAGCTTCATTATTCTCAAAAAATTTAAATCAATATGTGATATGTCATTCATGAAAGAGAGAATGTTGAATGAAAGAGAGATGAAATAGAGAGTGTTGCATGGATGTGAGTTATCATGTATGTTGTGAGCATGGAAGGTAGAAGTCATAGAAGAGTGTTTGAAGACACCTAATGTTTGCATATGAAGCATAATATATGAAGATTTATTTATAATTCATTGAAGTCATGACATAAAGAGTTTCATGGTGAGTCATGTGAAATAATCATAATGAAATGAATGAGCAAATATATGTGATGTGATAATGAGCATTGAGAGAGCATTATCATTGAGGTTGTGGAAGATTGTTATCATTAGAAAGAGAATGGCATATTGATATGAGTTTGTTTTTATGTATTATGTCTTCTTGTTTTATGTTTTTTATGTTCATGACATGGAAATAATAGGTCAAGGTGTCAAGTGCATTAGAAGCTTGAGCCCAGTCATGGCATGGTGAAGGTATGAACTGGTGGCATGATGAGGTGAGTAAAATTAGTAATGTGAGAGGTTTTTAAGGTTGTGTGATCATTATAATAAGGTGTGGAAGTACTCATAAGTTTTTTAAAAAGAGTCTTTGAAGGTAAGTCATTCAGTCTTGGTCTACACTTAGATCATACTTTAGCCGCACCTAGCATAATGAGGCATAAGGATTAGATTTCAAGGTGAATATGTGAATTAGAGCATGGATAGAGGTAATTAATTTTTTTAATTATTTATCATGAATTATTAGGTTATGGTTTGTAATAAAATGCATGAAAAGTGGTTTTGAGGTCTCCTGAGTATATAAAATGAAGGTATGCAAACCTAAGAATGACTTTTAGGTGTTTGTTAGCATGTTTAACGACTACATGGGAACCTAGACTATTAAACAGAGATGGGTAATGGTCGTAAATAATATTTATAGTCATTGGTTTTGGATTGAAGGGGTAGTTCTTTATGAACAATCATTAACAACAAAACCTATGTTAAACCTCCATAAAACCCTAATAAGGACCTGATGTGAAAGATGTTACTCAAATTAGGTTAGAATGTATTTAAATGATTAAAAACCCTATTTTATTTTATATTGGACTCTATAAATCACCTCTATATGGTATTAATTTATCAGGTAAGTGAGAAGACCCTATAGAAAAGGGCTTGTTTGTGAAGAATTTATTGTAGTAGTCAAAAGTTAACTTGGTCAAAGTAGCTAAATCGATGGGATAAGTTAAAGACCCATATTTCATGTCATTGATTTTTTATGGATATTTTATAGTCTTTAGGTGTTCAAATTTGGTGATCTAAGTAAGACAGTCACTTATAGGCCTAATGAAGCAAATAGTACGAAACCCAAAAGAGATTAGAAGATGAATTTGAGTGTGTTGTCATGGTAGAATGATGAAACCCAGTGCATGGAGATGTTTTTAAATACTTTTATGTCATTTTAATTATTTTAATAAGTTTTTATGTTAATAAAAGAGATGAAATTTTTGAATCCAAAATGTCTTGTCTGGTTCAATTTGGTCTGTGAGATATAAGGGCCTGAGATTGGTCTGAAAGGCCAATATTTTGCTATTATACTATATGTGTTTTATGTTTGAGGATGTTATAAATATGACATAGAATATTTTTAATTAACTATGAATCTTTTAGAGTGTTCACATAGGTATTGGAGGTCAAATGTTTCATGACTATGTTCTGAGTATTCTAGTAGTTTTGAGTGAGTATTTTGATGAGTTCATATTAAAGCCTCAATCTCTAATCAAAAGTGTCTAATGTATTTGGTAATGATTTTGAGGTTATGTATATTTTTTTATGTATTTTTGAATCATTTTTTAGTTTCTTAAATGTGTTCTAGATTTATTATTGAAAGACATACTTTTTGGTGTACACAAACGTAATAGGACTAAGTACTATTAAGTGGTTTCATGAAGGGATTGGACCTAAAGGTGTTATGGAGATTAGAGGATGTTAGATAAGGTATATTTTGATTTTATGTTAAAGGATTGTATCATTTATGAATTTTTAATTTTTTACAAGGGATCAAATGGTAATGTGTTGATAAGAAGGCCAAATTCAATTAGGTCTCCATGAGACCTAAAGGTGGAATAAGGCTTATGAGGTGTTGTGGCTGACTAATTATTACTTATTCATGTTTTTAATGTGTTTTTAATAACTATTATTTAATATAAAAAATTTGGTGAGTGTGTGTGGCCAACCAAAAGGTGTGTGAGTAAGATTCTTGTATATAAGCAATGTATTTTAAGCCTATGTGTCTATGCAAGTAATGAGTAAAAAGATGGTGCATGATTCAGTAGAAGAAGGCCTTAAAATGAGTTTAAAACCTTTAGAGGAGAGTATATAAGTATTCATGAGAATATTTTAGGCTGTCTAAATATTAAAATCAAACATACATTACCTAATCATATTTGATGAGGATTAGACAAATGGTGTGAATAGAGGGTATGCATATAAGTGAGTAAAATATATAATATATGAGTAGAAGAATGTTTTGTAACATGTTGCAAAACCCTTAGGAGAGATCATAAAAGAATTTAAAGAAGATCATATAGGTTTTCTATAGTTTAATATTAGGGTCATATAACCTATTCAGTCTTGAAGAGGGCTACTTGAGCAAAGAAGCCTAGAAGTAGTTTTGAGAGAGATCAAATGGAATAGAACTAAAGGAGTAATCATCACATGTTTATTATATATTAAGAGGATATTATATTTTTATAATATATGTCTTCATGATGTATGATAGTGTATAGTGTTTATATAGAGTAGATAGATAGCTGAGTGGAAGAGTAGAAGAAAGAAGTGTGATTGGCTGAGTTTGTACTTGGTAAAAGAGGGAGGTAAAGCTTCCTTGCATGTTGGTGCTTGAATAATTGGTCTTATATAAGTTATTTATTAGTTAAGAGGGATTTATATCTTCCTTCTCATTTTATTCTTGTATAAGTATCCTTTTATTGAGTTGGTGCTTAGTCATAGGGGGTTATAGCTCCTAACAAGTGGGTGCTTTCTAAAGTCATGTGGATGCTTGATAAATTTGGGTTTGGTGTTCCATGTTGAGTTGGTGCTCAACTAAATTTGATACTTTGTGTTATATAATAGTTTTTCCAAGATTTGTTTTAGTGGGTTTTATACCCCATGAGGGTTTCCCACATATTTGATGTGTTATCTTGTTTCATGTTTGTGTATGATGGTTTATAATTATTAGATCACTAAGTTACTTTGAATGAATCATGAATGTTTAAGGGTAATTGATTGAATTTTTTTAAAGATTAATTCACCCACCTCTTAGACATTATCATTTAAATAATTGGTATCATAAGATAGTCCTTTGAAATAGGCCTAATAGATTAAAGGTGATCTTAAGAAGCACAAGATGTTAAGTGATCAAGTGAAAGAAGTACTACCTATGGTATAAATATTTTTAAGTAGAAGTTAGTCTAAAAAAGAAGATAACAAGTGTGATTAGTTGAAGATAGATTCATTAAAGTCTAAGAATGAGCAACTCATAAAAAAGATGATAAAGTTTAAAAAAGGGTCACTAAAAAAAAGATAATTTTATATACCAAAGAAGATAGAGTAGCTCAGCTAATGTAAGTGATACTACTACATCTGATAGTAACGATGATAGTTTGACCATGACAGTAATGAAACCTTATTCATGGCTAAAAAAATAGATAATGGGGTTTTCTAAAAATGGAAAAGTCTTATGTATGATAAATAATCAGATGAAGTTGAGGTTGAAGTGAATCTTGAGCCATAACTGGTGAGTTCTCTAGAGGAATTAAAGTTTCAAAGAAAGAAGAATCAAGAACTGAGATCAATGATTAATGGTTATGAGGAACAAATCAATCTCTTTAAAGAGAGGCTAAGAAAAACCACCAATTAAGATGAACATATCATTAAAATATTGGAAAATGATGTTGAGATTGTCATTACAAGTCTCAAGACCAAGGAGGAAGAGGCCACCAAGTTCAAGATAGAAGTGGAGTCCTTGAAGGCAGAATTAGATTAAGAAATAATCAAATTAAAAACATCAAATTTTAAAAAGTGGAATATAATTATTTATGATATAACAAACATTCAAAGGTCACCTCTCATCAAAATAATCCATGGATATGTAAATGACTAGAAGAGTAATGAGGAAGAGTAGAATATCAGTAAGCCAAAGACATATGTTGATACTCTCAAAAAATCTGAGATTGTGAATGAAAATCAAAAGTTAGAACAAGCCAAGAGTGCCAACATGAAAGTCAACATGAATAGACCAATAAATAAATCTAATTCAATGAGGTATTCCAATTCTTTCAATGGTTATTATTTTGCTTGTCATATCTTTGATCATAAAGCAAGAAAATTGTAGAATGGTTTCAAGGGATGAGTTATCATGGGAACATGGGAGAATGAGTGATGAGTTAAGATTTAATTATAGTAATTTTGTTTTCTATAGTTGTCATAATATAGGACACATTAAAATATTATGTTATAATAGAGTTATAATGACCCTAATACTTAACAAGGTATATGGAGCTCCTAGAGTACATGAGAAGGGTCAAGCATTGGTATGGAAGCCAAAGAAAGTTAGGTCTGGTCATATTAAACCCAAGAGTCAAGATGGATTATTTGTTAAGGTAGATAGAGAATTAAAAGTGAAGGAATGTAAAAAACACTTATTATTTGCATATATTTACAAGACAGTCAAGAGAAGAAGAAGGATAACAAAGTAGATGAGTTGAATTATTAAATTAAGCCTAAGTGGATTCTAATGAGGGACTATCAGTCTCATAATTGTAATATGGATGAGAAGAGTGGTTTGGAGATTTGGGAATATCTTGAGTTAATGGTGTTTTGAGAGCCTTATGGAAAGGGGTGACTCCATTATGATTCATGGAGACACTCTTCTATCAGTAGAACCATGATGTTTAGTAAAAGAAGGATTCCTCTTGAAAAGATTATAGATTATCTATGTTACAATGTATGAGTTGTTTTCTTTGTAGATTGTATGTTTATAACAAGGTGAAAGGAGTTTTGGTTAGTATGAGCATTAATTCTAGAGATCAGTTCATGAGGATCCATGGTATGGAATGCAAGTCTAAGCATAGTATTATGTTTAGAGACATATGTAATATGAATTGGTCTAAAAGACCAATAAGGTCATAAAGACAAGTTATATGTTATTTACAAAGCTAGAATTATGATGAAAGCTTGTGTAGTTGATTGGCATATGAGAGGTAAGAAATTTTTTTTTATGTGTTTCTAACAATTAATAGCTTCATTTGTGTTGAGAATTGATATTGGTATAAGGATGTTTGAAGGAATTTGCAGATGTTTTGATAGTATTCATGACTCAATTGATGAGTATAAGCTATGAAGACAAAGGGGGAGTCCATAATTATTTAGTTGGTGTCAGAAATGGGGTAGCCTAGTGAGTGATCAAGAGTTTGATATATATCATTAATATCAAGGAAAAGGTGAGTAATCTTGTGTATGTAAATTAATTTGAAGAAGGTATGCATGGATTTATGGGGAGCTTTATAGCTCTATGTTGTGAAGTGTCAAGACAATTATGTAGAACTCATAAGAAGCATGGTTTCTTGAGATACAATTTAAGTGCTCAAGAAATTACCTAAAACAATTTGTATAAGCCTAAGGTGAGTTTTTCTCAACATTTCATTGTGTTTTTTTTTATTGAAGTTCAGGTCCAAGGATTAGATGGTAGTTTTTGAAAGACCCTTTATCATTAATGTCAAAAGGAAGAGAATGAGTAGATGGGAAAAGTACCATTTTGAAGTGATTTCAAATTGTAGTGTTTTTCCATCAATGTGTTTTCCATAAATCACAAAAGGGGAGTTTGTTGGCATGTTTTTGTCACTGATGTCAAAAGGCTACATCATGTAAAGGCATAATGGGTATTGATGTCAAAGGTGTATCAAGTCAATATTGACTATGTGTGATATCAAGAAGTATCTTGTGAAGATTGATGTCAAAGGTAACTCAGGATAAATGGTAGTATGTGTTATGTCATTCATGAAAGAGAGAATGTTTCATGAAAGATAGATGAAAGACAGAGTGTTTCATATCTCCTATCTCATATCATATTAACATCCAATCTTAGCTTGTTCACACCTTGACACCATGCCCGTTCAAACTTGTAAATTCCTTGGGATTAGAAAAACCAACCACAAAAATGACCTTAACACTCTTCTATGGGGTGGACAAACTCACAATAAAGATGAAGAAAACCTCATTACTATGGATGCACATAACCAATATTCATAATATGACTTACTAAATTGTAGTGTTTTTTCCATCAGTGTATTTTCCATCAATCATAAATGGGGGTTTGTTGGCATGTTGTTGTCACTGATGTCAAAAGGGTACATCATGTAAAGGCATAACGATTATTGATATCAAAGGTGTATCAAGTCAAGATTGACTATGTGTGATATAAAGAAGTATCTTGTGAAGATTGATGTCAAAGGTAACTAAGGAAAAATGTTAATATGTGATATGTCATTCATGAAAGAGAGAATGTTGCATGAAAGAGAGATGAAAGAGAGAGTTTTACATGGATCAAAGTTGTCATGAATGTTGTGAACATAGAAGGTACAGGTCATGGAAGAGTATTTGAATAAAAATAATGTCTCATAGGAAACATATTATATGAATAGGTCTATACAAGTCATTGAAGTCATGACATGAAGAGTTTTAGGGTGAGCCATGTGCAGGAAGCATAGTGAAATGAATGAACAAAGGTATGTGATGTGATAATGAGCATTGAAAGAGTTATCATTGAGTTTGTAGAAGATTGTTGTCATAAAAAAGATAATTTTTAAATGATATTAGTGTGTTGTGATGTCTTATTTCTACTTGTTTGATTTTTTTTTGAGGTAATGACATGGAAGGACTAGGTCAAGGTGTCTAGTGCATTGGAAGATTGACCCTAGTCATGCCATTATGAAGGTATGAGTTGGTGGCATGATGATATGAGTGTTGAGGTGTTCTCAATGATATCTCTAAGGTGTCTAAAGGGTGTTCATGAGATGATATCTATGCATGGTTATCAATGACAAAGACTATTTTCATGAGACCCTATAGGTTTTGGTTTTGTTATGGATGTTGTTGATGATGTGTTCTTAATTAAAAGTCCCTATGGGGTGTAATAAGTTCTTAGTTTACTTGTGGAAGTGAAAATAATCTATTTTATTACTCTTGTGAAGGTTTAATTTATCCTAGTCATCTTGGTAGAGTTTTTTGAGTGAAAATATTAATGACATCATAATTCACACGTGTGAAGGTGTTAGAAGAAAGTGGCCACATAAGTCTATTTAGTTTTGTCCCTAAAGAATTTATTTCAGATTTAACACCTTGAAATGATGTCTATAAAAAGTTATGATGGTGTAAATTTGATCTCTTAGGTATATTTCAATGTTTTTATACTTAGTCAAATTTGCATTTTTAGTGACCATTGGAATTCAAATATTTGAATTTTACAAAGTAAACCAATTTAAAGTGTTTTGATTATATTTTTTTATGATGGATGAATTTGAGTATTATTTACAAAGTAAAGTTGAATAATAATTAAATATATATCCATAAAATATGGTTTCAAGCCCTGACTAGTTGTATAAGTGGATTTTTGGAGCTTCAAAGTTGACTGAAGAGTTGACTTTCTCTGCAAGTGACCTGAGAAGGGTGGTTGTGTTTTAATTGATGGAATTCAGATGTTTAATGATGATTTATATATTTAAAAGTGTTTTAGACTCCATAAGGATCATCTATATGGATTTTTAAGGTTTGACCAATCCATATTTAGTATGAACCATTGTTTGGAAGTTGACTTTTTGTTCATTCATGGTGTTTTTAAGTACAAGGCAAATGATTGAATGGTCTTGCATATGCATAGGTGTGTAGTGATGACTATAATCACTTGAGGGTGTTTTAAGGGTCATGTTTTATGGACCTATGAACTTTGAAGTTTTTTTTCCTTCTATTTTTTCTCAGGAAAGTGTTAAAGGGATGAATAGGTCTTTATGGACCTAAAAGGGCTACTTAGGCCTAATTGAAAGGTGTTATTGCTCAAGGGTGATATATCAATGTTATGATTGACCTATGTAGGTGGTTTTGATATTTTTATAAGTGGGATATAATAATTAATGGTGAAGGAATGTATTGTATCTGACTAAGAAGGTGGTGATCATGAATATTCTATAAAGAGCAAAAATAAAGATGATGATTTCTAGAGATAGTGAGTGAAGAAAAGAGAAGTGTGAGTAAGTTTTGTGGATGAATTGAAGAGCAGAGTAGTGTGAGGGATATATGTTTGACCTAGTGGTCTTGTTTTTGATGTGGTAATAATTTTTTATATGTTTGATGGTTGAGGATGAGTGAAGAGGTGTAGAGTTATCCAAAAGGCTATTTTGGATGCATTGTTTATGTATGAAGGCTTGAAAAAGTATGAAGGTTTGAAGAGAGTTGTTATTAATTATTTCTCCATTATATTGGAAGGAAATAAAAATTTTGGAGGTGTTGATATCATAGGTGTTGTGTGGTTGCTCAAAATCTAGGGCAAGTAGGTCTTGTCCATGTCTAGGGGTTGGTGCTCCTTGTAAAGTGGGTGCTTCACTAAAATCTCGTATTTGTGATCTCTTATAGGACTATATTCCATTTTTTTATAGGATTGAGAGTGGGTTTTATTCCCCATTATGGTCTCCAAAATAATTCATGTGTTATATGTTTTGATCTTGCATTATTTTCTTTGTTCATTGTAATGAATGTTTTATATGCTTCATGAATGCTTATATTGAATGGTTAAGAGTTTGAATAATTGGAATTGAAGTTGAATTTATTGCATCACTAATTTAGTCCCCCATAAGTTATTATACCTCTAATAATTGGTATCAAATCCATACATTCTTTACAAGTTTAACCACTTGAAGGTGATCAAAGGTTTAATGGGTAGTCATTAAATGCAAGGTAATTTCTCTATTAAGAAATCAACACTATTTAATGGATCTAACTATGTTTTTTGGAGTGTAAGGATTAAAACCTACATCATGTCTCTAGGTTTTAACATTTTTTAATCTATTATAGATTTTTATTCCATACCCCCAAGTCTTCTAATGATTTTAGCCTACAAGAAGTTGAGTGATAATAATTCTAAAGTAATGAATGCTATCATTTGTGGCCTATAAAAGGCTAAGTTCACCAAGGTGATCCATTGCAATTCTACCAAGGAAATTTAGGATAAATTATAAATCATCTATGAAGGGGATTCAAAGGTTAAGTTAGCTAAACTATAGATTTATCAAAGGCAATTTAAGGGCCTCAAAATAAAGGAAGAAGACATTGTGTCATCTTATCTTCAAAAGTTTGATGAAGTGTTAAACATGATCAAAGGTCTTGGAGAGGATATTGAAGAAGCTACTATAGTACAAAAGGTATTAAGGTCTCTCACCCTCAAGTTTGATTCAAAAGTATCTACTGTAGAATAAAGTCATGATCTCACCAAGATGAAGATGGATTAATTACATGGCATTATTACTTCCTATGAGATGAGAATCAATGAGGACAAACCACCAAAGAAGGAAGTAGCCTTCAAGGTGATCAAGGAGATAAAAGGTAAGTGTAAGAAGAGCAAGCTAAGTCCTAAAGACTTTGATCTTAATGAAGATCAACTTAAAGCCATGATTACAATAAAATTGAATGTAAGATTAGGTAAATATGAAGGGAATATTCCTTTTAAATGTTTTTCATGTGATAAAGTTGGTAATTTTCTAGCTAAGTGCCCAGATAGAGGCAAGTATGAATACAAGGAAGCTCATAAGGAATCTCATGAGGATGAGCACAAGAAATTTGAAGGTCCTATAAAGTATAGAAAGTTATTCAATAAGATAAATGATAAGGAGTCATAAAAAGGTAATAAGAGTCTTTACCATGAAAAATATAGTAATGTATCTACTGAAGAAGAAAGCTCCACATCAGAAAGTGATGATACATCAACTAAAATATTGTTCATGGCTCTTTATGATATTGACTATGAATTCTCTAAAGAAAAATCTCTTTGATGGTGATATCTCAGAATATGAATATCCCAGATATAATTTTTAAGGGAAATGAAGGTTTCTTGAGAACAAGTTAGACACCATTATTGATGTGTTTCTAGGAATCAAGATGAATTTAGAAGCACAAGTTATTTTCCCCATTAAATAACTTTCAAACAAGAACAAGGAATGTTTTGAATTAATAGAAAAGATAGAGCTATTAGAGAATGAAGGTAATGAAACTCTTTTTATTGCCTTAGAATCCATTAGCTTTAGAGCAGATGACCTCATGCCAATCAAAGATGTATTTGATGAAGAATATGAGGTAGAGTATGAGAAAGAATTGGTGAATAATCTTGATGAGATAAAACACCAAAGAAATAAGGGTCATGAGATGATAATTTTGATCAAATACTATGACAAAAAAATTAGTTTATTTGAGGTAAGATTAGAATATAACTCAAGGGAGTATGCAAGTCTCATAGAGCAAGAGAAGCTACAGGATAAGGCAAACTACACAAGCCTTAAAGGAAAAAAATTTGAGTGCTCTAATCTTAGCTTGGAGATTAAGTCCTTGAAATTTAGTCTAAGGATTAAATAGGTTGATTGTACCATGTTTAAGATATAATTAGAATAGGAAATAGACAAAATAAAGATATCAAAAATTTGAGAAGAGTCTAGTTGATCTTGATGACCTATTGAGTAATCAAAAGGTCTCAAATGATAAGTCAAGCTAAGGGTTTCATGAAGATGTTCAAAATAATAAGAATATTGAGAAGATAATGTTGATAAATCAAAAGACTAATCATGTTAAGGAGAGTTTTAGTAAAGACAAGAAGAATGTCAATATGAATAAGAAGGACAATTTCAAGATCTACATAATTTCAAATCAAATCAAGCAACCCAATGCAATAAGGTATGATAACTCCTTCAATGGTTATTATTATTCTTGTAATCAATTTGGGAATAGGGATAGTGACTGTAAAAGACTTATTCAAATCTTATATCTATGAAGTAATGGTAGATCTTAAAGTCCGCATTAGTTAAAGGAGTGTTTTGAGTGTCCTAAGATAGGATAAATTTTAAGACATTGTACTAGTAAGATGAGAATGTCTTCTAATCAAGACAAGTTAGGTAGAGCTCTGAGAATGGATGAGAGAGATCAAAACAAGGTATAGAGAGCTAATGAAGTGAATGAAAATATACTAAAAAAGGATTGATTATCATGACAAAGTAAGGTATAGGTTAAAGTGTTCAATAACAGGTCTTATCTACCCAAGTAGACAAAATAATCAAGCAAGCTTCCAACTCTGAAGGAAATAATGAAGTTAAGGACCCATTCAAATTCAATTTGATGATGAGGTAGGACTATAATTCAAATGAGAGTATAGAAATATGGGAGTATCCTAAGTTTTGGGACTTATAGTCCCTCTATGAAAAGTGGGTGTCTCTACCTATGCTACTTAGGAGACATCTTTCATATGTAGAAGTGCATGTGATCTAGGTGATAGACAAGATGCCATAATTAGAATAGGGGTATGTAGAGTTATTGATTGTTTTATAAGAACAATGCCATTATGGTAGAGAGTTGATGATCTTATATTGCCAAACATTGTGTTGATTAGAGAATAGGAATTTCATGTTATATAAGTCCTAATGGGGATAAACATTTCATGTGCTTTCTCTAGAGGTTTTTGATGAAAGATTCAAGAAAATTGTTTAGGGACATTAGTCCTAGAGATATGTTTTTAGTCAATCTTTAAAGCTTGGTCTAGTTAGTTAAATCATGAAGAATGAAGGTAAGATTGTTTTGAATTATGGAGAGGACTTGTACAAGTGTATTCCATGGTTTTAGATGTGCTAAGTTAGTCAAAATAACCATTCATGACCATTTGTTTAGTTTGACTAATTTTTTTAGTGTTCACTACCTAGTGAGAGATCATCATGCAAAATTGGTGTATTTGAGGTCTATGAGGCTAACCAAGGATTGAGGATAGTTTGATTTGATATGTATAAGTGAAAAAGGTGTTGTGGATATGTTATAAGGATCCCATGATCCTTTTATGATGTTTTGGCTTAGTGACTATTGTGTAAACAAGGTCTGCAAGCACAGTCATAAGCTTTCTAGGTGTCAAATGAAGAATTACAAATTCTCAAGGTAATTTTATGATTTGGAAAGGTTTTTTGACCTTATACAAGTGTGTTCCAAGTGTTGATAGGTCATGCAGATGTATTTAACTCCATTTGAATATTTTTGATGGATCTCAAGTATGATAGTTTTTGCTTAAGGGCTAGTAGGACAAAAACCATGTTCATGGATGTATGGGTTCCCCAAGGATTTTGACCTCAATTATTAGACCAAATGATATGTGTTGGTGACCTCCAAGTGTGAGAGAAGTTTTAGGAGCTAGCATTGACCAGAAGATGGTAAGTTGACCATATTTTATATTAATGCTCTAGTGTCTTAGCCTATGTGGGTTAGTGACCTTCCCAAAGGAGTTGAAGTTTGAGGTTGCTTAATCAGTTGAAATGTCCAAACGGTTCTTCAAAATTACTTTAAAATTATTTGGAATTGTATAGTTTGTTATATGGTTGAACATTTGTGTAAATGGAGGGCTAATTAGTAGGTTAGTTTGTGAAGGAGATATAGTATCGAGGAAGATTTGAATGATTAAAATTGGCATACATGAGGGGACATATTATTGTGAATCAAATATGAAGTTTCAAGTCATTAAAATCTCTACATAGAAAGTTATGTCTTTTATAAAATCTAGAAGGGCTTTAAGGCCTCTAAACAAGGATATTATGAAGAATAGTAGTTTTTGGAAATTTTATTCAAAATATAAAGGTATGGTTGTCCATAGATATGTTTCTTAGTTATATTTGTGAATCATATGTGTTTTATAAAGAGATTTAATCTCCACTTTTCATTCTATGGGTGGCTTATGAGAGAGAATTTGAAGGAAACTATGAAGTTTCATCATGGTTAGAGATGGTATGAAGGTGCTCAAGGTGTACCTAAGTTTAGGTGACTTAATGGGAGTCCCTCTAAGTGTTATTAATGTTTTTAAAATTATTTTTTGGTATTCTTGTGTGTTTCTTCTTCATATAACAATACATGGTCAAAGAAGAATGTTGTCAATGAGCAAGTTTGACGTAGTCATGATAAGAAATGGTATACACAATGATAGGGGGAGTTTAAATAACCTATAAAATGAGGATCCTTATTTTTTATGGCTTTGAAAACATTTAAGGGTCCTTAGGATTAGTAGGTAATCCCACTTTGTCATTGTGTCAAAGGGGGAGAAAGTGTTTATAAAAGGAAAAAGAGTATGTGCATAGCTTTGTGTTGGTGTTTATAAGTGTTAAAATTAATGAAAATTGGGGAAATTATTGATATGTTTTCAATGATGTCTATAAGGTGGACAAAGAGTGTCCATGATATGATATGTATGCATGGTTCTCAATGACAAAGTGTACCTTAGTGCTCACATCATTTTCATGAGACCCTATAGGTTTTGGTCTTGTTATGGATGTTGTTGATGATGTGTCCTTGATGAAGAGGCCATATGGGTTATAATAAGTTATTGGTGTAATTATAAAAGTGAAAATAATCCATTTGAGTAGTGTTTTGAAGGTGTAGGTTATCCTAGTCATCTTGGCAGAGTTTCCTAAGTGAGCAGATTATTGATGTCAGAATTTGCATATGTGAAGGTGGCAGAAGAAAGTGGTCACATGGGTCTATTTAGTTTTGTGCATAGAGCATGTGTTTAAAATTTCATGACTTTACATGATGTATATCAAAATTTATTATGGTTCAAAGTTTTTCTCCCAGGAAGATTTCACTATTTTTATACTTAGTCAAATTTGAGTTTTTTAGTGATAGTTGGAATTCAAATATTTGAATTTTACAAAGGAAACCAATCTATAGTGATTTTATTATATATTTTTATGATGGATGAATTTTAGTATGAGTTAAAAATTAAAGTCTCATAATACTCCAATATCTATCCATAAAATATGGTTTCAATCTTTCATTAGTCGTATAGGTGCATTTATGGAACTTCAAACTTGATTGAGGGTTTTACTTTCTTCTGTAAGTGACTCGATAAGGGTGTTTAAATTTTTATTGATGGTTTTTGGATGATTCATGATGATTTATCTATTGTAAAGTGTTTTAGACTCTGTGAGGATCATCTATATGTATTTTTGAGGTTTGACCAATCCATTTTTAGTATGAACCATTGCTTAGAAGTTGACATTTTGTTCATTCATGGTGTTTTCATATACAAGGCAAATGATTGACTGATCTTGCATATGAAGAGGTGTGTAGTGATGACTATAATCACTTGAGGGTGTCTCATGGGTCATTTAGGATGGACTTATGTGCTTTTAAGTGGTCTTATGTTTCTATTTTATCTTGGTGAAGTGTTAAAAGGATGAATAGGTCTTCATGGACCTAAAAGGGCTACATAGGCCTAATTGAAAGGTGTTATTACTTAAGGGTGATCTATCAATGCTATAATCAACCTATTTAGGTGGTGTTGATATTTTTATAAGTGGGATATAAGCTTTAAGGGTTAACTAATGTCTTGTGACTAACTAAGAAGGTGGTGATCATGAAGACTCTATAAAGAGTAAAAATAAAGATGAAAGTTTCTAGAGATAGTGAGTAAAGAAAAGAGAAGTGTGAGTAAGATTGATGGATAGATTAAAGAGAAAATTAGTGTGAGGGTTATGTATTTGACCTAGTGGTCATGTTTTTTATGTGGTAATAGTGTTTTATAGGTTTGATGGTTGAGGATGAATGAAGTGGTATAGAGTGATCAAAAAGATTGTTTTGGATGCATTTCTTATCTTTGAAGGCTTGAGAAATTGTGAAGGATTGAAGAGAGTTGTTATTCATTATTTCTCCATCAGATTTGAATGCAATAAAAAATTTGGAGGGCTTGATATTATAGGTGTTGTGTGATTTATCAACATCTAGGGCAAGTGGGTGCTTGTCCGTGCTCCTTGTGAAGTGGGTGCTTCACTAAAGTCTCTTGTTTGTGATATCTTATAGACTTTAGTCCATTTATTTGTAGGCTTAAAAGTGGATTTTATTCCTCATGAGAGTTTTCCACATTATTCATGTGTTATATTTTTTGATCTTGTATTGTGTTCTTTGTTCATTGAAATTAATTGTTTATATGCTTCATGAATGCTTATGTTAAATGGTTAAGAGTTTGAAGAGTTGGAATTGAAGTTGATTTACTTAAATTAATGATTCAACCCCCTGTCTCAATGATTATACCTAAAATAATGACTGAACTCAGGCATGTGAGAGGTTTTTAAGGTTGTGTGAGCATGATGATAAGGTATGGATTAACTTTTAAGTTTTATAAAGTGAGTCATTGAAGTTATGTCCTTCAGTCTTAGATTACACCTGGATCATTTTTTAGCCATACCTAGCCTAATGAGGCATGATGATAAGATTTTAAGGTGAATGTGTGAAGAAAAGCATGGATAGATGTAAGTCAAGTTATTTTAGGAGTGATCATTTATTATGAGGTTATGGTTTCTAGGAAAATGCATGGAAAGTTATTTTGAGCTCTCTCAAGTGCACAGAATGAAGGTATACAAACCTAAGAAGGGCATTCAAGTGTCCATTGGCATGTGTAACCTCTACATGGTAACATGAGATAATAATGAGAGATGGGGAAGGGTACTAGTCAATATCTATAGGAAATGGTTTTAGATTTAAGGGGTAGTCCTGATTAATCGTTAACACCAAAACCTGTGTTAAACCTCCCTAAAACTGTAACAAGGACCTGATATGAAATATGTTTCTAAAATTAGATTATAATGGATTAAAATGATTATGAAACCTATTGGATATTATATTTGACTCTCTTATTCACCTCTAGGTGGTATTAAGTTGTCATATGAGTGAGAAGACCCTACAAAAAAGGGCTTGTTTGTCAAGAATTTTTTATAATAGTAAAAAGTTGACTTAGTAAAAGTATCTAAATTGATGGATAAAGAAGTTATAGGCCCATATTTCATTTCCATGATAGTTTTTGGATATTTTATAACATTTATATGTTCAAATTTGGTGATACAAGTAAGCCATTTACTAACAGGCCTAATGAAGCAAATAGTACAAAACCTAAGCAAAGATGAGAAGATGAATTTGAGTGTGTTTTCATGGTAGAATAATGAAACCAAGTGCATGGAGATGTTATTTAGGCATCTATGCCATTTTAATTTTTTAAATAATATTTAGAGGTTAGGGAAAGGATATAAAAATGTTGAAGCTAAAATGGCTTGTCTGTTTCAATTTGGTCTGTGAGATATAAGGTCATGAGATTTATTTGAAAGACCAATATTTTTATATTAGACCATATGAGATTTATGTTTTAGGATGTTCCAAATATGTCATAGAATATTTTTAATTCATTAGTAGTATTTGAAACTATTCATAACGGTATTGGAGGTCAAATGTTTCATGATTGTGTTTTGAGTATTTTGGCAGTTCTGAGTGAGTGTTTTGATGAGTTGATATTGAAGCCTTAAGATCTAAGTGAAACTGTATAATTTATTTAGTAATGACCCTAATTTCATGTATAATCTATCTATTTATTTTTTATCATGTTTGATTGGATTAAATATGTTTAAGCTTCAGTATTAAAAGGTAGAATTTTTGGTGTACACAAACCTAATAGGACTAAGTATTATTGATGGGTTTCATCAAGGGGTTGGACCTAAAAGATGTTATGGAGATAATAGGATGTTGTATAAGGTATATATGTATGTTTTTTTAAAGGCATGTGTCATATATGGAGGTGTAATTTTTTTGAATGGATCAAATGATAACGTGTTGATAAGAAGGCCTAATGTAATTAGGTCTCCATGAGACCTAAAGGAGGAATAAGGATTATGAGGTTTTGTGTGAAATGGTTGTGTCATGTATGGAGGTGTAATGTTTTCCAAGGGATAAAATGGTAATGTGTTGATAAGAAGGCCTAATTCAATTATGTCTCCATGAGACCTAAAGGAGGAATAAGGCTTATGAGGTGTTATGGCTGACTAATTATGATTGATTAATGTTTTTAATGTGTGTTAAGAACTATTTTTTAATAAAAAAATGGTGGTGAGTGTGTGTGTTTATACAACCAAGATGTGTGTTAGTAAGAGTCTTATATATAAGCAAGACATTTTAGGCATATTTATGTAAGCAAGTAATGAGCAAAAAAAGATGATGTATGGTTGAGCAGAAGGCCTTTAAATGAGTTTAAAAACTTAAAAGGAGAGTATATAAGTATACATGGAAATCTTTAAATTTTTCTAAATATTAAAATCATATATACATGACCTAATCAAATTTGATGAGGATTAGATAAATGGCGTAAATAGAGGGTATGCATATAAGTGAGTAAAATAGAAAAATTATGAGTAGAAGAATGTTGTGTAACATGTTGTAAACCCTCAAGAGAGAGTAGAGAATCATTTCATGAAGATAATATAGGTGTTATATAGTTGAATATCAAGGTCATATGACCTATTTATTCTTAAAAAGGGCTAGTTGAGAAAAGAATCCTAGAGGTAGTTTTGAGAGAGATTGAGTGGAGTAAAGCTGAAGGAGTAGTCATCATATGTTGATTGTCTATTAAGATGATATGATAGTTGAATCAAAGATGTGTTCTTTATGGATGATAGTGGATATAATTTAGATAGAGTAGATAGAGATCTATGTGGAATAGTAGAATAAATAAGTATGATTAGCTTAGTTGGTGCTTAGTCAAAGAGGGATTTGAATATTCCTTACAAGATGGTGCTTGAAAAATTGATCTTAGATGATTTCATTCTTGGTCAAGATGGATTTTGATATGTCTTTAAATTTGGTTCTTGATTAAGTGTCCTTTGACTAAGTTGGTTCTTAGTCATAGGGGATTGTATCCTCCTAGAAAGTGGGTGCTTGTTAAATTCATGTGGATACTTGATAAATTTGGGGTTGGTTCTCCATGTTGGATTGGTGCTCAAGTAAATTTGATAATTTTTCTTATAATATATTTTTTTCAAGCTTTATTTTAGTGGGTTTTATTCCCTATGAGGTTTTCCCACATATTAGATCACTAAGTTACTTTGAATGATTCATGAAAATTTAAGGGTAATTGATTAAAAAAATTTGAAGATTGATTCAACCCCCCTATCATTATGCTTATAATAATTGGTATTAGAGATTGGTATTTTGAAGTAGGCCTAATGGATTGAAATTGATCCTAAGAAGCACAAGATGTCTAGTGATCAGGTGGAATAATTATTATCTATGGTAGAAATCTTTGGGAGTAGAAGTTGGTCTGAGCAAGAAGACAATAAGTTTGATTAGTTTAAGATAGATCTAGCTTCCTTAAAGGTTGATCATGAACAAATCATAGATAATATGAATAAGTTTAAAAAAGGGTCACTTAATAACAAGATAAGTTTTAATACCAAAGAAGACAATAGCTCATTTGATGTAAGTGACACTAGTACACCTGATAGTGATGATGATAGTAATGAACATGATAGCAATGAAACCTTATGTATGGCTATATAAATAGAAAATGAGGGTTGATCAAAACGTAAAATCCTTATTGATGATAAATAATTAGATGAATAAGAGTATAAAGTTAACTTTAAGGCAAAATTGGTGAGTGCTCTATAGGAATTGAAGTTTCAAACAAAGAATAATCAGGAACTGAGATCAATGATTAAAGGTTATGAGGAAGAAACCAATCTCTTTGAAGAAAGAATAATAAATACCACCAATGAACATGAAGAGAGCATTAAATTGTTGGAAAATTAGGTTGATATTGTCACTATGAGTCTCAAGATAAAGAAGGAAGATTGCACCAAGTTTAAGATAGAAGTGGAGTCTTTGAAGGTAGAATTAGATTAAGAAATAATCAAATTGAAGACACATCAAAAATTTAAAAAGATAAATGGAATTATTGATGACATATTAAATTTTTAATGGTCACCTCTCATCAAAATAAGCCTTAGATACACAAATTTTCAAAAGAGTATCAAAGAAGAGTAGAATACTAATAATCCAAAGACATATGTTGATACTCTCAAGAAATCCAAGATTGTGAATGACTATTAGAAGTTAGAACAAGTCAAGAGTACCAACATGAAGATACAAATAAAGTATCCCAATATAATGAGGTATTATAATTATTTAAATGGTTATTGTTTTGCTTAGCATATCTTTGGTGATATAGCAAGTGATTATAGAATGGTCTCAAAGGATGACTTATCATGGTACCATAGGAGGAGTGATCAATCAAAAGGTAAGTATAGTAATGTTGTTTTATACATTTGTCATAATATGAGACACATTGAAAGATTATATTATAATAGAGTTAGAAGGCCCTCAATACTGAAGAAGGGATATGGATCTCTTAGAGTGCATGAAAATGGTCAAACATTGGTATGGAAGCCAGAGAAAGTCAAGACTAATCATATTGAGCCCAACATTCAAGATGGATTATTTGCTAAGGTAGAGAAAGTATAATAAGTGAAGTAATTCTAAGAACACTTGTTGTCTACATATATTAATAAGTAAATCAAAGAAAAAAAATAAAGATGATAATGTGGATGAGTCAAATCCTTCAGTCAATCCTAAGTGGATTCTAAGGAGGGACTATCAGTCTCATAATTTCAAGATGGATGAAAAGAGTGGTTTGGATATCTAGTAATCTCCTAATTTCATTGTGTTTTGATATCCCTATGGAAAGGGGTGACTCCATTAGGCTTCATGGAGACACTCTTATATCAGTATAAGCATGAGGTTGTAATCAAAGAAGGATTCATCTTGAGAAGATTCTAGGTTGTCTATGTTACAAGGTTTGATTTTTTTTCTTTGTAGCTTGTGTGTATATGAAAAGGTGAAAGGAGTTTTGGTTAGTATGAGTATTGATTTTGGAGATAAATTCATAAGGATCCATGGTATGAAATGAAATTTTCATAGGATTGTGTCTAAAGACATGGAATATGGATTAATCTATAGGACTAATATGGTCATAGAGACATGTTGGATGTTATTGACAGAGTTAGAAGCATGAAGAAAGCTTTTGTAGTTGATTGGTATATGAGAGGTAAGCAAAAAAGTTGTTATGTGTTTTTAATAGTTAATAGTTTCATTTATGTTGAGAATTGCTATTAGTATGAAGATGGTTGAAGTAATTTGAGGATGGTTTGAGAGTCTTGATGACTCAAATGATGAGCATAAGCTAAGAATACAAAGGACAATTGCCTAATTCTTTACTTGGTGTCAGAAGTGGGGTAGCCTATTGACTCATTAAGAATTTGATCTATATTAGTCATATCAAGGGCAAGGTGAGTGTTCTTATGTATATGAATTCTTTTTAAGAAGTTATGGATAGAGTTAAGGGTAGTTTTATATCTTTGTGTTATAAAATGTCAAGATAGTGATGTAGAAGTCATAATAACATATTTTCTTAAGGTATAGTTCAAGTGTTCTAGATGTTGTCTACATTAACTAGTATGAGCCTAAGGTGAGTTCTTGTTAGCATTTCAGTATGTTATTTATTGAATTTTAGGTCCAAAAATCAAATGGAAGTTTATGTAAGTCCCTTTGTCATTAATGTCAAAATAGGGAGAATGAGTAGATGGAAAACCTACCATTTTGAAGTGATTTTAGATTGTAGTGTGTTTTCCATCAATGTGTTTACAATCAATGACAAAGGGGGAATCTTTTGGCATGTTGTTTTCATTGATGTTAAAAGGGTGCATCATTTAAATTTATAATGGTCATTAATGTCAAAGGTGTATCATGCCATGATTGACTATGTGTGATATCAATAAGCATCTTGTGAAGATTGATGTCAAGGTTAATGTAAAAGGTAACTAAGGACAAATTATAGTTTCTGATATGTCATTTATGAAAGAGAGAATTTTTCATGAAAGAGAGTGTTGCATGGATGAGATTTGTCATTAATGTTGTGAGCATGGAAGGTATAGGTCATGGAAGAGTGTTTGAAGACAATTAATGTTTGTATAGGAATAATGGTGTATGAAGAAGTTTGTACAAGTCATTGAAGTCATGACATGAAGATTTTTAGGGTGAGCCATGTGAAGGAAGCATAGTGAAATGAATGAACAAAGGTATGTGATGTGACAATGAGAATGGAGAGAGCATTATCATTAAGGATATGGAAGATTTTTATCACTATAAAGATGATGGTGTAGTGATAAGAGTATGTTGTGATGTCTTATATCTACTTGTGTGATGTTTTTTTGAGGTCATGACATTGAAGGAATAGGTCAAGGTGTTAAATGCATTATAAGCTTCAACCAAATCATGGCATGGTGATGGTATGGGCTAGTGTCATGATGAGGTGAGTAAAACTAGGCATGCAAGAGGTTTTAAAGTTTGTGTGATCATGAGAATAAGGTACAAATACATTCATAATTGTTTCAAAATGAGTCTTTGAAGATAGGTCCTTCAGTCTTGGTTTACACCTCGATCATTCTTTATCCCTACCTAGCCTAATGAGGCATGAGGATCAAATTTCAAGGTGAATGTGTGAAGGAAGGCATGGATAGAGGCAAGTCAAGTTTTTATAGGATTGATCATGAGTATGAGGTTATGGTTTTCATGAAAAGGCATGGAAAGTGGTTTTAAGTTCTCTCGATTTCATAGAATAAAGGTATGCAAACCTGAGAAGGAATTTCAAGATTTTGTTGGCACATGTAATATTTGAATAGGAACTTGATATATTAATGAGAGATTGGGAAGGGTCCTAAATAAGATCTAAAACAATTGGTTTTGAATTTAAGGGGTAGTCTTTTATGAACAATCATTAACACCAAAACATGTGTTAAACCTCCCTAAAACCCTAATAAGGACCTAATGTGAAAGATGTCTCTCAAATAAAATAAAAATGGATTAAATTATTAGGAAATATATTGGATATTACATGGAATATATCAGGCACCTCCAGGTGTTATTAAGTTAGGTGAGTGAGAAGACCTATAGGCAAGGGCTTGTTTATGAAAAATTTGTTGTAGTAGTCAAAATTTGAAATAGTAAAAGTAGCTAAATTGATGGATGAAGAAGTTAGAGACCTATATTTAATGGCCATGATAGTTTTTTGATAGGTTATAGGATTTAGGTTTTCAATTTTGGTGATCTAAGTAAGCCAGTTGCTGACAGGCCTAATGAAGCAAATAGTGCAAAACCCAAGTACAGATGAGAAGATGAATTGGAGTTTGTTGTCATGGTAAAATGATGAAACCAAGTGCATGTATATGTTTTTAATTAATTATATGTAATTTTAATTCTTTTAATAATATTTTAAAGTCAATAAAATAGATGAAAATGTTGAAGCCAAAATGTCTTGTCTAGTTCAGTTTGGTCTGTGAGATATAAGGTCATGAGATTGGTTTGAAAGGCCAATATTTTGCTATTAGACCATATGATTTTTATGTTTGAGGATGTTATAAAGATGTCATTTAATAATTTTATTGTATAAATATTATTATAAAGTATTTATATAGGTATTGGAGGTCAAATGTTTCGTGATTATGTTTTGAGTATTCTGGTAGTTTAGAGGGACTATTTTTATGAGTTGATATTAGAGCCTTAAACTCTGATTATTAATATCTGATGTATTTAGTAATGACCCTAAGGTCATGTATATTATTTATAATTATTTTTTTATTATGTTTGAGTTTCTTAATTTTATTTGAGCTTTAGTATTGGTAGTTAGACTTTTTGGTGTACACAGACCTAATAGGACTGAGTACTATTAAGGGGTTTCATGAAGGGGTTGGACCTAAAAGGTGTTATGGATCTTAGAGGGTGTTGGATAGGGTATATTTGGATTTTGTTTTAAATGTTTGTTTTGTGTATTTATGTGTAAATTTTTACAAGGGATAAAATGGTAATGTGTTGATAATAAGGCCTAATGCAATTAGGTCTCCATGAGACCTAAAGGAGGAATACGGCTTATGAGGTGTTGTGGATGACTAATTATGATTAATTAATGTTTTTAATGTTTATTAATACCTATTTTATAATAAAAAAAATGTTTTAATTTTGTTTTTATAACTAATAGATGTGTGATTAAGAGTCTTGTATATAAGTAAGGCATTTTAGGCCTATTTGTGTATGCAAATAATGAACAAAAACTATTTTGCATGGTTGAGCAGAAGATGGCCTTGAAATGAGTTGAAAACATTCATATTAGAGTATATAAATATAAATGAGAATATTTTAGGTTTTATAAATATAAAAATCATACATACATGACCTAATCAGATTTTATGAGGATTAGACAAATAGTGTGAATAGAGGGTATGCATATAAGCGAGTAAAATAGAAAATGTATAAGTAGAAAAATGTTTTGAAACATGTTATAATCCATTAAGTGAGAGTAAAAAATAATTTAATGAAGATCATATAGGATTTATTTATTTAAATATCAAGGTCATATGACCTTTTTAGTCTTAAAGAAGGCTAGTTGAGTGAAGAAGCCTAGAGGCAGTTTTGAGAAAACCAAGTGGAATAGAGATAAAGGAGTAACCATAATATGTTGATTTTATATTGATAGGATATTATATTTTCATAAGATATGTTTTATTGATGTATGATAGTGGATATATTTCAGATAGATCAAATAAAGAGTTGAGTGGAAGAGTAGAAGAGTAGAAGAAAGAAGTGTGATTGGTTGAGTTGGTGCTTGGTCAAAGAAGGAGTTGAAACTTCCTTGAAAGTTGGTGATTGTATAATTGGTATTGGATGCTTTTTTTCTTGGTAAATTGGTATTTTTATATTCATTTAAATGTTTTACTTCAATAAGTATCCTTTGATTGATTTGGTGCTTAATCATAGGGGGTTTTAGCCTCCTAGAAAGTGGGTGTTCGCTAAAGTCAAGTTGGTGTTTGATAAATTTTGGGTTGGTGATCCATGTTGGGTTAGTTATTAATTAAGTTTGATACTTTATATTATATGATAGTTTTTCCAAGATTTTTTTAGTGGTTTTTATTCCCATGAGGCTTTCTCACATATGTGATGTGTTATCTTGTTTCATGCTTGTGTATGATTGTTTATCATTGTTAGATAACTAAGTTACTTTAAATGATTCATGAATGTTTAAGGATAATTGATTGAATGTTTTTGAATACTAATTCACCCCCTCCTTAGTCATTATTATTCCAACAGCTCACTCCTTATTACCAATAATATATTTCCAATGAACATGAGTTTACAATAGTGGAAGAATCCCTAGAAAATGATCTTTATAATATGGAATAAAAATAAGATATAATGGCATCTAAATTTTTTGAGGTAATAATAAATAAACATGAAAAAGTATCTCATTAAGTTGAGATTCCTCCTTGTGAGCATATAAGGAATCTTAAAAAAGATGTTATAGAATTTGAAGAGCATTTATAACAAGACACTAATTAGAGTATGCTTTAATAAGATCATTTTGAAATGTGGGAACTTGCTTCAGAGCCCATAAAGGGGGTTGAACATATTTATGTTCCAATACATAATGACAATTTTCAAGTGGCCATACATAATTAAGAGTAGCCTATGGATGAGGTAGAGATAGTATTATTTTTGCCAAGAATCCAGAATTAGGATAAGTATAAATTTATTCATGAATCATATAGTAAATTCATGAATAAGGGAATGAAATAAGGTCTAGTTATTAGTCAAGGATCCCATGAGTATGTTAACATATGCAAATGAAGGTGGAAGATCTCACTCCATGAACAATGCATGATTAGACTCCACTCATTATATGCCAATCTAATTTTATGGGGCATGGTAGTCTCAAGAGATTTATATTTGATCCTAGAAGAGAAATATATGTTGAGGTTAGTTGTGTGTAGTGATTGCTTGTTTTATTTTCCCTAAGTTATTTTTAGCACAAGTGTGTGTGTGTCTCTTGATTTAGTGTTTCTTTCATTTTTTGTGTTTGGTAGGTATATCAATTATCTTTTCTTGTATAAGGGTCTTGATTCTAAAGTCAAGGTTCTATATCAATCAATAGTTGAGTGTAAGTGACTCCATTTCCCAATGGAAGGAAAATGTTACTAGTCTATTAGCATTGTGATAATGCTACTCCAGTGAATCACCAAATTGTTGACCATTTTTTGGCCCTAGGCCAAAAATTTCAACACCTATAATTTGAAACTTTCTTCTTAGGATTAATAACTTTGGTGCTAGCCATCCTAGTCTTGTAATACTATTCATTTGGTCACTAGAATCCTTGTTTAAGGTTTTGACTTCCTCATGTGTCTCTAGAGTCATCAAGGTTAGTTTATAGGGTCTTATACCTATTTCATGATGTGTTAGGATGATTTATTATTTATCAAGTCTTCCCATTACATTGTTACTTTATTAAAAAGTCTTCAGCCTTGTTTGAAAAAATTAAGGTAACTTTCTAAATTTTAATATTTTTTTAAAGGTTAAGGTTTCATTTATAGTTAATTTAAACCTTATCAAATCCTCATTCCTACATGGATTGTTAAATAATTTGGTGGAGTCAATTGAGGTCAAATGTGGTCGTACAAAGTTTTATGTTCACCTCATAGAGCCATGAACATGTATTAGTTTTATTTTACACTTGTTAATGCATTCCAAGGTCTACCAAGTAATTTCTTGGGCCAAATATGAAGTCTTTTATATAAATTTGTAATTTTTAAGCATATAAAGAGGATATCTAACGTGCATGTATGGTATGAATATTATTACAAGCCAAATCATGGTTAGTTTTTTAGGTCAAACTTATAAAAAAATGAATCACTCTTTTGTAGATTATTTGAGGCACTTGTACAGGCATGAAAGGATTATCCTCAAGTGTAAATTCATGTATGGGTGTCTCTTAACCTCCTTCAAATAATTTTCATACTCAAAAAACTTGTATAGATCCAAAATAGGCAATAAATACATCATAATCTCCATCAAGCCCTTGGTAAAGTCATAATGGTCAGTTTCACATACTTGTTCCATACAGAGGAGAGAGAGAGAGTTGGGACCTAAGTTTTCACTAGAGGAAGTGATATTAATAACCTTAATATTTATGTCATTAGATTGTGGATTAAATACCCATACTATATAAATAATTATTAAGAGTAGGAAGGGATATTAATAACCTTAAGATTTATGTCATTAGTTTGTGGATTAAATACCCAAACTATATAAATAATTATTAAGAGCCTGAGGGGTAAAAAGTTGCATATAAACCATGTAAACTTGGTTTCTATAAGTTTAATAATAAGAGTAAGAGATTGAATGAAATGGATGATTGGAATGTGTCATGTAAATATTAAATATCCATTTTAAAACCTTTTCTAGTACTCATTTGGCATGTGTGACCCTCATAAGAACCAAAACCTTCACTATGAATGAGTTAAAGGCCTTGATAATAAGTCATGAGCAAGGTTTGATCAGTTCTAAGGATTTTCTCACCTAATGGATATTTAAGTAGATTCAATCAATTACCCATTCCTCCTATAACCTTTTTATTTTATCTCTCATTTGGTATCTATCACTTCAAGTGGTCTTTAAAATTATTCAGGGTAATATGCCTCTAAAGAGGAGGGAAAATCATGTAAGCAAGTGTACATAGGGTAGAGAGACTATGGAGAAGCCAACAATGGTTAGGTGTGTTTTCTTAGTGGGAATAAAATTCCTAAAAAGCATGAGGATGACATAAATTAGGTACAAGTCAATTAGGTTCATTAGAAAGCCATATGAGAGTGATTTTGAACCTATTTACATGTTAAAATGATCTCCTTGGGCCTATCTAATAGAAATGTGGTTATAATGAAAAAAGGATGGATATTTAAGGGACTCTAAGGATAAATGAGAAGAAAAATAGTTTAAACCCATAGTAACACGTTTAATAAACTAATATTGTATAAATAAGCCTATTTCATTAATGCCCAACTCTCAAAAGGATCAGAGCATCACCTACATAACTGAGTGTATGAAGGTAAAAACTTACAAGTCTGAGTTGTTTGAAGAATGGGTTAAACTTTAATAACAAGTCAAGAAGATATATGGTGATTAAAATATATGGATGACTCGGGGGCATGTTTAAACTAACCTCAATGAAGAAGAGTGTAGACCTATAGGTTTATAGACTTGTAGGTCTCCATTCTTGATAAAAAGGTATCAAAACCTTACAATGATGTGGTGTTTTTGATCTCTCAAGATAATCCTTAACTCTTTAAAAAAATTAATAAGTCAAATGTACATGATGCACTCACTAATAGTGGAAAATGGATTTATCATAGGTGAAATACATAAGAGGATGGCTATGAGAAGCCTAGATAGACCTAATGAAGAGCTTCAAATATGTCTCAAAGAGTTGGGAGATAGTGTGGGTTCTTGTAGTGAGAATGGAGATTAGATAGTTAAGAGAGATCATGAAAACCCTAATAGAAGCTTGTAAAATTTAGTACATAGGTTTTATAATAATAAAACCATCTGAAACAAAAGACTCTCAAGAATATAGTCAAAAGATCTAATGAACACCATAGAGGTCTATATATAGAACTTGAAGAATTTTTCAATTCTAGGGGTGAATGGAGAAATGAGGGATCTTTATAGGTTAGGATAACCTGGGAAAATGCTTTTGCAAGTTATGTAACCTTGGTACATTGAAGGTAGACCTTAGATTAGGCCATTAGGGTCAAAATCGCCTAATGGGCTACAAACCCTCATGATAGGAAAATTATGTTGCCAAACCTTTTGGAAGGTCAAACCCTCATGATATTTAAAATCATGTAATATACTATTTCATACCTATTTTAAGGATCTCATAACCCAAAAATATACTTTGAGGGGTTTTGGTCTAAAAATCATCTCTTTTAGTCTCACACACAATCTTACAGGGTTGAGAGACTAACTTTTGATGCCCAAAATTATGGAAAGGGATTCATGGTGGAAAAGTAAGTTTTGAGGTGTTGGAGAGATATTCATAATCCAATCTATTAGAATTGATAGTTATTCAAGATGAATATATATTATGAACCATTGCTAAGAGGTAAAACCACTCAAAACTCTATTTTCTACCTAGTTTAAAACTTGAGAAGCCCTAAAATTATACATAGATCTTACAAGAAGAAATTCATGGGACCAAAGGATTTTAAGAATAGTTAGGTGCCTTTATGCACTCAAAAATTATGTCATTGTTTGAGGAATTTGAGGTCATAATTTTATGAACTATTGTTAAGACTCTAAGCACCCTTACACCTCTCTAAAACCCTGTTAAGGACCCAATGGAAAGGTTTATCTTTCAAAAATATTCAAGTACAATGACTTGGTCTTGAAATGACTTTGTTGGCCCCTATAGGTACCTTGATCATCTTATATATCACTTGGCTATCACATGTGAAGGAGATAGAGGCTGAAAATGGATTAAGATGGTTGTAGGCCTAATTTGAAAGGTTTCAAGCTTATTACAGGTGTCCAAATCCTTGATGAAGACTCTTAAACCTAGGAGGAGGGTATATAACATCCTAATATTCTTGTCATGACCTCCCCATGATGAGAAAAAGATGCTAAGGCACTTACTTGAGTTTTGGTGATGTTTTTCTCACTGTCTTACTCTAAGAAACTTAGTTTTAGATTTCATAAAGAGGAGTTTCAGACCTTATAATATGATTTTGAGCATGCCAACCTTCATGAGACCCATATTTACATCCCATACAATCCATATAATTTTCTTAAGTGTTAAATTATTCATTTTTATGACTTGAATTAGGTTTGAAGTGAAAATATCATAGGCAATTTGAACATGGTTATTGAAGACCTTGATGGGGTGTCTAATGAAGATTAAAAGGTTTCAAGATACATAAAGGAGATTGAGTTACCACTATAAATTTAGTATGGAGAGATATCAAACCTATGCAAAGTGTTAAAGAGAGTGGTGGAGGGTAATTTAAGGTGAGTGAGTAACCAAAAATTCCACTTGTCACTCTTCAATCAAGAAGGATATGGAAGTTTCAAGAGGTGAATATGAGGAATCTCCCCCATGAAACCCCTCATGATGAACTACATCAACACATGTATTTGAGGTTTAAGAAACAACATGACAACACACCTCTATCAAGCTTGGTGACACTTTTATTTTGAATTTTAACTTTCTTCTCATGACTTCTCCAATGTTCTTCTTTATCTCTCTCACTCTTTATATATATATATATATATATATATATATATATATATATATAATTTATATAACATTATTTGTATTTGTAGTGGATCCTCCACCTGATTATGGTGAAGCCCTACTCTTTTGTATGCCTTAGATCAATAAAAACTATTGGTTTTACCTCTTCCTTTTATTATTCTTAGTGTGTATGCATGAATAATTGATCTTGTTAAGTAATTTACTTGGTCTTCATTAACATGTTTTCCTATTCCAACACCTATATTTACTTTGAAATCTTATTTTGTAGGTCATTTTAAGTGTTCAATTAAAATGTGGGGGTTTAATGAGTTTTCCTATTCATTATTGTCATTCTAGACCTCTTATTTAGTCCTCTTAGACTAAACATCTATCACAACATATTGAAATGTTGATGTGAGAAATTCAGATTGAGAGTAGTGTATGTTCAAATTAGTTTAATGATCTACATGTGCACATGCATTTGGCTGGTAGTGATCAATATATTTTATGTATCATCCCCTTATTTACTTTTCTTTCATGTTATTATTTCCCTTTTCCTTTACAACATGGTAGTGTAGTGTTTATGATCTTAGTTGATACATCAAGGGGAGATAGCCCTATAATCTATAGGTTTGATCCACTTAGAAGTCATCTACAACCTAAGAAATTAGCCCATTGCATATCTCAAGTGAGAGGGCTTGAATACACCCTCTCAAGGGAGAAAATTTGATCTATAACAGGTTTCTAATATAGTGTATGGTTAAAATCCTGATGGATAATTTTAATGTTATATAAACTACCATGATTAAAATAAGGCTTTCCCTAAAGATTATTTCTAATTAATAAATATCTTTATGATTTTAGAATCTAAATCTAATTATAAAATGTTGTCATTTATGGATGAATTTTTTTGATATAATCAAATAAATATGAATCCCAAAGACCAAAAAAAACACCTTTTACCACACCATAGGGAATATTCTTTTATCAACAAGAAACAAGCAAGAAGATGTAATGTCATTAGAACCCTTATTTAGCATTGCTTAAGGTTTTGAATTCCTCATGCTTCTATAGAGACATCAGGATCAATTTAGATGGTCATATGTATGTGTCGAGATGATGTATTGTTTCTCAGTTATTCCCATTTACTTGTTATCTTGTTGAAGAGTCTTAAGCCTTGCTTAAGGAAATTAAGTTAACTTTATATATTTTAAGATTTTTGGAGAGGTTAATTTTAATTTTTGGTTAATTTAAACCTATAAAAAAATTCCATTCTTTCATTTATTTTTAAATACTTTGGTGAAGGAGTCAATTGAGGTCAAAGGTGGTCCTACAAAGTTTTATGTTCACCTCATAGAGCCATCAATATGCATTAGTCTTCCTTTACACTTGTTAATGCATTCTAAGGTCTACCAACTTGTTTATTTGGAAAAGTATGAAGTATCATATGTAAATTAATAATTTTCAAGCATCTCAAGAGGATATATAACATGAATGTTTAGAAGTAATGTCATTAAAAGTTAGATCATGGTTAGTTTTGTAGGTCTAACTTACAAAAGAAAATCACTCTTTTGTAGATAGTTTTAGGCACTTGTATGGGAATGAAAGGACTATCCTCAAGTTTAAATTCATTTAAGGGTGTATCTCACCACCTTTAGATCAATTTTATTCTTAAAAAGCTTGTGAAGATCCAAAAAAGGCAACAAATACATCAAAATCTCCATCAAGCCATTGACAGACTCACAATGGCCAATTTCACATACTTGATCCATACATATGAGAGAGAGCTATGACCTAATTTATTAACAAGATGAGTGGGTTATAATAAAATTTATATTAATTTAATTGGTTTGTCTATTCAATCCCTAATCTCTATGAATAATTGTTAAGAGCCTGAGGGGTCAAAATTTGCCTATAAACACTTCAAGCTCAATTTTCAATAGTTTTAGAGCAAGAGTAAGAGAGTGAATGAAATGGATGATTGGATGAGGTAATATAGAGTTTATATATCCATTTAAAAACTTTTTATATTACTCATTTGTAATTTTTAACCCTCATAAGAAGAAAAACCTTCATTATGAATGAGTTATATGCCTAGATAATAAGTCACATAGAAGGTTTGATCATTTCTGAGGATTTTATCACCCTATGTGATATTTAAGTATCTTAAATAAATTAATAACTCATCCTAATAACACACCTAGGTTATTTATTATTTGGTAACCATCACTTCAAGTGGTCTTTGAAATCATTCAAGGTAATATGCCTCCAAAGAGGAGGGACGTTCATGTAAGCAAGTGTACATAGGGTAGAGAGCTTATGGAGAAGCCAAAAAGTGCTTAGGTATGTTCTCCTAGTGGGAATTGAAATATTATAAAACATGAGGATAACATACATAAATCAAATGTCATCTAGGTTCATCATAAATACACATGAGAGTGAGTTTTAACTTATTTGAAAGTTAAAATGGTCTCCTTGGGCCTGTTAGGAAAAAATGTGGTTATAATGAATAAAAGATGGATATCTAAGGGACTCCATAGAGAAATGATATTAATAAAAGGGTTTCCACCACTATTAAAAATTTTAAGATACTAATATTGTCTAAATAATCATATTCTAATGTTTCCCAACACTTAAAAGGCTTAAAATATCACCTATAGACCTAAATGTATGAAGGTAAAAACCTACAAGTTTGTGTTGTTTGAAGAATGGGTTCAACTTTACCAATTGGTAAATAAAGTATATGGTGATTGAAATACATGGAGGACTTAGGGGCATGTTTAAATTTACCTAAATAAATAAAGGTTTATACCTACAAGTTTGTAGATCTGGAGGTCCTCATTCTTGACCAAAATGGATCAAAATATTGTAATGATTTGGTGTTCTGGATCTCTCAAGACAATCCTTAACTCCTTAAAATTTGGAATAGGTCACATGTACATGATTCACTCACTTTTAGTGTAAAATAGTTCCAATATGTTTTAAATACATAAAAGGATGACTATGAGAAGCCTAGATAGACCTAATGAAGAGCTTCAAAACTACCTCTAGGAGTTGGGAGATAGTGTGGGTTCTTTTAGTGAGAATGGAGATTATATAGTCAAGAGAGATCATTAAAAAATATAGGGAATATTTTAAAATTTATGAAATAGGTTTTAAAATAATAAAACCATCAAAACTAAAAGACTCTCAAGAATATAGTCAAGAGATCTAATGAACACCATAGATGTCTAAACATGTATAAAACTTGAAGAATTTTGAAGTTATAAGGATGAATGGAGAAATTAGGGATATTTATATAGTATTATAGAATATGTATAGACATAAAAAACTTATTTAACCGTGGGATATTGAATTCATACCTTAGATTAAGCCAATAGGGTCAAACTAGCCTAATATCCTACAAACCCTCAAGATATGAAAATCAGGTTATCAGACCTTTTGTAAGGTCAATAGCCATTGTATATAATAAAAAATAATGGAATAATATTTCATACCTATTTTAATTATATATAACCACAAAATATACTTTAAGGGGTTTGGGTCCAAAAATCCTCTCTCTCTATCTCACATACAGTCCTATAGGTTGAGATATTAACTTCTGATGCTCAAGACTTATAGGAGATGATGCATGGTGGAAAAATAATTTTAGAGGAGTTTTATATGTATTAATAATAAAACCTCTTGTAATTTATATTTAATAAATAATAATAATATATAATATGAACCATTTTTAAGAGGTGAAACCACACAAAACTCTATTTTTTCCCTGATTTGAAACTCAAGAAGCCCTGAAATTATGCATAGATCTTAAAAGAGGAAATTCATGGGACAAAATTATTTTAAAGAAATTTATGGAACTTTATTAAATTAAAACTTATGTAATTTTTCAAGGAATTAGACTCCACATGTTTATAAACTATTTTTAAGACTCTAAGTACCCTTAAACCTCTTTTAAACCCTCTTAAGGACCCGATGGAAAGGTTTTAACTTCAAACATCTTAAAATGTAATGAATTATCCTTTAAATGAATTTCATTTCTCTTATAGGTCCCTTTGACATCTGATATATCACTTGGGTGGCACGTATGAAAGAGATAAAGGCTAAAAATGGATTAAGAAGATGGTTGTAGGCTTAATATTCAAGGTTTCAAGCTTATTACATGTGTCCAAATCCTTGAGGAATACTATTAAACCTAGGAAGAGGGTATATAACATCCTAATAGGCTTTTCATGACCTTCCCATGATGAATAAAAGTTTCCAAGGCATTGATTTAAGTTTTGGTGATGTTTTCCTCATTGTCTTACTTCAATAAACCTAGTTGTAGCTTTCATAAAGAGGAATTGTAGAGCTTTCAAGATGATTTGGATCATTTGAAACTTAACAAGACCCATATATGCATTCCATACAATCCATATAAGGTTATGCAAATGATAAATAATGAATTAAACTAGTTTTGAAGTGAAAATATCATAGGTAGTTTGAGCATGGTCATTGGAGACCTTGATGGAGAGTTCAATGAAGATTAAAAGGTTATAAGATACCCAAATGAGTTTGAGTTACCACTAAAAAATCAATATGGAGAGATCTAAAACCTATTCAAAGTGTCAAGGAGATGGGGAGGAGGTAGTATAAAGTGAGTGAGTAACCAAAAATTCCACTTGTCACTCTTTAATAAAGAAGGATATGGAATTTTTAATAGGTGAATACGGGGAGTCTATCCTACACAACCCCTCATGATGAACTACATCAACACATGGCTTTGAGGGTTAAGAAGTAACATGAAAACACACCTCTATTAGGAATGGTGACACTTATTTTATGTAGTATATTTCAATTCATCATGAGAAGACTTCTCTAATGTCCTTCTCTCTCTTTCTCACTCTTTCTCTATATATAAATCCTTGTTTGGATTTTTAAGGGATATTTCACATGAGTATGGTAAATCCATACTCATTTGTATACTTTGGATCAATAAAAACTACTAGTTTTACCTCTTGTTTTGATTGTTCTTGACATGTATGCATGAATACTTAATCTTAGTAAGTTATTTATGTGGTCTTCCTTGACATGTTGTCCTATTATAACAACTATATGTATTTTGAAAGCCTATTTTATAGTTCATATGAAGTGTTCAAGTGAAGTGTGAGGGTTGAGTGAGTTTGCCTATTCATTAATGTCATTCTAAACCTATTTATTAGTCTTCTTAAACTAAACATATATCAAACCTCCATATTGAATGTTGATATGAGAGATTCAAATAGGGAGTAGTCTATGTTCATATTAGTTTCATGGTTTACAGATGCACATGAAGTTGGTTGGTAGTGATCAATTAATTTTGTATATCACCCCCTTAGTTTTATTTCATGTTATTTTTCTTCATTTTCATTTGCAAGTTGGTAGTGTAGTGTTTGTGACCTTAGATGATACATTAAGGGGAGCTAACCCTATAATCTATAGGTTTGGTCCACTTAAAGGTCACCCATAACCTAAGACTAATCCCATTAAATAACTCAAGTGAGAGGGATTGAAGACACCTTCTTAAGGGTGTAAATTTGAGATATAAAAATTATAGCATGCCCTATGGGATTAGATTGCCAATCAATTGAAGGGTTTTTTGTGTTTATCTTTAATGTACCAGCCTTTAGAGGAATTTCAACAAACATCAATGGTGAATCTAAATGCATTCAGCTGGTTTTAGTAGCCTAGGTTTCATTTTAGGCAAATGTGCTTTCATTATTATATTTCTCATGAGGTTTTAGGGATAAAGTTGAAGTGGATTTATATTTTACTCAAGTTGGTGAGTTATATTAGTATTATATTAACCCTTTTTAGTAGCCTAATGAGTCATATCAGACCTATAATGAGCTATATCCATCTTATATTGATCCTACTTATTCTTCACTTATTTTAGATTATCCACGTGACCAGCCTTTCTGTTAGACTCCTTGGTAGCATATAAATATTTGTAAACACCATAATTAGTTCAAGGAACCACAAGTAATATATCTTTTATTTCATTCACACAAAGGTTCTTAGTGATTTTATAGTCCTTGTTCACATGGTCACCTTGAGTCTTTTGATCTTTCTTATCCATTTATATCATTATTTTGACATTTCTAGTAGTTAATGATCATTATTTCCCTATCCTAGGGCCCCCTATCCTATCATCCCTTATTTTTCCTCTAGTTTGAGTATTTGGAAATTAGTTCTATTTTTAGGATAGTAACACCACATGCCACTAAAGTCCACTTTTGTCTTCAGTGTCGGATTGGCCCTTTCACCCATTTTTGAGTCTTGACCCCTATATGATCTTTATCTTATGTTTTTTATATCTTTTTCATGACTTTTTAGCCAATAAACAAGGTATTATATTCTAAATAGATATCCTCCTATATAAATATCCTCATAAAGAATTTTACATCTAGTACTTACTATTTTGGCACTTATTACGTTAAAGCTATCAATAGTACAACTCAAATACTCTACATACTACTTAGCATTCACACATAAACATATAAATTATCGATAAAATAAGGTCATAGGATAAATTCATCCTAGAATATCATATAATTTGATGGTGTACATTCCCTAAAGAAGAACTACATGTAATCTGGCACCCCTATCATTAGGATTAATGCAGGTAGTAGTCAGGATAATAGGGGTTATTTTTTGTGCAATTGTAACATCCCACCACCCAATTTTTGTTTTCTTTTTAAATTTTATTATTTCATGTTTATAGGTGTTCATTAAGGTTTTAGAGAATAATTAGCCAAAATAGTGACATAGATGATCCCCCTTGAGATAGGAAATCACCTATAGGACCCTCAATAACTCCCTCAACTTCTCTAAAAGTTGTAAACATTCACTAAAAGAGGGACACTAGTGTTTGGTTTGGACACTAGCACCACATGGCACTACTATCTTAATGGGGTGCTATTTTTTGAAACTAAATATCATAAATTTATTCTATATATGAAAGATTCTTCTCTATCTACTCAATCATCTTTAATATTTAGATCCACAAGAAACTCTGTGTATATATAGATAAGTCCACCTTCTCCTTGTATTTATTATTTTTAGAAAGTTATATATAATCATTAAAATTCCAATGTTATTCCAAATTAATAAATTCCAATTTTTGGCCACTAGAATTGAATAAATTTAAAAATGCTTCCTATGAAGGGGCATTGAAGAAAGATTAAGATATAACCTCCTCACATGGTAAAAATCTTGTATTTTGAAATAAAATTAATGCCTTGAATTGAGAAGCATAAAATCTATTAATAGAGCCCTATTGGAAAAAATGGGATGGAGGCTTATGAAGGAAAACATTAAATGGGCAAGAATTATCAAAGCTAAATACCTAGAAAGAGAAGAAGTAGATGATTTCCTATAAGAAGAAGGTCATATGGATGGTTCCACTTTCTATAAGTCAATAAACAACATAAGGTTATCCTAAAGAAAAACATCATATGGAAAATTAGAAATGGTGAAAAAATTAACTTCTTGGAAGATGCCTCGGTATCCTTCATTCCCTTGTCTTTACAATAGATTTGGGCAGACCTTCCCCAACATTGGCCAAAAATTTGTCTTCAGTTAATGCAATATATGACCTTAGAGGGTAAATATTCCCTAATATTTTCTCATCAATTTTTGCTTTTAAATCACTTTATAGGCTATAAGATCATCTTTTCATTCTACTTTCTCAAATACCTAGAATTCACTACTTTGGATCATCAAGTAAGTGATTCCAACCCAATCCTACACCAGGGGTTAATTCTACTACTCATCAAGCACAGATAAACTCTATAAGAGAGGAAGGTCCCTCTTAGGGGATCCTCTCTCGAGGACTCTCAAGAGGAGGACCCCACCTTAGGGTCCTACCACCCATCCATGAACACCCCCAAGCTAGTCTTTATAGAACCCTTGTCAATGGCCTTATTCTCAAGCTCTTCATCCCTAATCCCAAGTTGATTACCCTTGATAAGTGAATTTTAGAGGAGGATTTCCATAAGGATAAATCTATTCTATTAGAGTATGTGAAAAATAATAAGGAATAACTAGAAAAATTCAATACCAAGGTATAAAAGATAGGGCTGACCCTTACCAATATTATACAAGAGTGGAATGCCCTTCATAGTTAGGATGAATCCATTATATAATCCTTCATCCAGTCTTATAAACCTGATCGAACCCTTGTCAAACAATTGTCAAAGATTATAGAAACCCCCCTCACCTGGCTCCCCAAAATTAGACCTCATAACGAAGACCCCCTTACAGGTTCAAGGCTAGAGGAGCTCACATATGATTCTTCTAAGTATTATAAGGACCAAGTAATCACATGTAGGCATAGGTTTCAATTTTCAAGTGAGATATCCTTGATAAAAATCCTAAAGAGGATGAAGAACCACTGTAGGGCCCCCTCCTAATCTTTCATGTTACTATTTTCCCTACTTTTGATATGCTTTAGTCATTTTTTTTTATTTTTACTAGTTGGCCTTGGATTGGCCTATTGTTAATTCTATATAATACTTTGGTGGTCTTAGTATACCTATATAACCTATTTATTTACCCTCTCAAATTAAAAAGCAATAGACCCATCCCTTTAATCTTGCCTAGGATTTACATGTGTAAAACCCAAAAAGGTTAAAATAATTTGGTGAACCCATATTACTTCAAACATATCTTCAAAACCCCTAATTTTCTTTAGGGTTTACCTTCTAATTTTTCACTTAAATTAGAGTTACAAAAATATGATTATTTGGATTAACCTAGTTAATTTAATTAATTCAATCCTAGGTTTTTATTTATCTAATTTAATTTAAATATTTGAAACACGACCCTAACTTAAAACTCTATATTCACATACTATGTCCCTATATGCACAAACATTAGAAATTAGGGTTCAAAAAATAGCCTTATTTTATATTATAGTATTTGTTCAATAAATTCAAACATGGCACACATACTTATATTATATTCTACCTCTTGTGTGTTTATTATTAATTCTTCACACTATCTTCTTTGGCAAGTTTAAAATGGCATCTAAAAGGTCTTATACCCCTAATCCACTTGATAAAATATTGAATTTTTATCATGATTATAACAATGAATGGACTAAATTTCAAAATTGTACATTAGAGCATGATAATGATTTCATTTATAATGATGATGATTATTATTAAAATCATGGATATGAGTATTATTATGCACATGATAATACAAATTAACATGATTATATATTAGATAAATCATCTTATCTTTCCTCTTACTCTTCTCTTATTCTTAAAACTCAAATTAACAACATAATGAAAAAAGAACCTCTTGTTGGTAGTGTTTTATTACAATGTGATCCTAATTTTTCAACTACTTTTGCTACTTCATTGTTCAAAATAAATCAATAAAAGACCACTACACTAAAATCACTTTTACATGCTTCAAATAAAGTAGTTAAAAATAATGCATCTTATTTACCCTTCTCAATTACATTTCAAAATGCAAATAAAAATAATATTACACCTTTAAGCAATGCACAAACTAAGGTAGATGAAATTCATTTATCACATTAATTGACATTTCAAGCTTAATGTAATGACTCTTTGTCACAAATAGATAATTTACATGTTTCTAACCCTCCTCCTTTATGTCATAATGTAAAAAAATAAATTGTGGTTGTTACTCCTTCCCTTGATTCTCAAATATAAAATGACTATCATGCTTACATTTAAAAAATGACTAGTGAACAAATGCCTTGCATCACACTTATACATGATGATGCATTGCATAGTAGTGAAAATTTCAAATCATCTCCTTCTCCTCCTCTCAGTGAGCATGTGAATGATACTTCTACTACTCTTACCTCTTCAAATGAATTAAATTTCTATTTTGAGGAACAATGGGATAATGATGATTATTATGATTATGATGAAGATGACATAGAATCTATAACCTTTGTTTCTTCTCTTACTTCACATATTTCTCTTATTCAACCAAACATTATATTGCATGTTAAAATACACACACACACAAACCTATTATTATGTGTATAATTTTCATTCACTAGAAAATAAATTAACTTATATTCAAACTAACAATACAAAAGATACTAATTAATCCCCCTCAACCCCTCTCACTATAGTATAACCTAGCTCTCAAACAAACCCAAATGAGGTTGATATATTATTTCCCTCTAACTAGGTCTGAACTATCACACCTTCAAAGGTTATTGAGATCATACTAACCCTTCCTAAATAATATTTACAATATGATATACCAATGGCTCAAATAAACAATAAAATTCAAGCATTAAATAAACCCCTTGATAATGATAATATGACTTCATAAGTGTTGATTTATTTAATGCATGTTATGGGTAATTTAAAAAAATAAGTGCATCATCTCACCTTAGAGAATTAAGGATACAAATCTCAGGTTGATACCAATGTTATCCATAATAATCCTATTCCACGTATAATTTCAACTATGAGGTTACCACATAACTTTCAAATACCCATGTTACCTATCTTTGATGGACAACGAGATCCATATTTACATATATAGGATTATTAGAAAGCTATGGTTCATGTTATAAATAATTTAATTATACTATGAGTGTTTCTAAAGTCATTAAAGGACAAATCATTAGACTGGTTCCACCATACACTCCCTAGTGCATCTTTACATATATATGAGAATCTAGAGATAGTCTTCCTCAGGCATTATATATAAAATAAGGGACCTCTAGTCACACATGATAGGTTACCTTCACTACACCAAGGTGAGATAGAGCCTACCTCATAGTATATTCTATGGTTTAAAGCTTATTTGCCTCAATTAATTTAAAAACCAATAGATTTATAATTGTAATACATCTTTGTTAGAGGTTTTTATTCTCCTCTCAGTGACATATTAGTTTATCAGACATTTAAATCATTTAGACATCTATAAAATGTAGCTATATCATTAAAGGTATAGTTAGGGTTAGTCATTACATAGTAGGAGGTAGATTTGGCTATAGACCCCTCAGAACCCTAGTCATCAAATTTGGTACAAGAGCCTACTACACTTCCAATTTAGAAAATAGTGGAACATAAACAACCATCCAAAATACTCACTAATGGCAAAGAGCCACTCTATAAATCAAAACCTATAGTGATTAGCATATAGGATATATGGAAAGGGTTTATATAATTTTTAGATAAGGCTGGGCATTATGACATTTTGCTTACACACTAGATAACGAGATGATCACACTTCCTTTAACTACTCATCATCCACCTCACTATTTACACTAGGTACCACATAAGCATTATTGTCATTTTCAACAAATTAATGGACATTTATATTATCATTTTTATGTACTCAAAGTTCACATCGATGAGTATATTAACAGTGGCATCATAGAGTACACACAAGGGTCATCAAGCCCTCATTCACCATACTTTCATAGATCACACTCTTGTACAATAGAGTTATCCTAGGGTGTTTTTTAAGTAACCATTAATTTCTCATTGTATAATCCCTGTAAAATCTAGGATAAATAATTTTTAGTGATATCTTACATCATAGCCTCAATAGTGATGGTAGCTAGTTTTTAGAGTTTAGAATGCACCTCTAGTACATACACCAATTAAGATATTTGGGAAAAGCTATCGACCCAAAGGCACATTTTTAGTAGAGACACCAATCAAAATGTTTTGAAACAATTGAAAATCTCAAAATTTACCTCCCATGCATACACCAATTAAGATGTTTAGGAATAAATATCAACCCAAGGCCATAGTTTCAGTTTGACAATTGATAGATATTTATGACAATCAGTACAAAGATAAAAAAACCAACTTTAGGTCAAACACTATTAAAATATTTTCAATAAATCAAGAAACTTGGAATGTAGTTTTAGATCAATAATCAATCCATATGTTTTCATCAAAGTATACAAATTTATCCATTATAAGTGCATCACAGGTAGCTCCACTTTCATAGTTTACATCTACAAAAACATAACATGAGTAGTATGGTCATTGATTCTCCATGCCATGAACATTGAAATAGGTCATCTCACCATCACTTGGTATACACATAGACATCTTATGAGATATAAAAATATAAGTTTAAACACCATATACCAATACAAAATCTTAAAGATCCTACACATATGCCTAAAATATTAATAGCACATATCTAAATCATTTAAGATTAATCCAATAGAAACAAAATTGTAAAATATCAAACATTTCAAATAATTAACCAAACTTACACACATAACAAATTATATATTATAGCCAGATCTAGATGCCAATAAACAATTCCAAATTACATAACAACCATCTCTCTCTCTCTCTCTCTATATATATATATATATATATATCACTCAATGATGTGAACATGACTATTGGGACTAGTTCCCTCACTCTCACTCTTAGACATATCAGCACTAGAACTAGAGGCCCACTATCTCCATGGGACCTCAATCTATGACTACACCTACTTTCTCTCTATTAGTACATAAATAAATTATATTAACACTCAGCACACTCACATAGAACATGTATTTAGTCATTTACTATATGACTACTTGCCCCACCTAAAGCATCAAGAAATGGAATTGTCTACCTCTATAGATTTACACATAACTCATGTCTATAAATTATTTCTTACATGTATCTTATAATATCTATCACTACATGATCAAATAAATGAGAATGCACTCTATCTACATTGGTGTCCCACTCTACCAATCCATCATCCATGACATCATTTAAAATATGCCATGTTAACTCATAAAGCATCAACTTGATAGTAACCTCCAATAATCATCCTCTCCTACACCTACAAGTTTCCATACAATTAATAAGAATCCTATTATATCAAAACACATTATCAACATTACATAGAACATATAAACAAACTATCTAACTTACCATCAATATCCCTTAGGGGATATATATCTAATACCTCATCTATAACCATCCCATCTCAAAGTAATAGAGTTACCCACATGTGCTCACTCCACTAAGCTAAGTAGGCCTCAGTCACTCTAGCATCATCAACATATAGTACCTTAATCTTGGTATCCCATTTTGTCACTGGCATAAGAGCTAGCTCAACAATTGATGGCATCAACCTACTCCCTAACATCATAGGAGACCAAGAACTCCTCAACCATAGTACCAGTATTGGGATCACATCTTATATGACACTAAAATTCTAGGTAACCCTCTCATACTAAAACAACTCATATACATTATCCCATCGATCATGTGTCTAATAGCTCACTTGAATTTACCTAAATAGCATGCTATCATTAAGCCATCGTTGATAACCCCTATAATGTCTCTAGAGAATATCCTTTGCTCTTAGATTATCTAATAACCACTGGCAATAAGTATTACTCCTCCTCAAATCATGCCATATCCCAATCCATCTAGATGTGAATACATATTGGTGAGACCATCCATCCTATGAATGTGCTACTATCTTAATCATAGATATGTGCTCATATTCCCAATAATGCAAGTGTCAATGCACCAATACCTCCACCACTCATCTATTATGTAAAGTAGTATAGGTCCCTATATAGATGAGCCATCATAGTTTGACCCCAAGAAAATACTATGCCATGATGTTTAATGTCATACACTATCTCATGCCTCTTGTATGAAATGGAGACTTCACTCCTATTCATTGTAATAAATTATGAAAATAACACCACTAAAAACTTCTAAAATCATGGAACATCAACCATAATAATCAAGGTAAATAGTATGTCACTTTAAATACTTATGTGGTGAGTACCTACAACCATAGCAAAAAAGTAACTAGATGCTCATTGCATAGCTCACACACTAGTGGCCTCCTTTAATAGAACCCACTACACAAAAATTGAAAACCATAAGACCCAATATACATACTCTAATGTCACAATTACCCATCTATAACCATAATTTACATGTATCTACATTTCACCTCTCACATAGTGTAGTGGTCATATGCTTATCCTATAGCATAGGCTCCAATAAATACACATGTCATAAACCTACTTTATTAATCACATCTATCTATACCTTAGACAAAAGAAAAGCCTAGATAGTCTCCATCATCTGACCAACATGAAACTCCCTCATACATGCATCAACCTACAAAAATTTCAACCAAATCTGACATTAGTGAAATAAAAAACTAATACCAAAAAACAAAAATAGAATTCATAAAATAGTCAAAAATGTTGAGCACCATATCTAAGGCCTATAAGACACTAACACTACACAAAGGATAGTGGTGTTGGATAGTAGCACCACACTCTGGATAGTAACACTAAAAACTAGATAGTAGCACCCAAAGTGGGATAGTAGTACCACCTTTTTATAAAATGAGCCAAAAATTGCCTTTCTCTAGTAAAATACATAAAATAATAATAAAAGTGATAAAACATATAAAAAGTGATGGTTCCTTACCATGTGAACCTCATCCATAGACTAAGTGCCTCAACCTCATCATAATGCACAAACATAACATATCATCTCCTCAAAATGTTTCTCTCTCTTAGATTCAAACTTATTCCCACTCAAATGATGTAAATAAATTGATAATGATTCAAAATGACCTATTGAAGTCATCACTTACTCAATGCCACCCTATTAAGGTTAACCATGCATGATAATTCTACTAATTAATATAACTATATTTTTATTTCCATATCTCGAATACCATAACTCTGGTTTAAAAATCATTTCCTTCATATGGGATGTGATACCGATACACTCTATCCCATATTGGTCAAACCTATTCTCTCATCACTTTCAAACCTATAAAATGACAAAAAAATTATATTCTATTAACCATAAATAGACCAAATACCTACACAACTACAAACTAAATTATCAAACTCTGACACAATCAATATATTATTCAAACTAATTGCCAAGTAAACACCATTACAATCAATCATAACCAATTTCAGTCACATATCCTCATCATATTCTTGACTCTCTCACCAAAAGGGGGGAAATATGCATAGATTGATTAAGACACAAAGAGTTACATTCAGACTTTTAGACACATAGGGCTTCAATTGCACAACATATATAGATTATGTAGACATACATGTCTACATAGGTTTACATAGGAATTCAATTACATAGATTATATAGACATATAGGTTTACATGGATTTACACAAGAATTTAGTTGCATAGATTTTTAGACACACAAGCATTTAGTTTCCCATATTTATAGAGATACAGACATACATGTCTACAAAGGTTTAAATAGTCATTCAATCACACAACTTATTCAGACATATAGATCTACATAGGTTTACATAGGCATTTATTTATATAAATTATTTAGATTATATAGACATATAGGTCTACACAAGTTTACACAGGCATTCTATTACACAACTTATTCAAATTATATAGACATAGAGTTTTACATAGGTTTACATAGGCATTTATTTACATAGATTTTTAGATATATATAGATGCATAGGTCTACACACTTTTACATAGGTATCTAAATTTACATATTTTTTAGATATATAGTCACACAAGTCTATAAAAGTATTCAGATATACACTCCATATAGATATAAAACTTTGACACAAGTATACCAAATCATTCAGATACATGGATACATCACTCAAATATAGGATTAGGGGGAATGATGCATACTGTATGTTCTTGGCTTCCATTTTTATATATATTATATTATACTAGTATTATCACTAGTATCATCACTAATTTTTCACAAATTTGGGTCACAAAGCCATCTATAATGATTGATCCATTATAATAAACTAAACTCAATTTACATTACTTAGGTTTAGAGTGGGGGAAAGTGAGCCTTATTTCTCCACAACTTTAGTTTACATACTTAGATTTAGAGTGGGGGTAAGTGATCCTTGTTTATCCAAACCTTCAATTTACATGCTCAGGTGAATTTAGATTGGGGGCAAGTAAGCCTTATTTCTCCACACCTTCAATTTACATACTTAGATTTAGAGTGAGGGAAAGTGAGCCTAGTTTATCCACACCACCAGTGACATGCTCAGATTAAAAATGGGTTCAAGTGAGTTATTTTTATGTTAGCTATCCAGATATCACCCAATAGAATTCAAATTTGATCAAGTCTAACCCATACTTGGACTAACATGGGAATGATCTAAGGTTATGGGATGCCTATATCTAGACCAGACCTCTAGGATTTTTAACAAGGTTAGTTCCTCAAATTTGATAGTTTTGACCTCTCTTTATAAAGTATAAACAAGTTGGGGTGAAAGGAGTTAAAAGATTTTCATACAATGAAACTTATTCTAACATGCTATGATGCAATGAATGTTCAAAGTTTCACTCTCAAGATTGAACTCATTAGCACACTAATAGAACATGAATAGAACTAATGAAATGTCTATAATTATTTCTAATCAATAATGCTTCACCTAGAGGTTAATTGGATGGACTTAGAATGGAGGGAAATGAAGGTAAGGCTTTATTGGAAGCACATACAGTCAACTATCCCCTCTACCTAAGACATCAACCTTAAGGCATGCTAGATGACCTTTAAGCAAAATTTATTAGCACTTAGGTTGAACTTAGACCTACTAAGGGAAGATGACAACTACTTTTAGACATCAGACAAATACAAAAATATTAAGCACATATTAGTAAACAACCACAAAATTCTCTATTCATTGTTCCAAGAGGTGTAGAATATAATTTCTAGCAAAATCTAGTCCTGTCAACCTGAGATATCTTTAACAATAGCTTAAAGGCTATATTTATATAAGAAAAGAAATAAGAGAGAGGGATTTTTATCACTAAAAAGGGGAATCAATGTGTTTAAACATTTAAACCACAATTACAACTACTTTTGTAAATTATGCTCATTTAGACCTTTTGATTGGTTTGGGTCACTTCAAGTGGTTGTACAACTACATTATTCCTTCACTAATGCTCCTTATTGTTGTGATGGTAGGATAAAGTTATACCAATCTAGGTTATGATATCAATGTAGTTACAACCATCAAATCAATCTGTTAGAGTTTTGTCTTAGTACTAGCTACTCTTCATTGGTTCATCAAGGCATGCAAGAGTGGAGAGAAGGGTCATTTTCATGCAATTGGTTTTGGATATGAAACCATTGGGGTATACATGTATGCCTTCATGGAATCCTTTAAAATGTTATCTCTTATTCAAACTGGATCATGTTTGAACTCATCCCCATGTTCATAGGTCCACTATAGATGGAAAACTAATCTCAAACTATTGGTTTTCCTATTAGGTCTAAATAGACCCATTTTTATCTTCAAACATTCATAGAAACTAAGAACTCATTATGTACACAATCCCTTCTTCTAAAAATGGTAAACACAATCATATAATGAACCCTACATGACACAAACCCTCAATCTACAGGTCCATATTAAGCTTAAATGGTAGTCCCTTTATGACCTTTAACTTGACTAAATCAATGTGTATCTTTAATGGCATTCAATTAAGTTCCAATGGTGATGGGGTGACCCTAAAATACCTATTTGTTTTGGTAAAAAACTTACCCTTTGGTTTGACCTTGATCATCATAAAATTCTCAGGGCAATCAAAATGTTCCAAACTATCTTTATTTCCATTGGCCCCACAGATCCTTATTGTTAGATCTTAACCCTTTTGACCTCCTTCACACCATTGGATCATGATGTATAATGTAATAAAGACCCTTGATCTAAATCCTATGACCTATATACTGAAAATTATGTCATTAGATCAAGATGTATGATGCAACATGAGCCTTTGATCTTATTTAGTCCACTTTCCTACTAGTCTAGCTCACACCATTAGATCATCAATACGATTGAAAGTTGATCATTGATTTAGCTTAGACCCACTTCATTATTAGTTGAGATCATGTTGTTAGATCTCATCTTGGTTGATTCACACCATCATATCTTATCCAACTTGTAACTTCTTAAAGGGCTTTAACCTAGGTACCTTTTGACTTGTTTGACCCCAGCATGAACCATTAAATCTCATGTGTCAGTATGTGAGATCATGTGGATTGCTAGATATTAATCAAATTTAAACATTTTAGAGACATTTTAAACCCAAAAGATTAATTTATGAAGATCAAAATTGATGTTAGCATGAACATCTTATGTTATAAGTCCCACATTGAATGCTCGTAACTTGAGCTAGGAAGATCATGCAAACTTGAAATTTATAGAGCAAGTTCCTATCATGAAGAACTCCATGGATATATAATATTTTGGCTTATAAGGCTTTCTAAGTTTTATTTATTAAATGCATAAGTTAATTAGTTTTTTTTTTCATTACATCTTAGTGCCAATCTAGTTCATCAGACTTACTGAAGTCATTTTGATTCAATCTTTTAAGGTCCTAATGAGTTTTTAAGATTTTAACCATTTGGTCCTTGTCCTTGTGAACTTATGAACACTATGAGATCCTACTTGGATCAATCCATTTTCATTTATTGACCCATTTTTAAGCCATTAAATCTTCTACTTTATTATGATACTACTAGGCTTCTCCCTCTAATTGTAGGTAAAGCTTGATATGTGGGCCAAAATGGCCAACACTTATAGAAACTTAATTGGCTTGACCAGCCTACTAGTCATGGGACCTAAACTTTTATCAAGATTGTTCAATATGACTAAACAAATGAAATTATACTTTAAAAAATAATCTTTTCAATTTTTGGAAACACTTTTTTGGAGCAATGGGAAACAAACATTGAGAAAGCAACAAAATAGACCAAGAAACAACAAACAAAGCAATGTGCAAAAGCACTTGAAGTAAAAATAGACCTATCTACCTATGTACATAGAGCATGAGATGAAACTAATATCAAAACATAAAATACCTCCCATTAATAAGGATGGGAATTCTTTCTCCATTAAATCTCACAAGATCAAAGGCATTACTTTCCTTATAACTTGTGATGACATAAGGTCCACTCTAAAGGCTGTCAAGCTTGGAGTGTTTTTCTAGTTTTGCATGGTCCTCATATTATTTGAGGACTATGTCACGTTGATGGAATGTCTTTGATGAAGTTATTTTGTCAAAAAAATCTTGACTTGTTGCTAGTTACACCATATGGTATGCATGGCATCATCTCTTATCTCCTCCAGTTCTTTTAGTTAATTTATCCTAACCTCTATTACATAACTTTTTAGAAGCTGTAGCTGGTGTGCAAGTTCCAAAGCTGGGAGCTTTAATGAGATAGATAGCCTTGATTCTATTTCATAAACTAAGAGATAAGGTGAATGACTAATGGCCTTCTTGGGGGTGATCTTATCAACCCATAAGTCAGTCTTCAACTTTATATGTTAGGATCTTTGATTATCTTCTAGTGTTTTTTTGATGATCCAAATAAGGTTCTTGTTAGTGGACTCAACTAGTCCATTACCCTATGGGTAGTAATTTTATGATTATGTTAAATAAATACCTTTCTCAATATCTCATTTACATACCTTTGTACTTTTGAATGCCAAGGCATTATCTAATATTATAGTGGAAGGTACTCCAAAATGGGTGATTAGATTTTCATATAACTCAAGTGTAGAGTTTTCATTTGCCTCTTTCAAAGGCACTGCTTTCACCCACCTAGTGAAATAATCTATAGTTTTCAAGACCCACTTATTACTGGCACTATATGTATGATGTATCATACTAATGAAGTCTAAACCCTATTGCATGAATGGTTGCTCAGCCTGAATAGGCTTTAGCAACATAACAACTAGTCTTTACCTACCTACAAACATTACACACTTTACAAACTTATTAACCCATGCATGTGTATATTTAAATAAATTAATCCAAAATTAACCATCTGTAATAATTTTTACTATTGTGGTCTTGATTAAAAAATGGCCTTCAAAAGGACTATCATGAAATTGTTCAAAAAGCTTGTCATATTGATTAGCTTCAACACACCTTAAAGTCAAACCTTCAATGTCCTTTTTGAATAGTACTCCATTAATTAGAATATATGTTATTAATTTTAGGCTAAAATGTCTTCTCCTTGATGCATATAATCCCATTTTACATTTTACTACTTGAAGGAACCTAGTAATGTCTTGTGTCTAGTTGGATAGAGTAGTTTCAACTTCTTATTGGGTGTCTTGAAGTGTCAAAACCATCTCCTTTTCTTCTTTCACATCTTATACAAGATGTTCACATAATCCTTTACCTCAGACCAAATTTTTTAACTTCACTTAAATATCATATTCCTTGCACTTAGTGACCCATTCAACTCTTTTTTCACTTAAGTCCCTGTTGAGGATGAAATCCTTCACACTAGGATGAGTTACCATTAGTATAATCTTGTTATTTGAGACCAAATTTCTAATTTTTTTCAAACCTATTATTAAAAAAACACATTATTTTCAAAAAAATAATATATTTCCTCATAGTCTTCCAAAGCTTGACTAAAAAAAGCAATGGCCTCCTCTAAACCTTCACTATTCTATTGCATAAGCATGTCCAAAATTGTACTAAGAGTAAAAAAAACACACATAGAGAAATCCTTACTATAATTTGGATTAAGAAAGGTAGGATCTTTGATGATTTATTTTTTTATAGATTCAAATATTCTCTTACTTTCCTTACTACAAGTGAATTCCTGATGTTTTTTTAGTATTTGATTGAGTGGCCTTACCAATTCTACAAATCCAAGAATAAATCTTCTGATGAAATTGATCTTTCCTAGGAAACTTTGCAATCCTTTCTTATGTTTTAGAAATGATAGAGAAAATATTAATTTAATTCTTTTTGGATCATTAGAAATACCATATTTAGACACTACATGCCCAAGCAGTCTCCCCTCATGAACTAAAAATATACACTTCTTTGGATTCAATAAAACTCCAAATTGTTAGCATCTATCAAAAACAACACTCAAGTGTGTTATATGATTACTAGAATAATTTGAAAATATAGTAATTTAATCTATATAAAATATGATCATTTCTCTCAAAATACATTGAAAGTCAACATCCATTGCCCTTTGAAAAGTTTCTCCAATATTAGAGAGCCCAAAAAGCATCTTTTGATAGGCATAAGTACCCCATTTGGTTGGGAAAATTGTTTTATATCGATCTTGCTCTTTCACAAATATATGGTTGTAACCTAAGTACCCATCTAGTACGAAGAACCTTTGTGAACTCGATACCCTTTGCAACATTTTATCCATGGAGGGAAGAGGATAGTGGTCTTTTAGTGATACTTTGTTCAAATCTTTGAAATCCACACATAGTCTTATCTCTCCATTTTTATTTCTCACTGGTACAAGGTTTTCTACTCATGTTGAGTGCTTGATAGTAAATAGTATACTTGACTCAATCAACTTAGTAAGATCCTTTCTCATGATAATTTTAAACTTGGGGTTAATGGTCCTTTACTTCTATCTTACAGGTTTTCCATCTTGTTTAAGCTCAATAATATGTCATGTTAATCTATGGTCAAACCCTTTAAAATCATGGTATTCCAAAACAAATAAGTCCATGTATGCATTACATAATGAAATTAAATTTACTCTCTCATAATAAGTGTTCACTTTACTCCACTTGAGTTGCTTACCTTCAGCTATGTGAACTTACTCATAATGTTCTTCCTTGGAAGAGATGCTTACCTTGTCCTTTCTAAGTTTATCATCTTCATTGAAAATATTATCAAAAGTTACTAAACCACTAGGCATTATTTCATCTTCATATTGGCATTGCAATGTATTTTGATTATTTGAGAAAAATTCTACCTCATTCTATAGCAAAAAGGTTATTTGTTTGTCATTACCAAAGATTTACCAAATTAACTCATTATTTATAACCAAAGGCCTACCTAAAACCTTGATTTGGGTATGTTCTTTATTGTCCTTGAGTTGGTCCACTATATCATATTGTGCTCCCATGGTAGCAAGTCTATATGCATGTTGATTGGTTCCTTTAGGAATGGATTAGTTAACAAATGCTAGGAAATCTTCCATGATGTCTCAAAATCTATTTCTAAGACTTTACGTGGGGGTTATTTGATATACCTAACCCTCTAACTTGTTATACTACCAACTCACTATCACCTTTCACTTGCAAAATCTTAACACCTCTCTTTTTATCCCACTGAAGGCCATGAATAAGAGCATCATATTCTATAGTATTTGATGCACAATTAAATTAAAATCTAACTGAAGAATAATATCTTTGATTTTTAGGTAAAACCAACATTTCATCATCCCCACTCCCATTCTTTGATTTAGATCCATCAAAGCATAGATTCCATACTCCCTCTTTCTTTTTCTTTGAGTTGGTGAGACTAGGTGATGAGTCAACTTATTCATGCATGAAGTAGACACCAAAACCACATTTTTGAATAATTTTTTATGGGTTATACACATGGTTATCAACAGCACACTCATCTAAGATTAGATATGGTATGTCTTTAAGTGGATTAGAAGGTTCTTGATCAATAGTATTTGCATCTTCTTCTGAAATACTGCAATTCATATTAGAAATATTTGGCATATATGGTTCAAGATGAAATATAGAAATAGGCTTAGATATTATAGTGAATTGGGTACCATATCTAGTTCTATAAACCATGTATGACCAATCTGAAGAAAGGTAGTCTCCTATTTTAGCAGTGAAATCTTAGGATAGCCATAGTGTAAAGTATGGAGGTAAATAAAAAACAACTATATCCTATGAAATGGAGAAAATTTAGATAGGTAGTGAGGAAAATCTTAAAATATTTGAGGATTCCCATATTCTTAGTTGGAGAACCATCTAACTATAACACTGCCTTTTCATGAGGTTCATACTTGAGCCCTAGTTTGTCACTATGGATTTAGGCATGACGAAAGTACTATCTCCTCTATCAATCATATAATTGTGAACAAGACAATCTCCTATGATAACTTAAAGATAGAATGGAGGAGGTTTAGACACCTTAGGATCTTGAGGCTTAATAAATGTATTAGATTTGGTTAGAACAAAACTTTATCTTTCCTTTTTAGGTGGTCCATCATAGATATTAAGCTTTGAAAGCTCCTCTTGTAGATACTCTTTTTATTTTGGGATTAGTAGTGTATCCCACATTGAAATTGATATTGATGTTTTATTCATATGATCTATAATATTAAGTGGAGAAGTGGCTATCCTTGACTTAAATTTAGGAATAAGAGGGGCTCCTCTATGTTGTGTGAATTGATGGATGTAAGTCCTTTCACATTCCCCCCCTTTGGATCTTAAACCTGATAAGTTGATATCTTTTGAGGTAGTTAATGAGTGGTGATCTTTTGTGGTGGCTAAGAAGGAAAAGGGGTTACCTTATCAGGACCTGAACCATCACCAGTTTCCCTCTTCTTAGATCTAGTATGGGCTAAAACTAAATTATCAACATTAGGTGTATTTTGACTTTGATTTGCTACTATGTGGTCAAAAGAATTCTCACCTTCCTGAAAGTTTGTAAATGTAGTTTCAATAGGTACTTTAGAATTCTCTCCTTATTGATTTGGTATTATTACTTGAGTGAATGAAGGAATGTATCAATCTGGTAGAGAGGATTCCTTATTTATCTAGTTTTCATGTGGAGGGGGAGCTGAAATCTATTGCATATAACACTGATATGAGCTCTCACTAGTTGGAACCATTGCCATGTCATTTGTTTGATCCCACTGATTGTTCAATTTCCATTTTTGAGAATAGTTATTTTGAGTTGGCATAATGGCTCTAGAATTTATTAGAGCATTAGGATTATATTTACTTAAATAATGATTCTAACCTTGCTAATTAGATTGATAGGATGACCTATTATACTAATAATTCTAATTAGTATTATAATATGGCTTGTATGGTGGAGCTTGTTGTCTTTCCATTATAAAAAACTTGTTATTATGAGTTTTAAAAAGACTCTCAATCTTCCCCAATTTATCAAATTGATCACCTTCTATTTGATATAAATTTGTTGAATCTGATAGTGGAGCAATAGTTGGAGGAGGGTGGATCTCTAGAAAGAGAGGCATTGGTGGCCTTGGGGATAACTTGCCTACTTGTATAAGACAATTCTCATCCTTGATTGCTATTTCAAAATATTTATGTAGAGTGTTCCCTCCCATAGATTGAATCATCATAGCTACATATAAATTGAGAGCCTTTAAATAGTATAAAAAATCATATTTGAGTATAGGCTTGATCACTACAATAATTCTATCCCATGTCTTTTGGAACCTATAATTGAAATCCACCATGAATTCATGATTGAATCTCTTGATTGTTGTAAGTTGTTCCACTAGTGAGAGATTATCATTTTTTTCCTCAAAGTGTTTACATAATACCTCCCCAAATTCATCCCAATTATTGATTGATGTAAGAGCCAATCCTTTGTACCATTGAAGTGCTTTTCCTTTAAAATAAGTTACAAACAACCTCATTGCCACATTTTATGATGCACTAAACAAAGGTTAGCAATGTCAGAAATATGTTCTATAGGAGTGATTGGATTTTACCCTATAAAATAAGGAAGATCCTTAAAATATGACACTAAAATATCATCCCATTGGTAATATTTATAGGACTAACACCATTTAATGGCACAAAGGCTTGTCTTATGGGAAAGCCATCTGAGGCATGAGTTTTATAATAATATTTGGCTTAACAAAATTGGCTTGAATAGGAGGATTTTTGGAAACTAGGGGAACAAGAGGTATATGTTTAGGATTTAACTAAGAGGATTTCTTCTTCTTTATTGATTGGAAAGATATCATAGAGAAATTTGTGTCTTCCTCTTTTGTAGAGGATCTTGTAAAAACTGTTAGTGTCATGAAAAGTATGCAAATCTAAAAATGAAACTCTAGAAATTACTAATATACTTAGATATGTAGATATATGATTCAAAAAGTGTGAATAAGTAGTCCCATTGAGCATGTCATAACTATTAGCTATCTAGATAACATCCAATAGAAGTTAGATTTACTCAAGTTTGACCCATACTTGGATTATCATGGGAATGATCTAAGGATATGGGATGCCTATATCTAAACCAAATCTCTAGGGTTTTTATGGAGGCTAGTTCCTTATATTTTATAGTTTATACATCACTTTATAAGACCTAAATAAATTAGGGTGAAAATAGTTAAGAGATTTTCATAAAATGAAACCTATTATAACATGTGGTGATGCATTGAATGTTCAAAGATCCACTCTAAATATTGAACTCATTAACACACTAATAGACTATGAATAGAACTAATGCAGTGTTTATAATGGCGTCCAATCAATAATGATTCACTTAAAGGTTAATTTGATGGACTTAGGCTAGAGGAAAATGAAGGTAAGGATTTATTAGAAGTAATTACATTTAACTATTCCCTCTATACCTAAGACATTAAACTTAAAACATGCTAGATGACCTAAAAGAAAAATTTATTAGCACTTAGGTTGAACTTGGACCTAAACATAGAAAATTACAACCATTTTTACATATTAAACAAATACAAAAACACTAAGTATAGATTAGTAAACAATTAAAAAATGCTCTATTCATTACTCCAAGTCTAGTTATACCAATCTGATGGATATTGAACAATATCTCAAAGGCTATATTTATATAAAAAGGAATCAAGGGAGAGGGAGTTTTGGCACTAAAAGGGGAACCAATGAGTTTAAGCATTTGAAATACAATTATAACTACTTTTGCAAATTACGATCGTTTAGACCTTTTGATTGATCTAGGTCACTTCAAGTGGTTGCACAATTAAATTACTCCGCCATTGATGCTCCTTATGGTTGTAATGGTGGTTGTAATGGTGGGATTAACTTAGTATGAGCTAGGTTTCGATATCAATGTAGTTACAACCATCAGATCAATGTTTTAGAGTTTTGTCTTCGTGCTAATTGCTCTTCACTAATTCATCAAGGCATGCAAGAGTGGAAAAATGGTCCTTTCCATGTAATTGGTCTTGGAGATGAAAACATTGGGATCTATGTGAATGCCTTCATGGCATCCTTTGAAATGATAGCTTTTTTTCAAACTAGATCATGTTCAAACTCATCCCTATGTTCATAGGTCCACTATAGATGGAAAACCAATCTCAGACTATTATTTTTCTTGTTAGGTCAAAATAGACCCATTTTTATTTTTGATCATCCATAGAAACTAAGAACTCATCATGTATATAGGTCCTTATTCTAAAAATGGTGAACATAGTCACATAGAAAATCCTACATGACACAAACCCTCAAGTCATAGGTTCATATTAAGCTTTAATGGTGGTCCCTTTATATCCTTTAACCTAGCTACATCAATGTATCCCTTTAATGGCATTCAGTTGAGCTCTAATGGTGGTGGGGCGGACCTAAAATACCTGATTATTTTGGTTAAAATTTTTCCCTTTAGTTCAACCTTGATCATCAAAAAATGCTCAGGCCAATCAAAATGCTCCAACCTATCTTTATTCCCATTGGCCTCGCAGATCCCTGATATCAAATCTTAACCTTTTTAACCTCTTATAGACCATTGGATCATGATGTATGATGAAATTTAGGTCCTTGATCTTGATCCTCTAAACCTTTATACTTTATCTCACATCATTGGATTAATATGTATGATGCAACGTGAGCCTTTGATCTCATTTGGCCCACTTTCCTACCAGTCAAGCTCATACCATTGGATCATTGGTATGATTGAATGTTGATCATTGATTTTTCTTGGACCCACCTCCTTTTTAATCAAGCTTACATCATTTGATCTCTACTTGGTTGATCTATAAAATTATATCTTATTGAATTTGTAGCTCTTTAAAGGGCTTTAACCCAAGGACATTTTAACTTATATGACCCCAATGTGAACCATTAGATCTCATGTGTCAGTATGTGATATCATGTAGACTATTAGATCTTAATCAAATTTAAACCTTTTCAGGACCTTTTGAACCCAAATGTTACTTTACAAATCTCAAACTTGATGTTATAAAGAATGTTTTATGTTGCAGGTCCAACTTTGAATGCTCATAACTTGAGCTAAGAAGCTCATGCAAACTTGAAATTTGTAGAGCCTATTCCTGCCATGAATAAATAGATGGTGTTGAGATATTTTGGCTCTTATGGATTTATAAGGTGCATTTATTAAATGCATAAGTGAACTAGTCTATTTCTTGTCTACATGATGTCTTGGTGATGGTCTAGTTCAACATACTTGCCCAAGTCATTTTGATTCAATGTTTTAAGGTTTTGATGAGTTTCCAAAATTTTGTCCATTTGGTCCATGTCCCTAAAATTTATGAACACTATGAGATCCTAATTTGATCCATCTATTTGCATTTATGAATCCATTTCTAAGCCATTGAATCTTCTACTTTATTAGGATCATGTTAGGCTTATCCCTCTAATCTTAGGCAAAGCTTTATATGTGGGCCAAAATGGCCAATAGTTTATCCATGCATTCAATTTACACACTCAGATTTAGTACAAGGGGAATTTACATCATATGTTTCCTTTTATATATTTCATTCCACTTTTCATCCACTTTTTAAGCTAAGAAGTGGTCCAAAATCTAGATTACATTCACACAGGTAAGTATAGGTATACATTTCTATTTTATTTTAATTTAGTACTTCTATTTCATTTCATTACTAGAATAATAAGTGGTAAATGTAAACACCATAATTTTTTAAAGAAACCATAAGTACTATATATTTTGTTTCTCTTTCACACAAAGGGTCTTATTGATGGTTATATTCCTTGTTTACATGGTTACCTTGAGTATTTTTATCTTTTTATGCCTTTTTCTCACTATTTTGACACTTCTAGTAATCACATGTCACCTTTTCCCAATCCTAGGGGCCCCTATCCTATTATCCTTAAATTTTATTTTATTCTAAGCCTTTATACATTAGTTCCATTTTCAAGATAGTAGTGCCACATGAAACTACTATCTACTTTTGCCTTCAGTGGCCAATAGACCCTTTCACCTATGTTTGAGTGTGACCCCTCTGTGGCCCTTATCTTATGTTTTTTTATATATTTTTTCATGACTTGTTATCTATTGAATAATTTATTATATTCCAATTGAATATTATCCTATATAAATAACTTCATAAGGCATTTTACACGATCACTTACTATGTTGGCACTTAGTACATAAAATCAATCAATAGTATAACTCAAATACTTTACATACTACTTAGCATTCACACCTAGACATTTTCATGCTTGATCAAAGAAGGGTGTAGGTAAAATTAATCATATCATATCATGAAAATTGATTATACACATTCCCTAAGGGATAAATACATGTAATCTAAGACCCTTATCATTAAGGTTAATGTAGGCAGTGATCAGGACAACAAGAGTTCTACTTTGTGTAACTGTAACATCCCACTACCTAGTTTTTCCTTTCCTTTATTTGATCATTTAATTTTTTCATGTGTGAAAGTATTCATAAGGTTTTTGAGATGAATAAACCAAAATAATAACATAGATGAGCACCTACATGATAGGAAATCACCTATAATAACCTTAATAAGTCCCATAACTTCTTTGAAATTTGTAGACAGTCACTACTTGAAGGATACTAACACCAAATGGTGTTACTATCCTAAGGGGGTGATAATATATAAATCTAGATCTCAAAAAATAGTTTACATATGAAATATTCCTCTTTGTTTACTTAGTTATCTCTAATATTTAGATCTATAAGAAAAATTGTGTATATATAGATAAGCCCACCTTCTCCTTATATTTACTATTTTTAGAGAGTTACATAGAATCAATAAATTCCAATTTTATTCCATATTAATAATAGACCAAACCCTTTAATCATGATTAGGATTTACATTTGTAAAACCAAAAAATATTAAATCATTATCCCTCTAATATCAACCTTGTCAAAGTCATGTAGCTCTTACCTCATCCTTATCAAGACGCAAACAAATCATACTAGACCATGGAAGGATGATGAAAAGTATTGAGAGAGAAGTAGAGATTGGTCTAATTTTACCTATCTATGACATTGATAATAATTTTTTTGGAGTGAGTGAATAGCTAATGAAGAAGTAGACCATCCAACTAATGAAAAGCTAGAGATTAAGGAATTAATATACTTAATGGAGGATAAATTAATTTTGTGGGAAAGGAATCATATCCAATACATCCAAGAACCTTATTCTATCTCTCCTACACCCAAGGTTATAACCTTCATTCCTCAAGATAATCCTTTACCTATACAATCTCTTTCTATTCATCCTTAAGAGCTTTAAACTTTCCCATCTTCGAAATCAATCCAAGAATGCATTAAAAATAAATAAGAAGTTTTTGTTGACACTTTGAAAGAGATTGAATACAATGTAGAGTCTTTGTATATTTAAACCCCATTCCTCCCTCCTCAATAAACTAAAGCCTTTCCATCATTGGCGTTTATCCAAGAAGGCATCCAAAATAAAAAAGAAATCCTTATTGAGAATCTTGAATAACCTAAGACTTTCCCATATGGAAATAAATTAAAATGAGAATTAATATGATGGAAGTCCTTGTGAATAAATTTGAAAACCAAAACATTTCAAATTTTTAAGGATTCATTTGTGAAAGGAAGAGAGGAATAAGAGCATTGATCATGAGAACTCAAAGTTGGTTTGTGAGGTTGAGTAACCCCTCCTTGAGGAAAATATTAAAATTGTATCTGAGGTAGCTAGATACCTCTCAAGATATCTCAACTAGTGAACA